>OZ038507.1:89912839-89970339 GCA_964036315.1 Acanthosepion esculentum
CAGGTAGAACTGAATGTCCAGCACAGAGTAAGGATATAATTATATCGTCTATTGTGTGTGTATGTCACCACAAAATGTATACTTTTTTCCGGTGTATCTTTAACGTATTAGACATTTGAAAATATTCATATTTCTCTCACTTAAACCGTCTTTGACTCCCCTCTTTAAAACTTCTCTCTGTTAAATTTTAATCCCCCCTTCATCTTTAGACCTTCCTGTCCTTCTCTCGTCTGTTACCCCTCCCTATAGCTTTCATTTACTCTAGCATTCGTTCCACACTCTCATACATGCACTCTCAGTAAATTTTATTTTTTACTCCCGGAGTTGTTTTTTCTGTTTTATTTTGAATTTGTAGGTCTGATGAATTGGATCGTATTTGCGATTCCAATGAAATAATTTATGACCATGTTTAAGCCGTGTTTAAGCCTTTTTATTATATATATATATATATATATATATATATATATATATATATATATATATATATATATATATATATATATATATATAAGGGTCATTCAATAAATAAGGTGAATGTTTCGGTATAAGAATTTCTAATACAGATAGAAGCTTACTTTTTTTATTTTTCAATAATCTGCAAAAGAAATTAAATCCATGTGAAAAAGAAGTAAAACAATAAAAAAATAAAAAAGAGTAAGCTTCTATCTGTCTTAGAATATATATATATATATATATATATATATATATAGATAGATAGATAGATAGATAGTTGTATATTTAGGCAGCAATCCTTCATTTATGCATGTTTCATTAAAAACGACCGACAAGGTACTACGGTTAAGCTTTTTATTTAATTTTTCTTTGTGGTCGAACAAGAGCTTTCTTTTCTGGAAAAATAGTGTGTAAAACTGTCTAAAAACACAAATATATTAACTGCATCCACCTGTAAAAAAGATACAGAATAATGGAAGCTTTAATAATAAAAAAAAGAACTCTTAACAATATTAACTACGAACTAGGCCACAAATTTGCTAACCGTATTCCGAAATTAAAAACATCCCTACTACACACTAAAACATACACATAATGCACGCACTCAATTAAGCTGAAAAATCGAATCATCCTTGATAATGGCTAAATGTATAGCCGAAAGCGCTCGGAAAAATAAAACATTTGGACAGTTTTTACACACTCTTTGTCCAGAGAAGAAAGGTCTTGTTCGAACACAAAAAAATTAAATAAAAAGCTTACCGTAGTACCTTGTCTGTCGTTTTTAATGAAACACACAAAACACACACACACACACACACACATATATATATATATATATAGCTAGATAGATAGCTTGTATATATATATATATATATATAGCTAGATAGATAGATAGAATGCGTATGTGTGTGTCCACGCGCGTGTGTGTGTGCGCGTGTATGTGAGTGAGAGAAAGGTGTAGAAAGAGATTAGATAAAATATCACGTGGAATAAAGGAATTCTTGAGGCATAAACGCCTTTGTCTTCTGATCTAAAAACCCCATAAACTTTTAGATGGATTCCGGTCTGGACAATTTTGGCCGAAATTCATGTGAAAATCACATACCAATCAACCGGAAGTAGTCAGTGAGGCAAATAATAAAATTTAATGTCTGGTAGGATAGAAAGATATTAGTTCCTGGGATGCCAAGCTCATATCAAATAATGGCTTCTTCATAACCAAGGGAAAATATCTGGAAAAATACAAAATGGATGGCAATTTCTAATTTTACTTAGTGTGAATCGCTTTCAAGTGAAATTGACCGATATCAAACCAGAATGTCAACTGTTCAGATGTAGATATGTTAGCAGTTAATTTATATTTCGGTCTAGTGTATTGGTTCGTGAAAATATACTCTGATAGAGTGGGAGATTTTGCAAAGTTTACTTGTCTCTTTGGGTTGAGTATGTGTGTTAAGAACCTTATCATAATAATCCGCTCATATGTATCTAGTAAAGCAAACTTGAATTATACTTTTTGAGAAATACGCATCTTCCGTTGGGACACTTTGAAGTCTATATCTGCTAACTTTATTTTCGTATCCGGAAAGTAAACAAAGTAAGGAATTTTATTCATAATCCGATATTAGGTCTTACTACTATAAACCATATATTTAGTGGATGCACGTGTTTGAGTAGACGTTCCTGTTTTTTAAATACTATATTTCAATGTCTACCGGTCTGGGCATTCGAGAGTCTTAATAAAAAAATGTGCTTTTCAGAAGAGATCGAAACGACTTCCGCCTTATGTTGGATAAACCACCTTCGAACCAGGGATGCTTTTGACCACCCAGTTCCGAAAGACATCACAATGAATCAACGTTCAATAACCCTTTATAAGAATATACTTTTCCCGTTAGCATTTTGGGATTAATTTTGTGACTATTCGAGACGCCCCATGGATTGATATTCTTATTCACCCTAAGATTTCTTATTCTTAACCTTTTGCGTTTTTTTAAAGCCAGCATTGTTGCTTTTGTACCTTCTCATAAATATCAGGTGAAACCACAATCTTCTTCTTGGTTCGCATCAGCCTTTTCAGCTGCTTTAGCCCACAGAAATGACTTTTTCCCAGTGTATCAACGCGATTATTCCGATCAAGACCAGGTGCCTATTTGCTCGAAATAATTGTAAACGTGTCCTCAAAGAGGCCAAGTAATTGTTTGCTGGTGGAATGACGCACCGGAGAGAATCCAACAATTTTTGTTCACGTGACTTCTGGCGGCTGCCGATGATATTGTGTTAAATAAGAGTAAGTTTTCTACCCCTCCTCCCTTCATTCAATTTCAGGATTTAACACCTTCTACTGATAAAGCAGAAGGTTTTTCTTGTAAATTGTCTTCCAACCCTACTCTTGACTCATCGGGTGTACCTTTATCGGACCTTCCGCTTAGAATTGAGTCTTTATTGAGTGATATGCATACAACTCCATCCACGGTTTCTGCTATCATTTTGAACCTGGAGCCTCACAAAGCATTGTGGACTTGATGGTGTCCCTGCAGTAGTCCTTAAGAAATGGGATCTTGAATGGACTCCTGTTCTCTCTAAACTTTACTTTGTTTTCTGCTGCTTTCTGCTTTCCTGCTTGTTGGAAATCCTCATCTGTTGTTCCAGTTTTTAAGAACTCCAGTAAACTGTCTGTTCCTTCTAACTATTAGCCTTCTACCGCTTTTGGACAAAATACTAGACGTTCTAATCAATTCGGAATTAGTTAAGCAACTAACATCGCAGGGGCTTCTTTCAAATCAGCAACATGGCTTTCACTTAGAACAACTGCTGATGTGTTAACGATTATTGCTGAAAGAGTGTATCAAGCTTTAGATGAGAATGGTGAGGCTTCGGCTGTTGCTTCTCGATATTGGTTTGGCATACTCGTCTTCTTCACAAGGTTTAAAGGTTATGGCATTTCTGGACCAAATTCTAGATCTTTCTGCATTTCACTCCAAGCAAGGCAACAAAACCACAAAGGGGTTACTGAGTGTCAGAGAATATTAGAAAAACTACTATTAAGGAGAGAGTGTACAATAAATAACCCGTATTAATGAAAGAAGAATAAAAGTGCCAAAATTAAAAGAGGTCTCTAAGTCAACTGCTGATGTGTTAACGATTATTGCTGAAAGAGTATCAAGCTTTAGATGAGAATGGTGAGGCTTCGGCTGTTGCTTTCGATATTGGTTTGGCATACTCGTCTTCTTCACAAGGTTTAAAGGTTATGGCATTTCTGGACCAAATTCTAGATCTTTCTGCATTTCACTCCAAGCAAGGCAACAAAACCACAAAGGGGTTACTGAGTGTCAGAGAATATTAGAAAAACTACTATTAAGGAGAGAGTGTACAATAAATAACCCGTATTAATGAAAGAAGAATAAAAGTGCCAAAATTAAAAGAGGTCTCTAAGTCAACTGCTGATGTGTTAACGATTATTGCTGAAAGAGTATCAAGCTTTAGATGAGAATGGTGAGGCTTCGGCTGTTGCTTTCGATATTGGTTTGGCATACTCGTCTTCTTCACAAGGTTTAAAGGTTATGGCATTTCTGGACCAAATTCTAGATCTTTCTGCATTTCACTCCAAGCAAGGCAACAAAACCACAAAGGGGTTACTGAGTGTCAGAGAATATTAGAAAAACTACTATTAAGGAGAGAGTGTACAATAAATAACCCGTATTAATGAAAGAAGAATAAAAGTGCCAAAATTAAAAGAGGTCTCTAAGTCAACTGCTGATGTGTTAACGATTATTGCTGAAAGAGTATCAAGCTTTAGATGAGAATGGTGAGGCTTCGGCTGTTGCTTTCGATATTGGTTTGGCATACTCGTCTTCTTCACAAGGTTTAAAGGTTATGGCATTTCTGGACCAAATTCTAGATCTTTCTGCATTTCACTCCAAGCAAGGCAACAAAACCACAAAGGGGTTACTGAGTGTCAGAGAATATTAGAAAAACTACTATTAAGGAGAGAGAGTACAATAAATAACTCGTATTAATGAAAGAAGAATAAAAGTGCCAAAATTAAAAGAGGTCGCTAAGTCAACTGCTGATGTGTTAACGATTATTGCTGAAAGAGTATCAAGCTTTAGATGAGAATGGTGAGGCTTCGGCTGTTGCTTTCGATATTGGTTTGGCATACTCGTCTTCTTCACAAGGTTTAAAGGTTATGGCATTTCTGGACCAAATTCTAGATCTTTCTGCATTTCACTCCAAGCAAGGCAACAAAACCACAAAGGGGTTACTGAGTGTCAGAGAATATTAGAAAAACTACTATTAAGGAGAGAGAGTACAATAAATAACTCGTATTAATGAAAGAAGAATAAAAGTGCCAAAATTAAAAGAGGTCTCTAAGTCAACTGCTGATGTGTTAACGATTATTGCTGAAAGAGTATCAAGCTTTAGATGAGAATGGTGAGGCTTCGGCTGTTGCTTTCGATATTGGTTTGGCATACTCGTCTTCTTCACAAGGTTTAAAGGTTATGGCATTTCTGGACCAAATTCTAGATCTTTCTGCATTTCACTCCAAGCAAGGCAACAAAACCACAAAGGGGTTACTGAGTGTCAGAGAATATTAGAAAAACTACTATTAAGGAGAGAGTGTACAATAAATAACCGGTATTAATGAAAGAAGAATAAAAGTGCCAAAATTAAAAGAGGTCTCTAAGTCAACTGCTGATGTGTTAACGATTATTGCTGAAAGAGTATCAAGCTTTAGATGAGAATGGTGAGGCTTCGGCTGTTGCTTTCGATATTGGTTTGGCATACTCGTCTTCTTCACAAGGTTTAAAGGTTATGGCATTTCTGGACCAAATTCTAGATCTTTCTGCATTTCACTCCAAGCAAGGCAACAAAACCACAAAGGGGTTACTGAGTGTCAGAGAATATTAGAAAAACTACTATTAAGGAGAGAGTGTACAATAAATAACCCGTATTAATGAAAGAAGAATAAAAGTGCCAAAATTAAAAGAGGTCTCTAAGTCAACTGCTGATGTGTTAACGATTATTGCTGAAAGAGTATCAAGCTTTAGATGAGAATGGTGAGGCTTCGGCTGTTGCTTTCGATATTGGTTTGGCATACTCGTCTTCTTCACAAGGTTTAAAGGTTATGGCATTTCTGGACCAAATTCTAGATCTTTCTGCATTTCACTCCAAGCAAGGCAACAAAACCACAAAGGGGTTACTGAGTGTCAGAGAATATTAGAAAAACTACTATTAAGGAGAGAGTGTACAATAAATAACCCATATTAATGAAAGAAGAATAAAAGTGCCAAAATTAAAAGAGGTCTCTAAGTCAACTGCTGATGTGTTAACGATTATTGCTGAAAGAGTATCAAGCTTTAGATGAGAATGGTGAGGCTTCGGCTGTTGCTTTCGATATTGGTTTGGCATACTCGTCTTCTTCACAAGGTTTAAAGGTTATGGCATTTCTGGACCAAATTCTAGATCTTTCTGCATTTCACTCCAAGCAAGGCAACAAAACCACAAAGGGGTTACTGAGTGTCAGAGAATATTAGAAAAACTACTATTAAGGAGAGAGTGTACAATAAATAACCCGTATTAATGAAAGAAGAATAAAAGTGCCAAAATTAAAAGAGGTCTCTAAGTCAACTGCTGATGTGTTAACGATTATTGCTGAAAGAGTATCAAGCTTTAGATGAGAATGGTGAGGCTTCGGCTGTTGCTTTCGATATTGGTTTGGCATACTCGTCTTCTTCACAAGGTTTAAAGGTTATGGCATTTCTGGACCAAATTCTAGATCTTTCTGCATTTCACTCCAAGCAAGGCAACAAAACCACAAAGGGGTTACTGAGTGTCAGAGAATATTAGAAAAACTACTATTAAGGAGAGAGTGTACAATAAATAACCCGTATTAATGAAAGAAGAATAAAAGTGCCAAAATTAAAAGAGGTCTCTAAGTCAACTGCTGATGTGTTAACGATTATTGCTGAAAGAGTATCAAGCTTTAGATGAGAATGGTGAGGCTTCGGCTGTTGCTTTCGATATTGGTTTGGCATACTCGTCTTCTTCACAAGGTTTAAAGGTTATGGCATTTCTGGACCAAATTCTAGATCTTTCTGCATTTCACTCCAAGCAAGGCAACAAAACCACAAAGGGGTTACTGAGTGTCAGAGAATATTAGAAAAACTACTATTAAGGAGAGAGAGTACAATAAATAACTCGTATTAATGAAAGAAGAATAAAAGTGCCAAAATTAAAAGAGGTCTCTAAGTCAACTGCTGATGTGTTAACGATTATTGCTGAAAGAGTATCAAGCTTTAGATGAGAATGGTGAGGCTTCGGCTGTTGCTTTCGATATTGGTTTGGCATACTCGTCTTCTTCACAAGGTTTAAAGGTTATGGCATTTCTGGACCAAATTCTAGATCTTTCTGCATTTCACTCCAAGCAAGGCAACAAAACCACAAAGGGGTTACTGAGTGTCAGAGAATATTAGAAAAACTACTATTAAGGAGAGAGAGTACAATAAATAACTCGTATTAATGAAAGAAGAATAAAAGTGCCAAAATTAAAAGAGGTCTCTAAGTCAACTGCTGATGTGTTAACGATTATTGCTGAAAGAGTATCAAGCTTTAGATGAGAATGGTGAGGCTTCGGCTGTTGCTTTCGATATTGGTTTGGCATACTCGTCTTCTTCACAAGGTTTAAAGGTTATGGCATTTCTGGACCAAATTCTAGATCTTTCTGCATTTCACTCCAAGCAAGGCAACAAAACCACAAAGGGGTTACTGAGTGTCAGAGAATATTAGAAAAACTACTATTAAGGAGAGAGTGTACAATAAATAACCCGTATTAATGAAAGAAGAATAAAAGTGCCAAAATTAAAAGAGGTCTCTAAGTCAACTGCTGATGTGTTAACGATTATTGCTGAAAGAGTATCAAGCTTTAGATGAGAATGGTGAGGCTTCGGCTGTTGCTTTCGATATTGGTTTGGCATACTCGTCTTCTTCACAAGGTTTAAAGGTTATGGCATTTCTGGACCAAATTCTAGATCTTTCTGCATTTCACTCCAAGCAAGGCAACAAAACCACAAAGGGGTTACTGAGTGTCAGAGAATATTAGAAAAACTACTATTAAGGAGAGAGAGTACAATAAATAACTCGTATTAATGAAAGAAGAATAAAAGTGCCAAAATTAAAAGAGGTCTCTAAGTCAACTGCTGATGTGTTAACGATTATTGCTGAAAGAGTATCAAGCTTTAGATGAGAATGGTGAGGCTTCGGCTGTTGCTTTCGATATTGGTTTGGCATACTCGTCTTCTTCACAAGGTTTAAAGGTTATGGCATTTCTGGACCAAATTCTAGATCTTTCTGCATTTCACTCCAAGCAAGGCAACAAAACCACAAAGGGGTTACTGAGTGTCAGAGAATATTAGAAAAACTACTATTAAGGAGAGAGAGTACAATAAATAACCCGTATTAATGAAAGAAGAATAAAAGTGCCAAAATTAAAAGAGGTCTCTAAGTCAACTGCTGATGTGTTAACGATTATTGCTGAAAGAGTATCAAGCTTTAGATGAGAATGGTGAGGCTTCGGCTGTTGCTTTCGATATTGGTTTGGCATACTCGTCTTCTTCACAAGGTTTAAAGGTTATGGCATTTCTGGACCAAATTCTAGATCTTTCTGCATTTCACTCCAAGCAAGGCAACAAAACCACAAAGGGGTTACTGACTGTCAGAGAATATTAGAAAAACTACTATTAAGGAGAGAGAGTACAATAAATAACTCGTATTAATGAAAGAAGAATAAAAGTGCCAAAATTAAAAGAGGTCTCTAAGTCAACTGCTGATGTGTTAACGATTATTGCTGAAAGAGTATCAAGCTTTAGATGAGAATGGTGAGGCTTCGGCTGTTGCTTTCGATATTGGTTTGGCATACTCGTCTTCTTCACAAGGTTTAAAGGTTATGGCATTTCTGGACCAAATTCTAGATCTTTCTGCATTTCACTCCAAGCAAGGCAACAAAACCACAAAGGGGTTACTGAGTGTCAGAGAATATTAGAAAAACTACTATTAAGGAGAGAGAGTACAATAAATAACTCGTATTAATGAAAGAAGAATAAAAGTGCCAAAATTAAAAGAGGTCTCTAAGTCAACTGCTGATGTGTTAACGATTATTGTTGAAAGAGTATCAAGCTTTAGATGAGAATGGTGAGGCTTCGGCTGTTGCTTTCGATATTGGTTTGGCATACTCGTCTTCTTCACAAGGTTTAAAGGTTATGGCATTTCTGGACCAAATTCTAGATCTTTCTGCATTTCACTCCAAGCAAGGCAACAAAACCACAAAGGGGTTACTGAGTGTCAGAGAATATTAGAAAAACTACTATTAAGGAGAGAGAGTACAATAAATAACCCGTATTAATGAAAGAAGAATAAAAGTGCCAAAATTAAAAGAGGTCTCTAAGTCAACTGCTGATGTGTTAACGATTATTGTTGAAAGAGTATCAAGCTTTAGATGAGAATGGTGAGGCTTCGGCTGTTGCTTTCGATATTGGTTTGGCATACTCGTCTTCTTCACAAGGTTTAAAGGTTATGGCATTTCTGGACCAAATTCTAGATCTTTCTGCATTTCACTCCAAGCAAGGCAACAAAACCACAAAGGGGTTACTGAGTGTCAGAGAATATTAGAAAAACTACTATTAAGGAGAGAGAGTACAATAAATAACTCGTATTAATGAAAGAAGAATAAAAGTGCCAAAATTAAAAGAGGTCTCTAAGTCAACTGCTGATGTGTTAACGATTATTGTTGAAAGAGTATCAAGCTTTAGATGAGAATGGTGAGGCTTCGGCTGTTGCTTTCGATATTGGTTTGGCATACTCGTCTTCTTCACAAGGTTTAAAGGTTATGGCATTTCTGGACCAAATTCTAGATCTTTCTGCATTTCACTCCAAGCAAGGCAACAAAACCACAAAGGGGTTACTGAGTGTCAGAGAATATTAGAAAAACTACTATTAAGGAGAGAGAGTACAATAAATAACCCGTATTAATGAAAGAAGAATAAAAGTGCCAAAATTAAAAGAGGTCTCTAAGTCAACTGCTGATGTGTTAACGATTATTGCTGAAAGAGTATCAAGCTTTAGATGAGAATGGTGAGGCTTCGGCTGTTGCTTTCGATATTGGTTTGGCATACTCGTCTTCTTCACAAGGTTTAAAGGTTATAGCATTTCTGGACCAAATTCTAGATCTTTCTGCATTTCACTCCAAGCAAGGCAACAAAACCACAAATGGGTTACTGAGTGTCAGAGAATATTAGAAAAACTACTATTAAGGAGAGAGAGTACAATAAATAACTCGTATTAATGAAAGAAGAATAAAAGTGCCAAAATTAAAAGAGGTCTCTAAGTCAACTGCTGATGTGTTAACGATTATTGCTGAAAGAGTATCAAGCTTTAGATGAGAATGGTGAGGCTTCGGCTGTTGCTTTCGATATTGGTTTGGCATACTCGTCTTCTTCACAAGGTTTAAAGGTTATGGCATTTCTGGACCAAATTCTAGATCTTTCTGCATTTCACTCCAAGCAAGGCAACAAAACCACAAAGGGGTTACTGAGTGTCAGAGAATATTAGAAAAACTACTATTAAGGAGAGAGTGTACAATAAATAACTCGTATTAATGAAAGAAGAATAAAAGTGCCAAAATTAAAAGAGGTCTCTAAGTCAACTGCTGATGTGTTAACGATTATTGCTGAAAGAGTATCAAGCTTTAGATGAGAATGGTGAGGCTTCGGCTGTTGCTTTCGATATTGGTTTGGCATACTCGTCTTCTTCACAAGGTTTAAAGGTTATGGCATTTCTGGACCAAATTCTAGATCTTTCTGCATTTCACTCCAAGCAAGGCAACAAAGCCACAAAGGGGTTACTGAGTGTCAGAGAATATTAGAAAAACTACTATTAAGGAGAGAGTGTACAATAAATAACCCGTATTAATGAAAGAAGAATAAAAGTGCCAAAATTAAAAGAGGTCTCTAAGTCAACTGCTGATGTGTTAACGATTATTGCTGAAAGAGTGTATCAAGCTTTAGATGAGAATGGTGAGGCTTCGGCTGTTGCTTTCGATATTGGTTTGGCATACTCGTCTTCTTCACAAGGTTTAAAGGTTATGGCATTTCTGGACCAAATTCTAGATCTTTCTGCATTTCACTCCAAGCAAGGCAACAAAACCACAAAGGGGTTACTGAGTGTCAGAGAATATTAGAAAAACTACTATTAAGGAGAGAGAGTACAATAAATAACCCGTATTAATGAAAGAAGAATAAAAGTGCCAAAATTAAAAGAGGTCTCTAAGTCAACTGCTGATGTGTTAACGATTATTGCTGAAAGAGTATCAAGCTTTAGATGAGAATGGTGAGGCTTCGGCTGTTGCTTTCGATATTGGTTTGGCATACTCGTCTTCTTCACAAGGTTTAAAGGTTATGGCATTTCTGGACCAAATTCTAGATCTTTCTGCATTTCACTCCAAGCAAGGCAACAAAACCACAAAGGGGTTACTGAGTGTCAGAGAATATTAGAAAAACTACTATTAAGGAGAGAGTGTACAATAAATAACCAGTATTAATGAAAGAAGAATAAAAGTGCCAAAATTAAAAGAGGTCTCTAAGTCAACTGCTGATGTGTTAACGATTATTGCTGAAAGAGTATCAAGCTTTAGATGAGAATGGTGAGGCTTCGGCTGTTGCTTTCGATATTGGTTTGGCATACTCGTCTTCTTCACAAGGTTTAAAGGTTATGGCATTTCTGGACCAAATTCTAGATCTTTCTGCATTTCACTCCAAGCAAGGCAACAAAACCACAAAGGGGTTACTGAGTGTCAGAGAATATTAGAAAAACTACTATTAAGGAGAGAGAGTACAATAAATAACTCGTATTAATGAAAGAAGAATAAAAGTGCCAAAATTAAAAGAGGTCTCTAAGTCAACTGCTGATGTGTTAACGATTATTGCTGAAAGAGTATCAAGCTTTAGATGAGAATGGTGAGGCTTCGGCTGTTGCTTTCGATATTGGTTTGGCATACTCGTCTTCTTCACAAGGTTTAAAGGTTATGGCATTTCTGGACCAAATTCTAGATCTTTCTGCATTTCACTCCAAGCAAGGCAACAAAACCACAAAGGGGTTACTGAGTGTCAGAGAATATTAGAAAAACTACTATTAAGGAGAGAGTGTACAATAAATAACTCGTATTAATGAAAGAAGAATAAAAGTGCCAAAATTAAAAGAGGTCTCTAAGTCAACTGCTGATGTGTTAACGATTATTGCTGAAAGAGTATCAAGCTTTAGATGAGAATGGTGAGGCTTCGGCTGTTGCTTTCGATATTGGTTTGGCATACTCGTCTTCTTCACAAGGTTTAAAGGTTATGGCATTTCTGGACCAAATTCTAGATCTTTCTGCATTTCACTCCAAGCAAGGCAACAAAACCACAAAGGGGTTACTGAGTGTCAGAGAATATTAGAAAAACTACTATTAAGGAGAGAGTGTACAATAAATAACCCGTATTAATGAAAGAAGAATAAAAGTGCCAAAATTAAAAGAGGTCTCTAAGTCAACTGCTGATGTGTTAACGATTATTGCTGAAAGAGTGTATCAAGCTTTAGATGAGAATGGTGAGGCTTCGGCTGTTGCTTTCGATATTGGTTTGGCATACTCGTCTTCTTCACAAGGTTTAAAGGTTATGGCATTTCTGGACCAAATTCTAGATCTTTCTGCATTTCACTCCAAGCAAGGCAACAAAACCACAAAGGGGTTACTTTGTGTCAGAGAATATTAGAAAAACTACTATTAAGGAGAGAGTGTACAATAAATAACTCGTATTAATGAAAGAAGAATAAAAGTGCCAAAATTAAAAGAGGTCTCTAAGTCAACTGCTGATGTGTTAACGATTATTGCTGAAAGAGTATCAAGCTTTAGATAAGAATGTTGAGGCTTCGGTTGTTGCTTTCGATATTGGTTTGGCATACTCGTCTTCTTCACAAGGTTTAAAGGTTATGGCATTTCTGGACCAAATTCTAGATCTTTCTGCATTTCACTCCAAGCAAGGCAACAAAACCACAAAGGGGTTACTGAGTGTCAGAGAATATTTGAAAAACTACTATTAAGGAGAGAGAGTACAATAAATAACCCGTATTAATGAAAGAAGAATAAAAGTGCCAAAATTAAAAGAGGTCTCTAAGTCAACTGCTGATGTGTTAACGATTATTGCTGAAAGAGTATCAAGCTTTAGATGAGAATGGTGAGGCTTCGGCTGTTGCTTTCGATATTGTTTTGGCATACTCGTCTTCTTCACAAAGTTTAAAGGTTATGGCATTTCTGGACCAAATTCTAGATCTTTCTGCATTTCACTCCAAGCAAGGCAACAAAACCACAAAGGGGTTACTGAGTGTCAGAGAATATTAGAAAAACTACTATTAAGGAGAGAGTGTACAATAAATAACTCGTATTAATGAAAGAAGAATAAAAGTGCCAAAATTAAAAGAGGTCTCTAAGTCAACTGCTGATGTGTTAACGATTATTGCTGAAAGAGTATCAAGCTTTAGATGAGAATGGTGAGGCTTCGGCTGTTGCTTTCGATATTGGTTTGGCATACTCGTCTTCTTCACAAGGTTTAAAGGTTATGGCATTTCTGGACCAAATTCTAGATCTTTCTGCATTTCACTCCAAGCAAGGCAACAAAACCACAAAGGGGTTACTGAGTGTCAGAGAATATTAGAAAAACTACTATTAAGGAGAGAGTGTACAATAAATAACTCGTATTAATGAAAGAAGAATAAAAGTGCCAAAATTAAAAGAGGTCTCTAAGTCAACTGCTGATGTGTTAACGATTATTGCTGAAAGAGTATCAAGCTTTAGATGAGAATGGTGAGGCTTCGGCTGTTGCTTTCGATATTGGTTTGGCATACTCGTCTTCTTCACAAGGTTTAAAGGTTATGGCATTTCTGGACCAAATTCTAGATCTTTCTGTATTTCACTCCAAGCAAGGCAACAAAACCACAAAGGGGTTACTGAGTGTCAGAGAATATTAGAAAAACTACTATTAAGGAGAGAGTGTACAATAAATAACCCGTATTAATGAAAGAAGAATAAAAGTGCCAAAATTAAAAGAGGTCTCTAAGTCAACTGCTGATGTGTTAACGATTATTGCTGAAAGAGTATCAAGCTTTAGATGAGAATGGTGAGGCTTCGGCTGTTGCTTTCGATATTGGTTTGGCATACTCGTCTTCTTCACAAGGTTTAAAGGTTATGGCATTTCTGGACCAAATTCTAGATCTTTCTGCATTTCACTCCAAGCAAGGCAACAAAGCCACAAAGGGGTTACTGAGTGTCAGAGAATATTAGAAAAACTACTATTAAGGAGAGAGTGTACAATAAATAACCCGTATTAATGAAAGAAGAATAAAAGTGCCAAAATTAAAAGAGGTCTCTAAGTCAACTGCTGATGTGTTAACGATTATTGCTGAAAGAGTGTATCAAGCTTTAGATGAGAATGGTGAGGCTTCGGCTGTTGCTTTCGATATTGGTTTGGCATACTCGTCTTCTTCACAAGGTTTAAAGGTTATGGCATTTCTGGACCAAATTCTAGATCTTTCTGCATTTCACTCCAAGCAAGGCAACAAAACCACAAAGGGGTTACTGAGTGTCAGAGAATATTAGAAAAACTACTATTAAGGAGAGAGTGTACAATAAATAACCCGTATTAATGAAAGAAGAATAAAAGTGCCAAAATTAAAAGAGGTCTCTAAGTCAACTGCTGATGTGTTAACGATTATTGCTGAAAGAGTATCAAGCTTTAGATGAGAATGGTGAGGCTTCGGCTGTTGCTTTCGATATTGGTTTGGCATACTCGTCTTCTTCACAAGGTTTAAAGGTTATGGCATTTCTGGACCAAATTCTAGATCTTTCTGCATTTCACTCCAAGCAAGGCAACAAAACCACAAAGGGGTTACTGAGTGTCAGAGAATATTAGAAAAACTACTATTAAGGAGAGAGAGTACAATAAATAACTCGTATTAATGAAAGAAGAATAAAAGTGCCAAAATTAAAAGAGGTCTCTAAGTCAACTGCTGATGTGTTAACGATTATTGCTGAAAGAGTATCAAGCTTTAGATGAGAATGGTGAGGCTTCGGCTGTTGCTTTCGATATTGGTTTGGCATACTCGTCTTCTTCACAAGGTTTAAAGGTTATGGCATTTCTGGACCAAATTCTAGATCTTTCTGCATTTCACTCCAAGCAAGGCAACAAAACCACAAAGGGGTTACTGAGTGTCAGAGAATATTAGAAAAACTACTATTAAGGAGAGAGTGTACAATAAATAACTCGTATTAATGAAAGAAGAATAAAAGTGCCAAAATTAAAAGAGGTCTCTAAGTCAACTGCTGATGTGTTAACGATTATTGCTGAAAGAGTATCAAGCTTTAGATGAGAATGGTGAGGCTTCGGCTGTTGCTTTCGATATTGGTTTGGCATACTCGTCTTCTTCACAAGGTTTAAAGGTTATGGCATTTCTGGACCAAATTCTAGATCTTTCTGCATTTCACTCCAAGCAAGGCAACAAAACCACAAAGGGGTTACTGAGTGTCAGAGAATATTAGAAAAACTACTATTAAGGAGAGAGTGTACAATAAATAACCCGTATTAATGAAAGAAGAATAAAAGTGCCAAAATTAAAAGAGGTCTCTAAGTCAACTGCTGATGTGTTAACGATTATTGCTGAAAGAGTGTATCAAGCTTTAGATGAGAATGGTGAGGCTTCGGCTGTTGCTTTCGATATTGGTTTGGCATACTCGTCTTCTTCACAAGGTTTAAAGGTTATGGCATTTCTGGACCAAATTCTAGATCTTTCTGCATTTCACTCCAAGCAAGGCAACAAAACCACAAAGGGGTTACTTTGTGTCAGAGAATATTAGAAAAACTACTATTAAGGAGAGAGTGTACAATAAATAACTCGTATTAATGAAAGAAGAATAAAAGTGCCAAAATTAAAAGAGGTCTCTAAGTCAACTGCTGATGTGTTAACGATTATTGCTGAAAGAGTATCAAGCTTTAGATAAGAATGGTGAGGCTTCGGTTGTTGCTTTCGATATTGGTTTGGCATACTCGTCTTCTTCACAAGGTTTAAAGGTTATGGCATTTCTGGACCAAATTCTAGATCTTTCTGCATTTCACTCCAAGCAAGGCAACAAAACCACAAAGGGGTTACTGAGTGTCAGAGAATATTTGAAAAACTACTATTAAGGAGAGAGAGTACAATAAATAACCCGTATTAATGAAAGAAGAATAAAAGTGCCAAAATTAAAAGAGGTCTCTAAGTCAACTGCTGATGTGTTAACGATTATTGCTGAAAGAGTATCAAGCTTTAGATGAGAATGGTGAGGCTTCGGCTGTTGCTTTCGATATTGTTTTGGCATACTCGTCTTCTTCACAAAGTTTAAAGGTTATGGCATTTCTGGACCAAATTCTAGATCTTTCTGCATTTCACTCCAAGCAAGGCAACAAAACCACAAAGGGGTTACTGAGTGTCAGAGAATATTAGAAAAACTACTATTAAGGAGAGAGTGTACAATAAATAACTCGTATTAATGAAAGAAGAATAAAAGTGCCAAAATTAAAAGAGGTCTCTAAGTCAACTGCTGATGTGTTAACGATTATTGCTGAAAGAGTATCAAGCTTTAGATGAGAATGGTGAGGCTTCGGCTGTTGCTTTCGATATTGGTTTGGCATACTCGTCTTCTTCACAAGGTTTAAAGGTTATGGCATTTCTGGACCAAATTCTAGATCTTTCTGCATTTCACTCCAAGCAAGGCAACAAAACCACAAAGGGGTTACTGAGTGTCAGAGAATATTAGAAAAACTACTATTAAGGAGAGAGTGTACAATAAATAACTCGTATTAATGAAAGAAGAATAAAAGTGCCAAAATTAAAAGAGGTCTCTAAGTCAACTGCTGATGTGTTAACGATTATTGCTGAAAGAGTATCAAGCTTTAGATGAGAATGGTGAGGCTTCGGCTGTTGCTTTCGATATTGGTTTGGCATACTCGTCTTCTTCACAAGGTTTAAAGGTTATGGCATTTCTGGACCAAATTCTAGATCTTTCTGTATTTCACTCCAAGCAAGGCAACAAAACCACAAAGGGGTTACTGAGTGTCAGAGAATATTAGAAAAACTACTATTAAGGAGAGAGTGTACAATAAATAACCCGTATTAATGAAAGAAGAATAAAAGTGCCAAAATTAAAAGAGGTCTCTAAGTCAACTGCTGATGTGTTAACGATTATTGCTGAAAGAGTGTATCAAGCTTTAGATGAGAATGGTGAGGCTTCGGCTGTTGCTTTCGATATTGGTTTGGCATACTCGTCTTCTTCACAAGGTTTAAAGGTTATGGCATTTCTGGACCAAATTCTAGATCTTTCTGCATTTCACTCCAAGCAAGGCAACAAAACCACAAAGGGGTTACTGAGTGTCAGAGAATATTAGAAAAACTACTATTAAGGAGAGAGTGTACAATAAATAACTCGTATTAATGAAAGAAGAATAAAAGTGCCAAAATTAAAAGAGGTCTCTAAGTCAACTGCTGATGTGTTAACGATTATTGCTGAAAGAGTATCAAGCTTTAGATAAGAATGGTGAGGCTTCGGTTGTTGCTTTCGATATCTTGAAGGCATTTGCAGAGTTTGGCATACTGGTCTTCTTCACAAGTTGAAAGGTTATGGTATTTCTGGATGACTTTATGAACTGATTTGGTTTTTCTTATCAAATCATGAAATGAAAGTTATCTTGAATGGCCAATCTTCTAGATCGCTTTTACATAAATGCAGACATCCATCCAGCACCTTATCCTTGAACCTATGTTGCTTCTAATTTTCATAATTGACTTTCCTGATGTCATCAGCTCACAATTTGGTATCTACACTGATGACACCTATTTACTCTTGTCTTAATAGTAAGTCACATCGGTTGAATAAGGTCAAATTGATAGTTAATTTTTAAAATGAGCTACAATCTGTTGTTAAATGGGACAAATGATATCTTGTTAATTTTAACGCCTCAAAATCGAAACTGATCTCTTTTGATCATCTGAGAAAACCCGTTTTACCTGTCATCAGAATTACTCGGACTTTCGTTTTCAGCTTTCATACAGTGGAAAGATTATATTGAATCAATAGCTAAGTCTGCAGCTAAAAAGTTGGTTCACTACGTCACGCTAGACAATTTTTCTTGCTAAAATCTTGCATATTTATAAGACTACCTTTCAACCTCGCTTTGAATATTGCTGCCGCATTTCGTCCGGTGCTCGTACTATATATTTAGATATTCTTGATAAAATCCAAAGAAGAATCTGCAATGTTATTAGTCCTGACCTGGCATCTCGCCATCAGTCCCTTTCCAACCACCGAAACGTAGCTTTCCCCTGCTTTTTCTATAAATACTATCATGGTAATTGTTGTGATGATCTTTTCCCTGTGATAGCAAACTTTATGAATTTAAGCGTAGATTAAAGATTGGGAACAAGTTTTCATCATTTTATTAGTTGAATTGGCGAGATATAGCCGCAAGTTCTAATGTAACAGTTGTTTCTCTCGCACTTCTCGATGGTGGAATTCTCTTTCGACATCTTGCATCCCAGTCAGCCTTGATCTTGAATAATTTAAATGCAATATCAATCATGAGTTTCTGTTTTCTTAATTCCTGGTTTGTTATTGTTCTCCCCCCTTCGATAGAATTTTTTTGTTATATTCTCTCACGCTCAGGAACCTCTTGCGTCTTGGTGGCTTTATTGCTTTGCTGGGAGGGAAATGATGAAGACAAGAACCTTTCGCACCCATAACTGCTAACTTTATTTTCGTATCTGAAACGTAAAGTAGTTTCTACTGGTTCTCTCTTTTATTTTTATTTATTCATTTATTTAATCTATCTATCTATCTATCTATCTATCTATCTATCTATCTATCTATCTATCTATCTATCTATCTATCTATTAAATTCCCTTTATATCTATCTATCTATCTATCTATCTATCTATCTATCTATCTATTACATTCCCTTTATATCTATCTATCTATCTATCTATCTATCTATCTATCTATCTATCTATATATCTATCTATCTATCTATTACATTCCCTTTATATCTATCTATCTATCTATCTATCTATCTATCTATCTATCTATCTATCTATCTATCTATCTATTTCAGTCTGTTTATTACCTATTTATCTACTTGTCTTTATCGGACTGTTCCTATCTATCTATCTATCTATCTATCTATCTATCTATCTATCTATCTATCTATCTATCTATCTATCTATTACATTCCCATTATATCTATCTATCTATCTATCTATCTATCTATCTATCTATCTATCTAAAATTTATTATAAATTTTCACTTTTTATATCTAAGTTTAAAAAAATTGACCTTTTTTCTACTGACCTGGAAAAAAGGTCAATTTTTAAAATATTTTAGCTTGTTTTTTTTTTTTTCTAAAGCTTTAAGTGATGCTAAAAATAAAAAAAAAATTCTACGGTTTACCACTTCTAAAATTGAATTAATTAGTTTAATTTAGAAATGTTGGTCATTTTTTAAAGAAAAAGAAAACAAAATAGCCACTGTGTCATGTCGAGTCATTTGTGTTACAATACAGGGGGGAGATGCATTTATAAGGGTGAATATTTTGATTCTTGGGCCCTTCAGTAACGAACAATAATTCAAAACCATAGAATTTCTTCATTTAATACCAAATATGTTTATTCATTCATAATTCCCGTTCCTAACCCTTAAATTTTATTAGAAAAATCCTACACATCCTCTGACCATCATCGGATGTCCATTAATTGCTTGGGATATGGGATATATTATTATGTTCCTTTGATGTGAATTATTGTTCTTTCCTGCTGAATTGGCGTGCCTCTACCAGATCAAAGGATTGAACTCATAACTACTAGATGACTGTAATACATGTATAACGACTTCTTATATCCACTACGACACCGTCCCGAAAGAATTGGGAAGAAATTGGTGCTACTTTTTTGCGAGCCTTTCATATAAAATATATAAAAATTATATATATATATATATCCCTGACGATCCGCTTAGGTGAAACCTTGGTAGGTTTGTCTGGCTCTCTAGGTTTAACTAGGTCTGCTCTACTTACTGTATTGAGCACTTTATTTAGTTAGTTGCGTACTCGTATCGGTTTTTTTTCTTTGGGCTTTGGACCTGCATGCTGAACGATTGTTTTCGACAGGCGTTCATGTTCTTGGCTCTTTCCTTTTTTATATACCTTTTTTTCCCTCGATATTGATTTGATCATTTGCAAATCAAGAAATCGAAGGTTTTCCGAGACGAGTGTAGTTACTTATACTTATAAGATTACTACTACTACTAATACTATATATATATGAACACACCAGTAATGTCTTTCGTAGTGGATATATGATATATAGAAATAGATTAACGCCTTTTTTTAAACAGAAGCTGTTAGCCCAGAGACATAAAGATTTAAAGCTAATGTAAAGTAGTATCTTTAAATAAAAGCGCAAAACCAGAGGAAAAGCTATAAACTGGAGCTCCTTTCAGCTTCCAGACGTTCACTCTGCAGCCATTGTAACTAGAACTTGCCTGTCTGATATAAGTCAGTCACCAGAAGGCCTACAACAGACGCGGATAAGGCTATCATAAACCTTTGTTTACGAAGGAAAACCGCGACGGTGGCTATGATATATTTTTTTACTTGCCTTGACCCACACCATTTGCCGATTATTGTTTTTGCATTCACTGATGTGGTAGTTTTTTTTTTTAACTATTCATTTTTTTCTATAAACCTACGCGTTCTTTTTTTTTTAATCATGAGGATTAATTGATTTAATTCAGTTGTTTTGTTTCCATTTAGTTTGCTACCCTTGACATTTAGGAATGTTTTTTTTGGATAACAACAACTACAGATGGTTGAAGAGAGTAAGAATACACCTCAGTGCTATTATTAAAACGAAATAATAATAATAATAATAATGATAATGGTAATAATAATAATAATAATGATGATGATGATGATAATAATCATAATAATATTATTGATAATAATAATAATAATGATGATGATGATAATAATCATATTAATACTAATGATAATAATAATAATTATGATAATAATAATGATATTAATAATAATAATAATTATGATAATAATAATAATGATAATAATAATAATGATAGTAATAATAATAATAATTATGATAATAATAATAATGATATTAATAATAATAATAATTATGATAATAAAAATTATGATAATAATAATAATGATATTAATAATAATAATAATAATTATGATAATAATAATAATGATATTAATAATAATAATAATGATAATAATAATTATGATAATAATAATAATGATATTAATAATAATAATAATAATTATGATAATAATAATTATGATAATAATAATAATGATATTAATAATAATAATAATTATGATAATAATAATAATGATATTAATAATAATAATAACAATGATAATAATAATTATGATAATAATAATAATGATATTAATAATAATAATAATAATTATGATAATAATAATTATGATAATAATAATAATGACATTAATAATAATAATAATTATGATAATAATAATAATGATATTAATAATAATAATAACAATGATAATAATAATTATGATAATAATAATAATGATATTAATAATAATAATAATAATTATGATAATAATAATAATGATATTAATAATAATAATAATAATGATAATAATAATTATGATAATAATAATAATGATATTAATAATAATAATAATAATAATTATGATAATAATAATAATGATATTATTAATAATAATAATAATAATAATGATAATAATAATTATGATAATAATAATAATGTTATTAATAATAATAATAATAATTATGATAATAATAATTATGATAATAATAATAATGATATTAATAATAATAATAATGATATTAATAATAATAATAACAATGATAATAATAATTATGATAATAATAATAATAATGTTATTAATAATATTAATAATTATGATAATAATAATTATGATATTAATAATAATAACAATAATAATAATGATAATAATAATTATGATAATAATAATAAAGATATTAATAATAATAATAATAATTATGATAATAATAATTATGATAATAATAATAATGATATTAATAATAATAATTATGATAATAATAATAATAATGATATTAATAATAATAATAACAATGATAATAATAAT
Organism: Acanthosepion esculentum; assembly: GCA_964036315.1. Classification (NCBI taxonomy): domain Eukaryota; kingdom Metazoa; phylum Mollusca; class Cephalopoda; order Sepiida; family Sepiidae; genus Acanthosepion; species Acanthosepion esculentum. Next base: position 89,934,580 of record OZ038507.1, read on the forward strand.
TATGATAATAATAATAATAATGATATTAATAATAATAATAACAATGATAATAATAATTATGATAATAATAATTATGATAATAATAATTATGATAATAATAATAATGATATTAATAATAATAATAACAATGATAATAATAATTATGATAATAATAATAATGATATTAATAATAATAATTATGATAATAATAATAATGATATTAATAATAATAATAACAATGATAATTATAATTATGATAATAATAATAATATTAATAATAATAATAATAATTATGATAATAATAATAATGATATTATTAACAATAATAATAATAATAATAATTATAATAATAATAATGATATTAATAATAATAAAAATTATGATAATAATAATTATGATAATAATAATAATGATATTAATAATAATAATAATAATTATGATAATAATAATAATGATATTAATAATAATAATAATAATAATAATGATAATAATAATTATGATAATAATAATAATGTTATTAATAATATTAATAATTATGATAATAATAATTATGATATTAATAATAATAATAATAATAATGATAATAATAATTATGATAATAATAATAATGATATTAATAATAATAATAATAATTATGATAATAATAATTATGATAATAATAATAATAATGATATTAATAATAATAATAATTTTGATAATAATAATGATATTAATAATAATAATAACAATGATAATAATAATTATGATAATAATAATAATGATATTAATAATAATAATAATAATTATGATAATAATAATTATGATAATAATAATAATGATATTAATAATAATAATTATGATAATAATAATAATGATATTAATAATAATAATAACAATGATAATAATAATTATGATAATAATAATAATGATATTAATAATAATAATAATATTTATGATAATAATAATAATGATAATAATAATAATGATATTAATAATAATAATAATAATTATCATAATAATAATAATGATATTAATAATAATAATAATAATAATTATCATAATAATAATAATGATGTTAATAATAATAATAATAATAATAATGATAATAATAATTATGATAATAATAATAATGATATTAATAATAATAATAATTATGATAATAATAATTATGATAATAATAATAATAATGATATTAATAATAATAATAATAATTATGATAATAATAATAATGATATTAATAATAATAATAATAACAATGATAATAATAATTATGATAATAATAATAATGATATTAATAATAATAATTATGATAATAATAATAATAATGATATTAATAATAATAATAACAATGATAATAATAATTATGATAATAATAATAATAATGATATTAATAATAATAATAACAATGATAATAATAATTATGATAATAATAATTATGATAATAATAATTATGATAATAATAATAATGATATTAATAATAATAATAACAATGATAATAATAATTATGATAATAATAATAATGATATTAATAATAATAATTATGATAATAATAATAATGATATTAATAATAATAATAACAATGATAATTATAATTATGATAATAATAATAATATTAATAATAATAATAATAATTATGATAATAATAATAATGATATTATTAACAATAATAATAATAATAATAATTATAATAATAATTATGATAATAATTATGATAATAATAATAATGATAATAATAATAATGATAGTAATAATAATAATGATAATGGTAATAATAATAATAATAATAATAATAATGATGATGATGGTGATAATTATAATAATAATAAAAATTTTATTGAAATATTTGGTATCATTATAACTTACCTCGTACAGGCTTCCGCATACACACCGATTCCACTGTACAAGCAGATATAAGAAATAATGTCCTAAAAGACTTCAGATTGTAGGGGGTCCAGTAAAAAAGCGGCAAATTCAGAAAGATGTGAGACAATCGGTGAAAATTGGTGACGACTGATGGGACTGAAAAATTCCGGAAGAATTTCTGCATAATTCGTCAATCCCCGCGTCGGATGTGCTTCTTTGAAAAGGACGATAACTTGACGCTCAAAATCAGTGAGTCGTATCGCCATACGAGAAGAGCAGAACGAAAGATAAAAGTTGTCTGCAAATAACTTTTAAATGACGAATCGAGTAGCAATTAATGAATCATAAAAGAACCAATCAAAATTAAGTAATTACGCGGGAGTCGAATGATTATTCAAGGTCATGAACATTCAAGACATTTATTATTCAAGTTTATTCAAGGTCAATTATTCCTGAAAGATAAAACAGTCATAATAATTTGGCCGTCTTATACTGGGCACTCCGCATATGAATGTTATCTCATCAACATGGCCATAGCCCCCGATAACAAAAGAAACAGAGAATGTTTTAGTTAAAGAATGTAAGGTAATCTTCAAATATAAGGATAGACAAATAGAAATTACAAGAATGTGGCTCTTAAAAGGCAACCATGATTCCAGTCGTTGGAGGAGCACTTGGAACGATTAAGAATACTTATACCAGGCATTAAGAAAATACCCGGGAATCCATCATTATCTGAAATACAGAAGATACTGTTAACAAGCATTGCAATCATCTTTTCTTAATCGGGTTCATCCCAAATACGGCAATAAAGCCACTAAGATACAAGGGGTAAATATTTTTTATTATTACGAAGGGAGGTAAACACAACACGAAACACAGATTGTTAAGACAATCTAAATTCTTTTCCACCATCAATTGTTAAAACACTATTGTTAAAATCATTTATTCATCATCAATTATTAAAGTCTGTGAATATTTTAAGCACTTTAGGTATAACAGTCTCTAAATCTAAAGGTTTTCCCTTGGGTATGGTTCTCTTGCCAATAAGTTGAACCCACTGAAGACAAGATTCACAGACCACAGAATCCACGTTGTTCAAGTCCTGCCTCCACAGCTCACACAACCACTGCTCTGATGATCTTTATCACTTACAAAGTAGCTAATTATCTGTAGATCCAGGTCACTGGATGATTTCTTAATGAGTAGATTTGGCTTATTAAGTCCTGATATTTTTCTTGGGAAGTTCTATAGCGGTGTACTGTTTGACTCTTTGGGTTTACTCTTTTTCTTTGACTTTGGAGGCAAATTGACATTGTCCAAGTTAGGATCAACAGATTCTGGAAGAGGTTCTGGAACTGCACAAAGCTCTGAAGCTGTAAGTAGTTCAGGTTCTTCTGTGATTGCAGATGGTTCTATATCGGTAGGAGTTGGCTAATCATTCTTCAAGTCCAGCAGAACATCCTGTGTTGCGCATCCAATCATGCTGAGGTCATGGCCAATTGGCAATGTCAGTTGATGGTAGATCCTGCACAACAACTTCCACAATCGCAGCCTTTTTTCCTGCTTCCCACATCATTTCTCTAACACACAAAATCTTTGCTCGTCGTCTTAGCCACATTCTGTCCAAGTAGGAGTGCCTTCTTGTATTTATCATTGGCAGTCAGGTGACGTCTTCAAAGGGTGAGACTGGCACATGGCTGTTCTGGAATGCTGTCAGCTCGAGATTTGAACATCCGGTGACCTGATTTGTAGTTCTGCAGAGTCCAACGTTTAGCAGCTAGTTCAGTAGCAAAGAGTCCAATTTACTGCTTTGATCTCAGTGCAAATATGCAACGATATAGCAGGGACAGAGATGTGTGGAATGTGCACTGACAGGATGTGATTGTAACATTGATGTCTCGCTCTGATGATTGATAAGTAAAGGTTCTTGGACGGTGACATACTGTGCTTGGTCTAACTGCTTCTCACATACTTGAACCTAGGTGGAGGCGCCTTGAGGACGTGTAATGGTTAGCTCGTCTCGCTAAAACAGTTACAATAGGAGAGTGAGTTCAATCCTCACTGGGTGTCCCATACATTCGGCCTTGTGTCACATCTAAGCTAGGCTTAGAAAATCAGTACTTGAACGTATATGGTGTTAGGTACTGCAGGGCTGATGCACTTCTCTGATGGGTACTGCAAGGTAGGTCGCTTTTCCGTCACGCTCTGTTCGCACGATATGAAAGAAAGAAAGGAACTGTAGCAAGAACTCCGCTGTTGAATAATGGCATGACATCATGAACTCCTGCTTCTGAAATTGAGATTCTCACCTGTTGTTGGCCCTCTTACACAGAGACATCTGATGGTACTTGAGTCCCTCTACCCACTACTTTCTTATATGATACCTTTTAGTATCATAGTACCTAAGTATATTGTGCAGTTGTGTGACTCTGAGTTTTTCATAATGTGTGTTGTATTCATCTTCCGGTTTTTGGTTTCCGGGGTTTTTTTTGACACATGTTCTCTCCCTACCATTTGCTCTGTTGTAATTTCACGTTTAAATGTTCTAAGAAAATGAAAAAGACTGATTTGGAGTTTCAACTATACTTTTTGTCGGTTAGTATAATTCTGTCCATTTGGGATTCTTGGTCTTGAATAGTCAGTTATGTGCACTACGTGATACACGCTTAGGCGATCATGTATCTTTCGATACATGATTGACGAGCCAGATTTTTTCCCGCAGTAGGTTGCCATTTCTTTCTGCGGTAGACCAGTTGCCATTCAAGGCTATAGAAACTGGTCTGTCCTGCTATTTACCCATCAAAGAAGAGGATTCATACCTTTCTCAAGGGTATTAGCACGTAAGTAATGGATCCGACTGGAATTCGAACTCGGCTCTCCGATTCCTCAATCCGCGCCTGGGGGAGTAATGGATAGCGGATTCACACTGGCTGAAGGTGGCTAGTATGTGTGTATGTAGGATGAATATACTGGTCAGTGTGCTGTTCTGATCTATCGGGTAATGCGTGAAAATCCCAGGCTGGTAATCGGCAATCCTTCATGAACAGGGGTTCGCCTGTAGTCTCGGAGAGTTGTTGACAATTAATCTTTCTGTTGGGTTCATGTTTTAGCCTTTCAGCTGCTCCGTCTTTGTCAGACGGGGTCTATACGTCTTTGTAATGCCAAGTGGTTGTGTAGTAGCTTGGCTACATCACCGTTGTGGTCACTAATGTAAATTGTGATGACTAAGCTCTGTCCATCTGTATTAGATCTCTGGGCAGTCAACTTCGAATGGAGACTGCTTTCGTCGCTGTCCTGGGGAATTAATTTATGTGTCTTCTTCCACCATGCACACAAGAGTACCACAGATCATGGTACTTGATATCAGGATTGAACTTCGGCAATCTCTTCTCAGCTGTAGCAATTTTTCTGCTGTCTTTTATCCACAACTGCACAAAGTTAGTGGATTGGTAACTTTTCCGTTTTATTTCTAGTTCAGCAAATGAACTGAAAGTATCTCCAACACTGAGTTCCATGGCTATACTAAATGAATATTGTTTATTGTTTTATGAATATATATATATATATATATATATATATATATATATATATATATATATATATATATATATATATATATATATTAACTATACTCGTGTCGAAAAACCTTCGAATTCTTGATCCAACAATAGCCAAATAAATCACGAAGGGAAAAAAAGGTTTTAAAAAAGAAAGAGCCAGGAACATGAAAGTCTGTCGAAAATAATCGCACAGATACAGGTTCAAGGCCCAAAGCAAAAAACCCCGATACGAGTAAACAACTAACTAAAGAGCTCAATACAAGCGTAGAGCAAACCTAGTCAAACCTAATGAGCCAGACAAACCTACCAAGGTTTCACTTAGGCAGATCGTCAGGGTCGGCTGGTAATCCGACCCTGACGATCTGCCTAAGTGATAAAAATTTTAGATAAAAATTTTGGAAACCTATAGTTAAAAAATGGGGTGTGCAGAAAAATATATTCTTAGTTCCAAAACACTATTTATGTTTACTGTTAAAAATAGCATTGGTGTGTATTTTACCATGACCGGCAAAATAGCCTATTCGTTCCCTTTGGTACCCATATATTTTTCTTGAGGTTTCACCTATGTATTCTTTGTGTTGTCAATTATTATTTTTCTTGAGGTTTCACCTATGTATTTTTTGTGTTGTCAATTATTACGGATTATAGAGTAAATTCCTTCTTCGATTTTTAGCTTATTATTTTGTTTTGTATTAATTGAGTCTTTTATTGTTTTAGAAGTATTTGTAACAACTTTTATATTGAGGTACAAGAATGGCTTGGCATCATGAACTCCTGCATCTGAAATTGGGATTCTCACCTGTTGTTGGCCCTCTTACCCAGAGACAACTGTTGGTACTTGAGTCCTTCTACCCACTACTTTCTTATATGATACCTGTTAGCATCATAGTACCTAAGTATATTGTGCAGTTGTGTAGCTTTGAGTTTTTCATAATGAGTGTTGTATTCATCTTCCGGTTTTATTCATTCATATTCCATCATTTGTAATTGTGATAGAGTTAAGTGTAGAACAATATATTTTCATTCTTTGGGTTTCTCAGAAAAGTTAGTTTTTAATTTAAAAAATATTTTACGCGCGACAAAAGAGAACCGCAGGACCAGAGATAAGGACCAAATGAAATGTTGTTAAAACCGGATCTCCCTGAAGTTGCAAGACTTTCTCTTGCAGCCACTGTGACGAAAACATGCCTCGTTAAGCATTATTAGTCTAAGAGCTAATCCTAAATCTATATTTGCTAAGGCCAACCGCGGCAGCAACGAAAATATATTCAAATAGAAATGAAAATATTTTTGGTAGCCTTGAGCCACACCCTTTGCCAATATGCGAGCCCTTGCCTCTGATTTCCCTTTCCAAGCCTCTAATCATTGCGCTACATAAACATTTAACGGTCACACATGAAAGAGCGCGATAGAAGCCAACATGCCTAAGAGACATGTTACATAAGTTTGAAGCTGTGATGATCTGTGGCACAGAGAAATGACTGTCGAGTTAATAATGTCAACTAAATGTCGCCTTTTTAGTAGCACCCCGTGAGAATCGTACTCACTACAGTCGTATTGTTTGAGAGATTTGCATGCTAGCCACATCTACACGGTGAAACACAACCACCAGAAGAAAAACAAAAACAAAAAAAGAAAACGCTCTCTTGAGGTCCTAGCTCTGAGCGCATGCGTTAAAAATTGTATCCATAAAACACACAACTCATAAATCAAGTTTACGCGATAAATGCATTTCATTTAATCCTGCAAGCGAAAAGTCAGAATTATTAATAATTTCCAAATATTTGTCGAAATAAAATGTTCATTTTTTTCTTCTAATTCTTTAGCGGTGAAGCAGAAAACGTAAATTTCGAGGTTATTCCGCCAGCTTTGCAATATTTTGCAAAGTAAGGTGTCAATCTGCTTTATTTTGAGTACATTCAGTAAGGGAAGGGGTCCACGGAGCATTAATATTTATTTATAGCGGCCATTCGTGATGAGTTATTTTTTTTATTGATAGGGGTAGCAAGTAAACTGTAGAAGAAAAATTCTGAAAAATAAATAAGATAGAGTCAAAGTTAACGTATTTGAATAAATTATGACATGGTAAAGAGTAAAGCCATTCGACAAAACAAACAAACAGGCTCCTGCATTCACTTCTTGCCCCGTTCTGTCACTTTGCGAGAAATACAGCGTGTCCATAAAGTTCGTGTGCACTTTATAAAATTTATAACTTTATTTGTATTTGCGATAGAAATAATTTGTAAAAAAGATTAGAAAGAAGTAAATCTATATTTTTTAAGGTTTTATTGAAATTTTATTTAAGTTTCCACATGTCCCCCATCATTAGCAATACAAAGAGTAATACGATTTTGCAGTTCACGGAAGACATTTGCCAACTGATTTACAATAATGCCTGAAATCACATTAGTTATTTTAGCTATGCTTAAAACTAGGTTCATTAAACTTTATAACATTTTTTGCTGATTATTTATTTACGTTGTGGTAAAATGAGAAAAAAAATGATGCGATATGAATGTATCATTGTAACATTGTTTCATTTTAAAAATGGGACAAAAAAGCCCTGAGAGCACTCCGGTTGAACCGTGAAGACAAAATAAACAAAGAGATGAACCTGAAATCATTAATGCCCGGTTTTTACATATCTGGCCTCTGATATCCGCGGATGCCTGTCTAGCTAATCTCTGTTGCAGACGCTTTCTCAGGCACATTTGTGTTTTCTCACAGAGCCCACCTGTGGTTTGTATTGCAACTATGCCGAGCGGACCTGAAAGCATTCATCTGGCGTGATCAGCGGCCTGGACAGAGGCCAGTATGGGGACTTGTGAATTCATGCAAACAAATGGTCCCATAAACTCAACTGGAATGGGTCAACCCGTGGTTTGGTTTTCAGGTACATTCAAAAATTACTGTACGCTAGGATCGCCTCCCCCAGATAACGTCCTGACAAATCGTCCATAGTTAGATTCGATCCCGGGTCTCATGGCGAACGTCCTAACCGCTTGACCACGTGTTATATGTTAAGTCGTATGACTATGAATAGATTATTGAAAAGAAAACTAGGCCGGGATTTATTATTTTGTAGTAACTTGTGTCTCATGTATAGATTGTATCTCATGTTTAGATTGTGTCTCATGTTTAGATTGAGTCTCATGTATAGATTGTGTCTCATGTTTAGATTGTGTCTCATGTTTAGATTGTGTCTAATGTATAAATTGTGTTTCATGTTTAGATTGTGCCTCATGTTTAGATTGTGTCTCATGTATAGATTGTGTCTCATGTTTAGATTGTGTCTCATGTATAGACTGTGCCTCATGTATAGATGGTGTCTCATGTTTAGATTGTGTCTCATGTTTAGATTGTGTCTAATGTATAAATTGTGTTTCATGTTTAGATTGTGTCTCATGTATAGATTGTGTCTCATGTATAGACTGTGTCTCATGTTTAGTTTGTGTCTCATGTTTAGATTGTGTCTCATGTTTAAATTGTGTCTCATGTATAGATTGTATCTCATGTTTAGATTTCTTGAAACTGCAGATAGGTAGGATTAATCTTTACCTATATGTACACACATTTTTCTAATTATTTCAACACAAGCAAGGCGATAAAGCCACTAAGAATCTCGAGAAATGTATACGTATTGTCAATGGCATTAAGTCAAATGAATACTATCATTGTACAAGTCAATAACAATGGAACACTCATTAAGGGTGAAAATATGGAACCATGTCTCTGATTTCTTTTGGATTGTATAGAAAAAGAAAACAGTACAAACTATATCAGAACAACGAACCAAGATATTTTTATATTACAAAATCAAACTGGAATTCATTCTCATGATTTAATCAGAGATTATTTTCTGAAAAAGAATTTGTTATTTAATTCTTTCTTATGTCTCTCTGATTTGGTTGGAATACATTGATGAAAATCTATTTTCGGATGCCCATATCCGCAACAATAATTTATTTGTCTATATTTCTGAGACAAGGTATTATGGACACCATTTACATTATTCGGACTATTGTCCTCATCTTTGTCGCCATATTTATTACAACGTTTCAGCCGAAACCTTGTAACAAATATGGCGACAAAGATGAGGACAATATTCCGAATAATGTAAATAGTGTACATAATACCACATCTCAGAAATATCGACAGATACTGAAAGGCCGAAACGTTGTAATAAATATGGCGACAAAGATGAGGACAATATTCCGAATAATGTAAATAATGTACATAATACATCATCTCAGAAATATAGACAGATACTGAAGGATTGATACGGACCCAATATACCGAAGAAGGCCGGAGCGTACAACGGCTGAAACGTTGTAACAAATATGGCGGCAAAGATGAGCACCATACTCCGAATAATGTAAATAGTGTAAATAATTTATTTATCTCTGTCAGTCACCATTTCCAGTGCCACAGATTCCAGCATACCCATTTCAATTATTGCTACCATTACCACGAGACTGATACGTTGAACGCCAAAAAAGTTTTGTTAAATCTTTATAAAAGCCATCCAAATTACTCCGAACCGTACATTTTTGAAAGCCACTTCGGAAATCTCCAGCCACTATGATCTATTTCAACCATGAGCGCCGCCATGTTTAACGCTTGAAAAACATTTTATAAGATATATATTTATCCAGCCTAAGAGGAATTTTTGTTGTTAGATTTTGACTTTACAAGAAAAGCAGTGACACTATCAATTTGGAAAAAGGGTGCCTATCGTTTTGCTTTTCTTATTTTGCTAACATGACGTCGATTTACATAATTGACTCAGATATTGCTTTTGAGGCATCGCGCATGCGCAAGCATTCATATGCAATTTTATTTGAATCCGCACTCATACATGCTTTCAAACACTTCGGAGAAAGGCAAATTCACTTCCCACAAATTTGAGAGCAAAGAGAAAATTCAACGCATAAGCACCAGCATAAACATGCAATCACATCATTGCTGTTAGGTTAATCGATCCTTTCCTTTCTATCTATCACAGTCTGTTCATATCTATCTATCTATCTATCTATCTATCTATCTATCTATCTATCTATCACAGTCTGTTCAAATTGACAGATAACTATGACTGACAGATATAGACAGACAGGCATGAACAGACAAACATATATGTATTGGTAGACTAAACATTGATTGAGAGATATGGAGAGACAGACAAGCAAATAGATAGATAGATATGGACAGACAGACAGACAAACAGACAGATAGATATTAACAGACAGATCTCTCTGTCTCTCTGTCTCTGTCTGTCTGTCTGTCTGTCTCACTCTCTCTATATATATGTAGATAGATAGATATGGACAGACAGACAGATGGATAGATATGGACAGACAGACAGATACATAGATAAATGGATAGATAGATATGAACAGACAGACAGACAGATAGATATGAACAGACAGATCTCTCTCTCACTCTCTCTCTCTCTCTCTATATATATATGTGTAGATAGATAGATATGAACAGACAGACAGATACATAGATAAATGGATAGATAGATAGATAGATAGATAGATATGGACAGACAGACAGACAGACAGATAGATAGATAGATAGATAGATAGATAGATAGATAGATAGATAGACTGTCTGAATAAAAGTGAAAGCATCACATTTTGGTAAGGGGAGAAACCCTTCTTAGTCGTGCTGATAATATTTCCGCACATTCGCCTAGAAATATATGAACACACTGAAAAAAAAATAGTCCTTCGTTACCTTCGTCTGATGTGCCATTTAGATAAAAGATTGTACTGCGCCAGACTTTCATGTGGGGTGCATTCGCTTTCATTGAATATCAACAACCATGAGTGCTTCTGATAAATGCACAGCAAAGATAGGAACTTGTCGATGATGGTTGGATATCTTTTTTTATACGTACATATTTGTGTGTGTGTGTCTGGGATGACCTACAGACATTCAGTTAAAAGTAAAAGCAAAACCAGCCTTGATAATGGCTAAATGAATAGCCGAAAGCGCTCGGATATGCAGAATATTCGAACAAATTCTACATAATTTATGTCCAGAAAATAAAAAACAAGTATGCGAACACAAGAAAAAATAAATAAAAAACATCAATACCTTGTGAATAGTTTTTAACGAAACTTCAATCTATCTATCTATCTATCTATCTATATATATATATATATATATATATATATATATATATATATATATATATATGTGTGTGTGTGTGTGTATTGAGTGTCAAAATCACAATAATAACTTTAATTTGTAATATAATTTATGTTGTGCTTTAAAAAGATGTTGTAATTCAGTACCCGTTGTTCATTGAATGGATGAGAGGGTGTTCTCTTTTTAATGAAAAGTACTGACTAAGTGAAAAAAAGGCAGAAGATGAAACCAATAAAGAAAAGAGACTACAATTATTATAATGATCTATATTGTTTAACATAATTCATTATATATTGGTCAAGTATTTAGTCGTAATATCTGGACCTATTATCTGGAGGTCAGACGAAAGCATTTTTCTCTTAATAAAAAGAAGTGTTATTGTAAAAGGAAAGAAACTTTAGCTAAGTTGTTTTTCACTGTCAATTATCGACTTTTCAAAATCTATCTTATTTTTTAAGTACTCGATTAATTCTTAGGTTTATTTGATTAAAGGAATTTTTACGTGTGAGGTATCGACTACGTCTAAAATGTCTTTCTTAAGAATGGCTTTTTTTTTTCTAGCAATAAATGTAATCTTTCTTCCAAAACGATCATTACTAAGAAGGAAAATTTAAAAAAAAAGAGTACTGTACGTTTGCCAAAAATTCTGTCTACAGAAGTTATTTCTTTTGATTTCGATCTGTAAAATCGAGTTTTCCTTTTATTTAGAATTTGCCTAAACGTTTTCGGAGTGTCGTTTCAGTTTAATTTTTATCGTTCTAACATGGCTGACAAAGCTGGAAAAGGAGAGATGAAGTAAGTTAAAACAGCGGGCAAAAAACAAACAAAAATACAGACAAAAAAAAGTCGTCCTTCCAAAAACAGAACAACGATGATTGACCTGTGGTTTGACGAAGGCAGCGCCCGAATAAAAAGAAAAAAAGAAGGAACATATACCGAAGGTGGAAAGAAAAGAAGTGCCTTTAACCGAATCTAGTCAAACGAAGTGGGGCGCGCGTACGTACACAATTTGAATTCGACATGCTCATCTCACTTTCCTGATAAACGCAACACCTATATATATATATATATATATATATATATATATATATATATATATATATATATATATATATATATATATATATAAATACACACACACACACACACACACAGAGATATATAGATAGGCACATCCAAACGCGCGCGCACGCACACACACACACACACACATATATATATATACACATACATATAAATATAAATATAAAAGTGAACATTGAAGTCAACACTCAGAGGCGACAGGCTGATTCATGGTGGACGCAATCGTCAGATTCGCGACCTGATGATTGCGTCCAGCATGAAACAGCCTGTCGCCTCTGAGTGTTGACTTCAATGTTCACTTATATATTTATATTTACATACGCTCTATCTCTGATATTGAGCACTTTATCCCATAAATATAGCACACCTTAAAACTATACTTCTTCATATATATATATATATATATATATATATATATATATATATATATATATATATATATATATATATCCGCATACACATATTTATATATATTTTGTGTATTTAGGTAGTAAATATTCTTTAAGTCATTTATTATTATATTAGTGTTGTCTGATGTCACTATTGTCCCATATGTTGCAGGTGAGACTGTGAGAATGTGGTTGTGGTATATTCTATGTAAATGTTGGGGCGCACCCACCTTCACAACCACAATAGACTGATCCTATTATTATAAATAGAACAGTAGTTCTAGAGACTGTGAGTAGTGTAGCAGTGTACGCAGTCTCTGACTGTGCGCTGCTCCTGTCGAACTCTCTGCTTTGGCAGAGAGGAACCCGGACGAGGCTTTGCCGCAGGGCAAAGTGTCGTCCGGGGAGGTAGACAGTCCCTGAACCCGTTTATACGGGTTCTAATGGGCATATTTTTGGCCGAGCCTACGGGCTCGGTAAGCCCACTTTAAACAGGCCTTGTGCCACATTCGACCCACGTGGGAGGGTTGTTAAATACCGTAGTGTAGCAGTGTACGCAGTCTCTGACTGTGCGCTGCTCCTGTCGAACTCTCTGCTTTGGCAGAGAGGAACCCGGACGAGGCTTTGCCGCAGGGCAAAGTGTCGTCCGGGGAGGTAGACAGTCCCTAAACTCGTGTATACGGGTTGTAAATGGGCATATTTTTGGCCGAGCCTACGGGCTCGGTAAGCCCACTTTAAACCGGCCTTGTGCCACATTCGACCCACGTGGGAGGGTTGTTAAATACCGTAGTGTAGCAGTGTACGCAGTCTCTGACTGTGCGCTGCTCCTGTCGAACTCTTTGCTTTGGCAGAGAGGAACCCGGACGAGGCTTTGCCGCAGGGCAAAGTGTCGTCCGGGGAGGTAGACAGTCCCTAAACTCGTGTATACGGGTTGTAAATGGGCATATTTTTGGCCGAGCCTACGGGCTCGGTAAGCCCACATTAAACCGGCCTTGTGCCACATTCGACCCACGTGGGAGGGTTGTTAAATACCGTAGTGTAGCAGTGTACGCAGTCTCTGACTGTGCGCTGCTCCTGTCGAACTCTCTGCTTTGGCAGAGAGGAACCCGGACGAGGCTTTGCCGCAGGGCAAAGTGTCGTCCGGGGAGGTAGACAGTCCCTGAACCCGTTTATACGGGTTCTAATGGGCATATTTTTGGCCGAGCCTACGGGCTCGGTAAGCCCACATTAAACCGGCCTTGTGCCACATTCGACCCACGTGGGAGGGTTGTTAAATACCGTAGTGTAGCAGTGTACGCAGTCTCTGACTGTGCGCTGCTCCTGTCGAACTCTCTGCTTTGGCAGAGAGGAACCCGGACGAGGCTTTGCCGCAGGGCAAAGTGTCGTCCGGGGAGGTAGACAGTCCCTGAACCCGTTTATACGGGTTCTAATGGGCATATTTTTGGCCGAGCCTACGGGCTCGGTAAGCCCACATTAAACCGGCCTTGTGCCACATTCGACCCACGTGGGAGGGTTGTTAAATACCGTAGTGTAGCAGTGTACGCAGTCTCTGACTGTGCGCTGCTCCTGTCGAACTCTCTGCTTTGGCAGAGAGGAACCCGGACGAGGCTTTGCCGCAGGGCAAAGTGTCGTCCGGGGAGGTAGACAGTCCCTGAACCCGTTTATACGGGTTCTAATGGGCATATTTTTGGCCGAGCCTACGGGCTCGGTAAGCCCACTTTAAACAGGCCTTGTGCCACATTCGACCCACGTGGGAGGGTTGTTAAATACCGTAGTGTAGCAGTGTACGCAGTCTCTGACTGTGCGCTGCTCCTGTCGAACTCTCTGCTTTGGCAGAGAGGAACCCGGACGAGGCTTTGCCGCAGGGCAAAGTGTCGTCCGGGGAGGTAGACAGTCCCTAAACTCGTGTATACGGGTTGTAAATGGGCATATTTTTGGCCGAGCCTACGGGCTCGGTAAGCCCACTTTAAACCGGCCTTGTGCCACATTCGACCCACGTGGGAGGGTTGTTAAATACCGTAGTGTAGCAGTGTACGCAGTCTCTGACTGTGCGCTGCTCCTGTCGAACTCTTTGCTTTGGCAGAGAGGAACCCGGACGAGGCTTTGCGGCAGGGCAAAGTGTCGTCCGGGGAGGTAGACAGTCCCTAAACTCGTGTATACGGGTTGTAAATGGGCATATTTTTGGCCGAGCCTACGGGCTCGGTAAGCCCACATTAAACCGGCCTTGTGCCACATTCGACCCACGTGGGAGGGTTGTTAAATACCGTAGTGTAGCAGTGTACGCAGTCTCTGACTGTGCGCTGCTCCTGTCGAACTCTCTGCTTTGGCAGAGAGGAACCCGGACGAGGCTTTGCCGCAGGGCAAAGTGTCGTCCGGGGAGGTAGACAGTCCCTGAACCCGTTTATACGGGTTCTAATGGGCATATTTTTGGCCGAGCCTACGGGCTCGGTAAGCCCACATTAAACCGGCCTTGTGCCACATTCGACCCACGTGGGAGGGTTGTTAAATACCGTAGTGTAGCAGTGTACGCAGTCTCTGACTGTGCGCTGCTCCTGTCGAACTCTCTGCTTTGGCAGAGAGGAACCCGGACGAGGCTTTGCCGCAGGGCAAAGTGTCGTCCGGGGAGGTAGACAGTCCCTGAACCCGTTTATACGGGTTCTAATGGGCATATTTTTGGCCGAGCCTACGGGCTCGGTAAGCCCACATTAAACCGGCCTTGTGCCACATTCGACCCACGTGGGAGGGTTGTTAAATACCGTAGTGTAGCAGTGTACGCAGTCTCTGACTGTGCGCTGCTCCTGTCGAACTCTCTGCTTTGGCAGAGAGGAACCCGGACGTGGCTTTGCCGCAGGGCAAAGTGTCGTCCGGGGAGGTAGACAGTCCCTGAACCCGTTTATACGGGTTCTAATGGGCATATTTTTGGCCGAGCCTACGGGCTCGGTAAGCCCACATTAAACCGGCCTTGTGCCACATTCGACCCACGTGGGAGGGTTGTTAAATACCGTAGTGTAGCAGTGTACGCAGTCTCTGACTGTGCGCTGCTCCTGTCGAACTCTCTGCTTTGGCAGAGAGGAACCCGGACGAGGCTTTGCCGCAGGGCAAAGTGTCGTCCGGGGAGGTAGACAGTCCCTGAACCCGTTTATACGGGTTCTAATGGGCATATTTTTGGCCGAGCCTACGGACTCGGGGAGCCCACATTAAACCGGCCTTGTGCCACATTCGACCCACGTGGGAGGGTTGTTAAATACCGTAGTGTAGCAGTGTACGCAGTCTCTGACTGTGCGCTGCTCCTGTCGAACTCTCTGCTTTGGCAGAGAGGAACCCGGACGAGGCTTTGCCGCAGGGCAAAGTGTCGTCCGGGGAGGTAGACAGTCCCTGAACCCGTTTATACGGGTTCTAATGGGCATATTTTTGGCCGAGCCTACGGGCTCGGTAAGCCCACATTAAACCGGCCTTGTGCCACATTCGACCCACGTGGGAGGGTTGTTAAATACCGTAGTGTAGCAGTGTACGCAGTCTCTGACTGTGCGCTGCTCCTGTCGAACTCTCTGCTTTGGCAGAGAGGAACCCGGACGAGGCTTTGCCGCAGGGCAAAGTGTCGTCCGGGGAGGTAGACAGTCCCTGAACCCGTTTATACGGGTTCTAAATGGGCATATATTTGGCCGAGCCTACGGGCTCGGGGAGCCCACATTAAACCGGCCTTGTGCCACATTAGACCCACGTGGGAGGGTTGTTAAATACCGTAGTGTAGCAGTGTAGTGCAGTGCAGAGTGAGACTTCTGTAGTGATCAGTTACACTTCCGTTTCTCGACCGGAAGATACCGTTGGACTTTATTACTATTATTTAAAAATATACAATAAAAAACAGCTATCGATAATTAACAACAATTGTAACATAAGAGTTCGCATCCTGCGTCATAACGCTCTTTGTATATGTCACAACACTCACTACTTCTATAAAAGACACCCATTGTCTATACCTGCCTGATGATGGCTTAACAATGTCGAAAGCTTACACTATAATTCTTCCGAAATGAACTTCGGACAATTTCTGTTGAAAGTTTTTCCTTGTCAAAGTATTCGTAATTTTGAAAAGTCGATCATCAAAATGAATCGACACAAAAAGCCTCTTCATTTTAATATTTGCTTATATATATATATATATATATATATATATATATATATATATATATATTTTATTTTTTATTTTTAATCATATCACCCCAAGCAAGGCCGGAGGCCACTATCACGCAAAGGGTTAAAGAAGGGTTGGAGGAAGAGCAGATAGGAGTGGCAAGGGAGGGGATGTGGAGAAAGAGAAAGACAGTGGGTCGATCAAGGCAAGGGGGCAACAAAAGATCCGGAGCGAGAGCAGATAGGAATGAAAAATGAAAGGATGTGGAGAAGGGAAGTGTATAGATCAAGGCAACTGGAGATGTCGATTGACGCTACACTTAAACCGTTGGAGATTGTATTTGTCAGGGAAACAGTAATAGGGAAGGGAGTTCCATAGGCGAGATGTGCGAGACATGAAGCTATTGGAGTAGAAGAGACGCCTACATCTAACAGTTTCCACGGTGTAGGGGTGGGAGCGGGATGCCAACCTGGTGGGGCGTTTAAATTCACGAGGCCTGGGGATATATATATATATATATATATATATATATATATATATATATATGAAGAAATATAGTCTTAAAGTGTGCTATATTTATGGGATAAAGTGCTCAATATCAGAGATAGAGCGTGTGTAAATATAAAAGTCAACATAGAAGTCAACACTTAGAGGCGACATCCATTAAACATGGCACGTAGAACCAGAACAGTCTACCCCAGTGAGCGAAATAAAGGGTTCAGTTCGACATTCCAACTACTTGAAGAAGGCCGGAGCGAACAACGGCCGAAATGTTGTAATAAATATGGCGACAAAGATGAGGACAATAGTCCGAATAATGTAAATAATGTACCTCATCTCAGAAATATAGACAGGTACTGAGCTGAAATTTATAATATATATTGTTCATATAAATATAGTGATTTTCCAAGCGTAGCTCAGATGTGACACAAGGCCGAAAGTATGGAGCACCCAGTGAGGATCGAACTCACTACTCAGTCGTAATAGTTTTAGCGCGGCAAGCTTGCTAACCATCACACCACCTCGAGGTACCCTTATGATTTTCTAAGCGTAGCTTAGATGTGGCACAAGGCCGAAAGTATGAGGCACACAGTGAGAATCGAACTCACTACTCAGTCGTAACTGTTTTGGCGAGACAAGCTTGCTAACCATTACACCACCTCGAGGTGCCCTATTGTTCATATAAATATATGTGATGAATTACCTAACACTAAACGATCACATTGCATATCTGCTTCGCGTGTAAGCGGCCATTTGCAATGCGAAAAGTGCGCACGTGTGAGTATAATGCTTATAATAGCATCGGCTGCTGAATAGATACAAATTCAATAAGTATTTGATTGAAGTGATAGACAGCTGCGTTGAAAGAAGACTGTGGTATAAATTTTTTTTTTGCTCGAGGGCGACGCTGTTTTGAAGTCTCTCTTTGTTTCTACTTCATAGAATCAGTTCGCCCGCAAGAACAATATGTCTAACTGATAATTTTTATCGTTCGATTAATACCGATTTTTTTTTGTTAAAACATTGTCTTGCGTAATAAAATCGTACTAATGATAGAATCAGCCATATTTGCTACTCACCCCTGTCAAAGAATGAACTCTTCTCCCAAACCAACTTTAACAAATCAGTACTTTACTTTTTCAATCTTGACTTCTCATTGGTCAAAACAGCACAAAAAGTGTAGCAAGTTCCGACAAATCTGTTTTTCCCGCTCACCGATCTGGAGCCGGTTTGAAACCCAGAAAATAAATAAATAGGATCGTTTGATCCGATTCAAACAGCCAGTAGCACAATCTTCGAGAGATGCCAACTAACTCCACGCGTGTCAATACATTGACCCAACGAACTTTTCGCGCGTCAACCTGCTGACTCAACAATCTCCATTTCTCTCTCAAGAACTCTACTTACAATTTACTAGAAAGAGTGATAATATTCACTACAAAGTAGTAATTGTATACCTCATTCAATTAATATCAATCCAGTCCAAGGTGCATAACTCCTTGAGATTTTAAACATACATTTAATACTAAAACACACATACACATTAATATCTGAATTCACATAAGTTACATTTTCACCCTGCAGGACTTAATCTGTTTAATTCCATAGACAAACCTGAACTGTAAACTCTTAAACACCAAATCATTGCATAGTCATTCCTTACATTTTTGTCTAACACGTCACACGTAACCATTAATCTTAAATTCACTCTGTGTATGTCAAACGTATATAAATGCCTGTTATTTGTTGAAATCTTTAAACCCATTGTTTCTCATTGATTTCTTCCAATTGATTTGCCTTTAAATGTTTACTTGTTTTATTTGTTGTGGGCGAATGTTTAGCGAACACGCCCATTTCTACGCCGTCACACAATTTAGCCTTCTGTTACATCCAGCTCGTCACAAATCCCCAACACTGATCTGTAATAATTCAGGGTGAATCAGTTTATTACTTAATAACAATAGAAAACCGATCCCCAACTTTACGGCCAGTAGAAAAATTATATTTCAAACCATCTAATTGGGTAATTAAAATTGGACATAGTGTTATAGTTAAAATACGCAAACAAAGACTGTACTCAGCTTGAAACCACTGAAATGTGAAGATATTTTAATGAACGTATAACGTAGCGGTCGGAGTTTTGTGGTAAAAAACGCAATAATAAAGGTGAAAATAAAATAATCCGAAATGAATAATTGAAAATACTTCATCTATGAATTCAAACAACTCTAGACTTTCATCACCTCGGTTATGAATTATAATCAGCAGGGCGCCCCCAACACCAAACTTGTTTTACGTCAAGTATAGAAAAGTCTGTTTTGTTTGACTAACACCATGTTGACGTTGTCTATTTTAATAATGAACCAAAGAAAGAAGCCAATGCCGTTTTCAAACATTGTGATCATAATAGTCTTGTGGCACGCGACGATTTCCAATATGTCGCATATATCGGACGCAATCTGTGGTCAAAGGCAAAAGATTTGAGTCTGAAATGAAATATTTACACCTGTGACCTAATCTGAATAGTTGTAGCATAGAATTATCAAGTTTATTGTTTGACTGTCGAGGAATTGCAAAAACTGTTTGGCTGTCGTCTTCTGTGTGTCGTATCCCGTCAGGATTTTTAAAAATCATTTCATCCCAAACAAGGCGGTAATGCCAGTAGTACGCAGGGGGTTACAGGGAGTGTAAGTGAAAGAGAAGACTGAGTCTAGGGAGGATTGGGGAAAGGACAAATGATGAACGGGATTCAAGAAGATAGAAGATGGCGATTGACGTTGCATTTAAATTTTTGAAGGGAGCAAGTAAGCGGAAGGGAGTTCCTCAGGTGGGAAGTGCGAGGAAGGAAACTGTTGGAGTAGAAGTAGTTACATTTGGCTATTTCTACAGTAAAACGGTGGGACATAAAAGTCAATCTAGTATCACGCTTAATTGATCTATTCGGTGCACCAGGGAAAAAAAATCTCGTCAGAGCAGTTGCCATGAAATTATTTGTAGAAAAGACAGAGGGAAGCCACATCACATTTGTGAGAGAGTGACTGAAGTCATGATCAATGACTTTGCAGATCCTTGTTTGGATTTTGTCAAGAACCTCGAGATAAATAGCACAATTTTCGCCTGAATATTTTATTACCACTTCCCAATGTGTGCATAAGACTGTCAGTTGCGGGATCGGTAAAGAGCAAGTAAAGTATGTCTCCGCTATATTTTATACATTACTCTTTATCTTTATACTTTACGCAGCTTGTTATATATATATATATATATATATATATATATATATATATATATATATATATATATATATATATATGGTTGTGAAAGTGGGTGCGCCCCAACATATATATATATATATATATATATATATATATATATATATATATATATATATATATATATATGTTGGGGCGCACCCACTTTCACAACCACAATAGACTGATCCTATTATTATAAATAGAACAGTAGTTCTGGAGACTGTGAGTAGTGTAGCAGTGTAGTGCAGTGCAGAGTGAGACTTCTGTAGTGATCAGTTACACTTCCGTTTTCTCGACCGGAAGATACCGTTGGACTTTATTACTATTACTTATTGTTACTACTAACCTACGTTCGTTCTACTACTAATCTCTCTGATGTAAATACCTCTCTGAATATACCAGTATTTTTCCCTACGACTGTGTTTGTTCGTTATTACCATATACTCACGTGGAAACACTCAACATCTCAACAGTGGCGACGAAGGATGTTTTATTGATCTCAACAATATATATATATATATATATATATATATATATATATATATATATATATATATATATATATATATTTTGTTTAAGCATTTCACTCCAAGCAAGGCGGGAAGCCACTAGCTCGCAAGGGGTTACAGAGAGTTGGAGCGAGAGCAAATAGGAGTGATAGAGGAAAGGATGAAGAGAAGAATGGGGGATAGATCAGGGCATCTGGAGACGTCGATTGACGTTACATTTGAATAGTTGGAGATTACAGCTATCAGGGAAACAGAAAAGGGTGGTTCCACAGGCGAGAAATGCGAGAAAAGAAGCTGTTGGAGTAGAAGAGACGGCTACATTTAACAGTGAAAGGGTGAGAGCAAGATGCCAGTCAAGTTGAACGCTTACATTCATGAAGTCTGGGAACCAGCGAAAGATTGTCTCTATATGTGAATTTTTTCTATGTGGATTCTTTTCAATATGTGAATTTTTTGTTTTCCTGATTACTCCTTTTATTTAACTCTCTTCCTATTGGCTTCTCTATGTATAATACTCTGCTTATGTATAATACTCTGCTTTATATTAGGTTCATGGAATTGTCTTATTTTCCTCTTTGTTCCCTTCATTTTTAAACGCATTCACCATTCTCTTGATGGTTCTTGAATAAGCTTTGAAGATGGAAGCCAGAGTATGAATGTCGGTGCCATTACTGATGGCCTGAATGATCCTTTTCCCCTCACCATTGCTCTGTTCAGGAGGCATAGGAGGGCTGATTTTAACCTGTTCTCTTTCTAGTTGAATATGTTTTTTGTTCTGTGATTCAAATGGTGTCAAGATGGCTAAACGTCTTATCTGAAAACCTGGAGATAAGGAACTTAGTTTAGTGGTTTTTTAGATATTAAACATTTTGTGCGGTGGACACTTATCGCACGATTTTGGACAATTTTACTGTTACACCTGGTATATACTCTGGACATTCCCGTCATTGTCGATGTCTGTGAATACAGCAAACCAAAACGAAAGAGGGAGACAACTCTCACAAATGATTTGATTATAGGGGTTAAAAATTGTGACAAAAGCAACTTCACTTTTTGGAAGAACCGGTTACAGAGTACTGGTGCACATAGTGTGGCACAAGGTTCCAGAAGGACTGACCCCAGGTTTTGAATTCAAAGTTGTCCTACCCCGAGACAAGTTGCCACACATGACTATAGGACCCCCAGTCTGTCCTGTTATTTACCTATTCATAAATTTTCCAAGTGTAGTTGCATGTGAATTCAATGAACTTGATTCTCCGGTTTCTCAATTTGAGCGACTATCCATTATCCCACCGTTCCCCCTCCATATATATATATATATATATATATATATAAATATATATATATATATATATATAAATATATATATATATATATATATATAATATGGAGAAAACAACTGAAAAGTTGCAAATTAAAAAAAATTGAATGTTTTTTTTGTGAAAGTATTTATATATATATATATATATATATATATATATATGTATATATATATATATATATATATATATATATATGTATATGTATATATATATATATATATATATATATATTTGATATTTCAGATCTGCCCCGATCTTTCGTCAGAAATAAATTAAATAACTGTATTCAGAAGTTTGTTTACAAGTAGCGTCCGTCGCGAGACGCGGACGTCACGTGATGTTGAATGCAACTGTGTTTGAATATTTCTAACGTAAATCTAACGATAATATTTTAGATGTTGTTTAAAAAGTTTTTTTGAACTATATCTAAAAAAATTTTTTTAACTATTGAAATATTTATACAGATTTAAAATTCGGAAAATTATGAAATGGACAAAGTCCGACAATTATTTAAGACGTTTTTATGTTTATACGTTCTTTTTATAGAGAAGGCCACATATTTTCTATAAAAATTTCTCGGACATTCAGGCCGGTAAATGTTATTAATACTGTTTATTATAAACAGAGCATTTACTTAAATATTTGTATCTATAAAAAGGACGTATAAACATAAAAATGTCTTATATATATATATATATATATATATATATATATATATATATATATATATATTAGGATATTACAAAAAATATAAGGCTTGAGCACTCAAGCCTTAAATATATTTATTTTCAGAAAAAGAGGATGTATTTTGCTTTATAAACCAAATTAATCGCTCACTCGGTAGAAATTTACAATCGCCCGAGGAGACACATCGTTATGCGTTGAATCACGACTGCAATAGTGTAGCGATTCGTACATGTTTTTGTTGTAATATCCTAAAATAAATAATATTGCTCTAGTATGAATTGTGCCTCTTTTAAATGAAATGTTACGAACGTTGGAAGTGTACTCTATTCGTTCTCATCGTACCTATATATATATATATATATATATATATATATATATATATATATATATATATATATATATATATATATTTATATATCTTCATAAAAAAGTTCACATCACCAAATTACCTTTTTTCTTTTGATGAAAATGTTGACTGGTCTTATGCATAAAAATGAATAAAATATGGTAAAATACATTTGTATTTGGGATCAAATTATAAACGTGTGTGTACGTGTGTTAATGCGAGATTGTCTTCTGTGTGCGTACGTGTGTTTTTGTAGAAAAGAGAGAATGTCTGTGTAAATGTGTAAAAGGAAGATTGTGTGCATGCAGGTTTGTAAAAGAGACATTTTCACTTTGTGTACGTGTGTGTGAGTGTGATTGTATATGTACGTAGGTAAAAGAGAGATTGTGTACGCGTATGTGTATGAGTATGATTGCAAAAAAGATATTGTGTGTGTAAAATACAGAAATATCTCTGTGTATATACATGTATATATGAGTGTAAAATAGAGCTTGTGCGTGCGTACATGTGTAAAAGAGAAATTGTGAGTGTGTACTTGTGTAAAAATTAGTGTGTGTGTATACTCATGCAAAAAATAGTGTGTGTGTGGGTATGTAAAAGAGTGCGTGTGTGTAAAAGAGAGTGTGCGTGTGTGCATATGTAAAAGAGTGTGTGTGTGTGCAAAAGAGAGTGTGTGTGTAAAAGAGATTGCGTGTGTAAAAGAGAGAGTGTGTGTGTGTGGGTATTTAAAAGAGTGTCTCTGTACATCCATAAAAGAGAGTGTGTATGTGTGCGTATGTGAAAGAGAGTGTGTGTGTGTGTGCGTATGTAAAAGAGAGTGTGTGTGTGTGCGTATGTGAAAGAGAGAGTTGGTATGTATGTAAAAGAGTGTGTGTGTGTGTGTGTGTGTGTGCGTATGTAAAAGAGAGTGTGTGTGTGTGCGTATGTGAAAGAGAGTGTGTATGTGAGTGAAATAGTGATCGAGGGTGAACGAAATAAGATACATTTTAAATATATATATTATATTATTTATTATTTTATATTTTATGATATTTTTATTACAGGAAATATTTTCTCAGCTTAATAATAATAATAATAATAATAATAATAAAAATAATAATAATAATAATAATAATAAAAATAATAATGATAATAATAATGATAATAATGATAATAATAAAAATAAAAATAATAATAATAATAATAAAAATAATAATAATAATAATAATGATAATAATAATAATAATGATAATAATAATAAAAAAATAAACGCCATCAATTTTCCAAACGAGATTGATACGATATTATATTTACAAGGAATAAATTCCAAAGACGAATAAATCTGTTACTTTGGTTGCTTTTTCAACGCTTTAATCTTATTATTTCTTCCGTTATTCCCATGAAACTTCCTCAGCAAATATGAATTTTCCTTTGAGATTTTGACAATATTCAGTTTAAATGCAAAGAAATTACAAATTGAAGTATTTAATTTCTATTTGTAAATCTTAAAATATGAAGTTATATTTGTCTTTGTGGGTGTGCATGAAACCCACTGGGAAAATATGAAGATCTGCAGATAAAATAAAGTAGGATAAGGTTTTGGAAAATGGATTTTATATTTCCTATCAAAGAGGAACGACGGGGTTTCAGTATCAACTTGACTTTAGCATACGAGACCAAATATGTATTTTCGACTTCAGACAACAAACTCGCATTCCTGGATGTACTAATATCTCGAACAGAAATTTCAACTGTCACTTTCAGATATTAAGTACAGGGTGGCTACTGAAAGACTGAATGATATTAACAAAAATAACTTTTACAAACACATGCATAACCTGGGGTAGTAAAGTTTGGATCATTTGAATCTTGTATTTAAACCTTTTGAAATCCAGTTTCAAAATCTTCTGAAGCGATGTTATGGCGATGCCTAGTTGAGCAGAACGACGACGTGTAGAAGCTGATGGATTCTCAAGAACACTCGACCGTACAGCTTTCACCGCTGCGTCAACGCTGCGTCCACAGTACGCTTAGGATCTCTTCCCAGAAGATCGAGAACCGATCCAGTTCTTTCAAATCGGGCGATTAGGTTCCGAATCATGTTATCGCTAGGACATACTCTGACATTAAAATGTTGACGGTATTATCTCTGAGTTTGAAAAATTGATCTTTCATTGCAGTAGAAAAACTCATTGAGTTTTAGTCGTTGCTGAACATCATAAAGAAGCAATTGAATCTCCAAGGGAGGCTCTATTGAAAACGAACAAGTTATGATGTCTGTCTATATTTCTGAGATGAGGTATTATGTACACTATTTACATTATTCGGACTATTGTCCTCATCTTTGTCACCATAATTATTACAACGTTTCGGCCTTTCAGTATCTGTCTATATTTCTGAGATGAGGTATTATGTACACTATTTACATTATTCGGACTATTGTCCTCATCTTTGTCGCCATATTTATTACAACGTTTCGGCCTTTCAGTATCTGTCTATATTTCTGAGATGAGGTATTATGCACATTATTTACATTATTCGGACTATTGTCCTCATCTTTGTCGCCATATTTATCACAACGTTTCAGCCTTTCAGTATCTGTCTATATTTCTAAGATGAGGTATTATGTATACTATTTACATTATACGGACTATTTTCCTCATCTTTGTCGCCATATTTATTACAACGTTTCGCCCTTTCAGTATCTGTATATTTCTGAGATGAGGTATTATGTACACTATTTACATTATTCGGACTATTGTCCTCATCTTTGTCACCATAATTATTACAACGTTTCGGCCTTTCACTATCTGTCTATATTTCTGCGATGAGGTATTATGTACACTATTTACATTATTCGGACTATTGTCCTCATCTTTGTCGCCATATTTATTACAACGTTTCGGCCTTTCAGTATCTGTCTATATTTCTGCGATGAGGTATTATGTACACTATTTACATTATTCGGACTATTGTCCTCATCTTTGTCACCATATTTATTACAACGTTTCGGCCTTTCAGTATCTGTCTATATTTCTGAGATGAGGTATTATGTACACTATTTACATTATTCGGACTATTGTCCTCATCTTTGTCGCCATATTTATTACAACGTTTCGGCCTTTCAGTATCTGTCTATATTTCTGAGATGAGGTATTGTAATTATTTACATAATTCGGACTGGTGCCTCATCTTTATTGCCATATTCATGACGTTTCGATCGTTGTACGTCCGGCCTCCTTCAGGTCCATGGTTACAGTACATATGGTGCTCTTACCACCCCAATGGGTTACAGGCCTCGTGATAATATATTCCACAACCTCACACCGCAGTTAATTCTGAATTTTCCTCCTCCCAGACTAGTTGCCAACCATGGCTATAGTTCGCTATCTGCCTTGCTATTTGGCCCATAGCTGGCAGGGGAAGAGATGGATTCATACCTTTTTCCAAATGTATTTGTGTGAGAGTAAGTGTAGGAAACTCTGCCAGAATTTGAACTCTGATTGCCAATTTCTATTTGTGAGTTGCTAACCAGTGTCACTTGCACATCTATTTTAGATGTATCAAGAGCATTAACATGTCAGCTTCCAATCAGCACAGTAAAAGAAAAAAGAACTTTGTACACATGGTACTAGTCATCACCCACAATGACTCGGTGGTAATTGACTTTGTAAATATCACCAGTTTCTTTTGTGTTGAATGAACTGGAGGGTTTTGGCACGGATGTATCATCCATCGCTCAAGAGGGTGGCGTCTACTAAAGTTCAACATTCTCACATTTCGAACATTTTTTATTTGACCTCGGTCAAGATCATAGACCCACACAACCTCACATCGCTGTTAATTGTGAACAATATAAACTATTCAATGGTTCTATAGTATGCACCTTGCCAGGGCTACACATATGTTTGGAATTCAGAATTGTCCTTCTAGACTGGTTGCCAACCGTGGCTAGAGAGCCACGTTTGCTATTTAACCCATGGAGTTGGGGAGAAGAGATGGACGAATGCCTCTCCAAATGGTATCTGAGTGAAAGTGAATATAACGAACAAAACCTAAATTCGCTAATTGAGCCGCCGATCTTTACATGATTCATATTTAGTCAGTGTTCTTAAACCAGTTTGGCTTTAATCTACACAGTCTGTTCAGGGTTTAAAATCTGGCAACTGACTATTACATACAAAGATTGACTCGTGAAAAAAATGATTCTGTTTTTTTTTTTTGCCATGTATGCTGGAACATTATCATGGAAAATATCTTCTTTCCTTTTCTGTCAAACACACAACTTGTCCAGGCTTGGAAGCAACACTTTTGGTAATATGTTTTGGCAGTCCTTCACATTAATAGTCTTATAGTGTACTGGCTCGCCAACGTCATAGGTAGAAAAGATCCCCATGCCATATTTCCATGTCTACCATGCTTCATTGTTGCAGACAAGCATTCTGGTTTGAATACTTCATTTGCTCTTCAGAGTTGCTTGAGTGATTGATTTTGTTTTTAGGGTTATTGTTGTAACCTAGAAAAGGTTACTGAATGAGGAATAACCAAAACGGAGGTTGGAAGTGAAATGGTAATCTTTATAACATCAACAAAATACAATACTCGCCAGGCCCTATCTATAGAATTTTAGTCTCTCACTCGCTGTATATTCTACATTCTAATAATTCCTTTGAACGAGAACTGAAGAAAATTGGCAAATTGCGAAAACTTTTCGCCTTATTCCTAGCCCTTGAAAATCATATTTCCTTGCGAATTTTCCTTACTCTTTAAACAGGTTTCATGCAGATTATTTCATCTCGTTATCAAAGAAAATAATCCTTCACAGATGCGTTTGCCTGCTAATTGCATTTGTAAACGCTATATTTTGGAAGAACCAGATGGAGGAGGGGGAGGGTAGGATGAGGAGGAGGCGGAAGAGGAGGGGAACAAAAATATGGATTTTGTTGTTTCCGTTATAATTTTCTGGCATTTTGTTTCTTTATAAATACTTTTCCCATTATTTCCGTTTCCTCCATTTAATCATCTGGGTCGTCACCCGACTCATCTCCCGACGCTGTTCATCCCTTCCCCACTTTTATTTTCCATTTTATTTTCTTCTTCTTCTTCTTCTTCTTCTTCTTCTTCTTCTTCTTCTTCTTCTTCTTCTTCTTCTTCTTCTTCTTCTTTCTTTTCTTCTTGTTCTCCTTCCTCTTTTTGTTGTTGTTGTTGTTGTTCTTCATTTTCTTCTTCTTCACTTGCTTGTCTTCCTTGTTGTTGCTGTTGTTCTTTTTCTTTTTCTTCACCTTCTTCTTTCCCTCCTCCTTCACCTCCTCTTTTTCTTCCTCTCTCTTCTTCTCCTTCTTCACCTCCACTTCCTCCTTCTTGTTCTGGTCATTTCTTCTTTTTGTCCTTCTCCACCTCCTCCTTCTTCTTCTTCTCCTCCTCCTTCTCCTCCTCCTTTCCTCCTCCTCCTTCTTCTTCCCCCCTCGTCATTGTCCTTCTTGTTCTTGCTGTTCTTCTCCACCTTCTCCCCCCTTCTTCTTCTTCTTCTTCTTCTTCTTCTTCTTCTTCTTCTTCTTCTTCTTCTTCTTCTTCTTCCCTCCTCGTCATTGTCCTTCTTGTTCTTGCTGTTCTTCTCCCCCTCCCCTCCCCCTCCTCCTCCTTTTTCTTCTTCTTCTTCTTCTTCTTCTTCTTCTTCTTCTTCTTCTTCTTGACTGCTCAATATATATTCTCACCGTTGTCCTCTTCTGCTTTTGCTTTTTGTCTTTATTTCTCCTCCTCCTCCTCCGCCGATCTCTTACTTCCGTCTCTATTTTTAATATCCTAGAGTTAATGGCCCTTCCCAACCCGAACGAAGCTTCAGCTTTCTATGCCGTTTTCTACCACGTCATTCTCCCCCTCCTTCAAACTTTCCTAATCTTTAATTCCTTCTTCTTGCCCTCCTACAACTCCCATTTAGTTTTACTTTTTACGTTGTGCTCGTCATCCTCGTCATCCTTCTCAATCTCCTCTTTATTTCTTCTTCCATCTCCTTCTCTTCATCCTTCCCTAACTCCACCTCCCCTGTTGTTCCCTTACGCCTTCTTCTGCTCCTTCTGATACTCATCACCCTACAACCCCTGCTTCTTGTTCGCTGCATTTTATTTTTCTTGATGCTTTTCCTCTTTATTATGGAAAACACCTATTCTTCAGCATCTCAGACAGCTGGACGAATAGCCCCATCCCCAAAACAATGACTTATCTTCGTAAATATCTTCGAAATAAGATGCACATGCCACACGGACTGGCTAACGTGATTTTATTTATAGCACTGCCAAATCCCATTACACTGTTCAGGAGGAGAAAATCAGTTTTACCACGGCAATGACTGAATATTCTTCAGTTAAAACTGCCATTTTTCTGCATACAATTTCGATTGTTCAACCGACTTGGCTTCTTGTTTTCGTTTCAACTTGCAATATGAAACGTGAGCAATTACCGGAAGAAAGAAAATCTTGTCTTTATCATCACGCCGTCTTTAAGGACGGATCTCTTACGCTGGATATTGTTTTATGCGCTCAGCTATTAACCCGTTCAACATTCGAAAAAAGTAAAACAAAAAATGCAACGAAATGCACGTACGGATGCTCACCAGACTCCCACCAACCCACCCCCGTTTCTAAACTTTCCGCTCATTTAGCGGCAAACGAATTCTTTTTTCTTTTCTTTTTTTAAACTATTTTATTTCCCATTTTGTTTGTTAGTTCCTATTCTTTCCAGAAAATTTTCTTCCACGAAACATTCAATAACATACGATGTCATTTTTTTAAAGTCAGTTTTCCATATTTCTACGCAATTCTGCAATTATTCGTTTTTGCTTTTTATTTGCAAAATTAGTTCCACTCATTCGAGTTTTTCAAACCATCAATTACTTTTAAGTCCGTATGAATGTCGTTCAACTTGACCATCCGACAAAAAAAAAACAAAAAAAAACAACAAAAAAAAAACAACAAAAAAACCCTAAAAAGAGGAAATCTGCGCTGTATATTTTCATCTTCTTTCTGTTAGGATAGTTGTCAGAAACCAGAAGCTAATAATGGCGTTTTGATATGTCCCCAGTTGATTGAAATACATTCAAAGATACAACATGGAGGATGAATGTACGTGATGATTGGCATTTACTGCAAAACAAACATACAAAAACTGAGAAGAGATTAGAAAAAGAAATGAAAAAAATAAGAGGCAATTTGAATAAATAAGGATTGTTAGAAGTGTATGCTACGGATACACAAGTAGACACTTAATGAGAAGTGTATGCTATGGATGCACAAGTAGACACTTTCATATAATGAGAAGTGTATGAAACGGATACACAAGTAGACACTTAATGAGAAGTGTATGCTATGGATGCACAAGTAGACACTTACATATAATGAGAAGTGCATGCTATGGATGCACAAGTAGACACTTACATATAATGAGAAGTGTATGCTGTGGAAGCGTTTCTTGGTTGGGCTTCATGCCTTCTTTTGAAATAGTTTTACCCCAAGTAAACGTTAAAGTCACTAAAACGCCAGTGTTTACCGAGAGAGAAGAAAATTGAGGAGAAGTTTCTGAGGAGAAAGTACAATAAAAGGAACAACATACAACAAGACAGAAGGTGACTATTGACATTGCATTTAAATTTATTGCTAACCGAACGCTCCTCTGTGGCCCAATCGGTTAAAGGCACGTCAGGCTATATAACAGTTCCGCATAGGATACTGGTTCGATTCCTGTTTTCTATGAAAATTTCTTGGACATTCAGGCCGGTAAATGTTGTTAATACTGTTTATTATAAAACGGAGCATTTACTTAAATATTTCTTTCTATAAAAAAGAATGTATAAACATAAAAATGTCTTAAAATAATTGTCGGACTTTGTCTATTTCATTATATATATATATATATATATATATATATATATATATATATATATATATATATATATATATATATATATATTGAATGAGATATTTTCATTGTCGTTTCAATAGCATCGCAGCAGGCATCAAGCTCATTATGTTCGCATTTCCTGATGAGATGCTGCAATTATCTGAGTCTTTTCATATGATTTTCAATTTGTTCACATCTACAATTTTATAGAACGTTTCCTTTTTCTTCCACTTTTCTCTTAATGGTCAGTTATAAAATACGACAGAGAAGATATTATATTCTTTAGTTTTCGCAGGAGAAAATAACAGCGCAGTGGGGACAAAGTGGCTTGTCATATTCAAAACAAATTAGTAACATTGCATCATCCCCGAACTGGCCCTATTGCAATGAACGGGTATTCTCTCAAAGAGAGCCATTGCCTTGATCGCCGATCGGCGCTCACTCCAAACCTCATCTATCTATCTATCTATCTATCTATCTATCTATCTATCTATCTATCTATCTATGTCATTTTGTTATTTATCTATTTATCTCAGTCTCATCACTATCTATCTATCTATCTATCTATCTATCTATCTATCTATCTATCTATCTATGTCATTTTATTATTTATCTATTTATCTCAGTCTCATCACTATCTATCTATCTATCTATCTATCTATCTATCTATCTATGTCATTTTGTTATTTATCTCAGTCTCATCACTATCTATCTATCTATCTATCTATCTATCTATCTATCTATGTCATTTTGTTATTTATCTATTTATCTCAGTCTCATCACTATCTATCTATCTATCTATCTATCTATTTCATTCTGTTCATATCTTTCTCTGTTCATCTCTCTCATTCTGTTCATATCTATCTATTTATCTATCTATCTTATCATAAATATCTATCTATCTATTTATTTATCTATCTATCTATCTTATCATAAATATCTATCTATCTATGTATTTATCTCTCTGTCTATCTATCTATCTATCTATCTATCTATCTATCTATCTATCTATCTGTGTCATTTTGTTCTTTATCTATTTATCTTAGTCTCATCACTATCTATCTATCTATTTATCTATCTATTTCATTCTGTTCATATCTTTCATTCTGTTCATCTCTATCTCATTCTATTCAGATCTATCTATCTATCTATCTATCTATCTATCTATCTATCTATCTATCTCATTCTATTCATATCTATCTATCTATCTATCTATCTATCTATCTATCTATCTATCTATCTATCTATCTATCTATGTCTGTTCATTCTAAATATGTTGTAAATTCAACAACGTAGTCATAGTGGATATATGATTTTGTTAACTGTATTTCTGAATCACATTTGTAACTCTATCTGGATCAGACAGTGAAACAACTGTTCAATCTCTGGATCAGGTAATGAAACCCTGGTTGAGAAATGATTTCGTCCTTCCTAACAAGGTAGCTTCACGAATGCTCTTCATACTGACCAAGTTCATCAGATCAATGAAGGCATCCACTAAGGCTCGCTTCTGGATCCGACCCTCTTTCTGCTTTATATTAACAATTTGCCTAAGAATACACTCAGATCTTTAGTGAATATTTATGCAGATGTGACAACAGAGTATGGGTTGCACCCCCAAAAATCTAGCCTGGTAGATGACCTCTTACATAGGGTGACTCACAAAAAAAAAATAAAACTTGGAAATTTGGTACAGTTTATTTAATTATTGGAATTTTTGTTACAGTTATTTGAAACAAAAGCAAAGGATAGAAATTTAGTTGCTTAAAACAGAACAAAAACACAAATGTTAGATGTGTTCAAACAGAAGAACTCTGGCAAAATTTCATGCTATTTTTTCAGTCTCCAAGTTGGATGTTCTTTCCTAAAGACAACAATCACCTCGCGTTGATAATTTGATAACTGTGGCATCTTGCAACAACAAATGATTAAAAATTTATATTTTAGTTCTTTTTTTTTTACTTCATTCATATAGTAAAATAAATAGTCAATTTTTTCATATGTTAGTTAATTTTTTTCATCATGTAGTAAATCTAAAATGTCCTTGTTTTTGTGGGGTATCCCATATAATCTAGCCGTAACATCTCCACGAGGACATTAAATATTCCCTAAAACACTATAATAACGTTTCATCGACACTGATTCCTCCTGGCATGTTCTTTTACCAGAGTCTGACCCCAAATCCTGGCTAGAGCTGCTCAATCATCGCTTTCCATCCTTGACAACGTTCAAAAGCGTTTACGCGGCCTTGTTGGTGATGACTTATTTTCAACCCTACAACCCCTTTTCCCACAGACGAATCGTCGAAAACCTCTCGCTACTCTATTCCTATTTCGATGGCAAATGTTAAGGTTACATTCCTTATTTCCACCAGTCCAGACCTTTACAGTTAAGACTGGCTATGTTACGTACACAGGGTCGAATCACCCTCATTCCTTTCGTATTCCATTGGTAAGGAGGAAGTTCCATTCGGACAGCTTCCTCCCGAGAACTGTCGAGAAGATGCTTCCTCAATCACTTCAATATTAACTTCTAGCCACAACCGTTATCGATCTTCAATATCATAATCTGCGCTTACTTCTTCTTCTTATGCTCATAACACAATACTCTATCTTGAGTGGCTCTTGGGCTTTGTAAAAAAAAAAGAATTCGTTATTCATTTGGGAAAATAACATCTAACAAATATTCCAAACGTTTTCACATTGGCAATAATGTATTTAAGACATTTTCATCGAATTGGGATCTCTTTTTTCATTGATTTATTCAAATTTAGGTTGTGATTTCGCTTGCTTTTATTAAGTCATTTCTGTCTTTGGGAAGAGTGAACTAAACCCTTTATTCAATCAACGGGAGTATATTGTTCTCGTTCCCTGAATATTGTCAAATATAACTGGTACTTATGTCATTCTGGAGGGCACACTGTTTGAAAAGTCGTGACTGTAACAACCAAAATGAGGAAAACTGTTTGAATACGTCAATATAATATAAAATTAGAAAGAAAAGAAGCGGTATAATGAAAAAAAAAATTCATACAAGATACCATTTCGACTAGAAAACAGTATGTGATTTTTTATTGATATTTGTTATAGGCACAGGAGATGTTAAAATGTTTTGGTTTCTTTTGGTAAAGAGAACGAAGCATATTTACACTAGTTACATTATTTAGATTGTCGCCCTCATCTTTATTGTCATATTCGCGACGTTTCGGCCGTTGTACGCTCCGGCCTTCTTCAGGTGATATACGTTGAAATTTAAACCCTTTATTTCGTCCACCGAAATAGAGAGATAGATAGATAGATAGATAGATATGAACATAATGAGATAGGGATGAACAGAGAAAGATATGAACAGAATGAGATAGATAGATATTTATGATAAGACAAAGATAGATAGATAGGTACATCGATAGATAGATAGTCAATAAGATGGCTGTTTCCTTTCACAAAAGAGAACCTGTTCCTTAAATAAATGATAGCAGGTGATTAACCGTGTAGGACAGTGTTCAATGCAAACAGTGTAGGACAGTGTTCAATGCAAATGTTAACAGTGTTCAATGCAAACTCCAATGGAATGCCACGCATATATCTCCATAAAAGAAGAAAGATAATATTGTACACATAGTGAGGTCATCATTTAGAATTCTTGAACCACAGTGTCTATTTATAAATCCATTTGGCCGAAAAGTGCTCAAAACTTATCAATAAGAAAACAGCGTGATCGTTCATGACGACGCGAGGCAGATTACAGCAAGGATGACACGGAAAAAGATTTGGTTTCGTCTGTTCTATCTTCGCCCGTCCTATTCACCTGACATTACACTCACGGATTATTGCCTTCTTTGATCGCTGATAAATGCTTTGATGAAGAACACCTTCTCTAATTAAAAACAAAATTCAAGAATTCGTCGAAATCTTTTGACGAGAAAACCTCTTCCCTCTTACTCAAAAGGTATCGAAAGACTGCCTGATTAGTGTTAAGAAGTAATTACGAATAATAATAAATATATACTATTTACATTATTCGGACTATTGTCCTCATCTTTGTCGCCACATTTATTACAACGTTTGGACCGTTGTACGCTCCAGCCTTCTTCAGGTGGTTGGAATGTCGAACTGAACCCTT
>OZ038507.1:89972839-89997839 GCA_964036315.1 Acanthosepion esculentum
AAAAATCCAGAGCGCAAATTTATATTTTGATAAGATTCGATAGAGGCACTCTCAAGAATTTTCTGTATAAATAAGTTACTTTCTCTTTTAATAAGTGTGGCATTCTTTAGATCAAATTTGTGGTTGAATTTATTTCTATGTACATCTAATGCATTTGATAAATTGTTGTGTATAAGATCCCTTTTATGTTCATAGATAGTTTTTTTTTAATTTTCTGCAAGTTTCTCTAATGTATTGTGAAGAGCAGTTGTGACTGCTTATTTTATATATACCTGTTTCAGAATTATTATTGTGTTGGGTATTTTTGGTTCTGATCATATCCTTGATAGTTTTTGTAATTAGTTTGCAAATAAAAACCTCACATTTGATTTGATAAAGTGCGTCAGAGAAAGAAACGCGTCGGCTAAGATTACTTAAGTTTTACTTTTTGTCTTTATTGTTATTGTCCTTTTACAGATATATTGTAATTATATTTGAAGTTTTTACACACGCACATACCCCCCCCCCCCACACACACACATACATACACATACATACATATAGTTGTAGAGTGGATAAATGAAAGGGCCAAATATAAGCAGGCGTGTGCTGGTGTGCACACGGGGGCAAGCAAATAAATAATCGTTAAATTTATGCATGAAGTGTAAACGTAATAGTGCTCAATGCTGTCATACAGAGCAAAGATATGAATTAATTAAAAAAATATGTATTATACGTCGCGTATATGTACTAATTAATACATACATACATACACACACAGCACACAAGACACACACAAACACACGCACATATATATATATATATATATATTAATTTAAACAAAGACAGAAGTATACCTCGGGTTACGTCGTTTCGAGTTAAGTCGTTCTCGATTATACGTCGTTTGGCAAAATATATATATGGAAAAATAAAAATCAAGTTTAAGTCATTTAATTCGACTTTACGTCTGTCCGCCACAAATATTGAAATCGTAATATCACTAGAAAAGTGATAAAAGCATATAAAATCATGTTACTGTACAATAAATAAGAATAAAAGTATATAAAATCATATTAAAATACGTATAAAACGTATATTTACAGTAAATGTTAATGTAATCATCATAAATCCTAGAGAATGGAATATGAAAACATCTGTGACTCTGTGTTGTCGTCTCATTTAGCGCTCTTTAAGAGCTATATATTTACGTTTTCCACAGTAGTTCCATAATATAAAGTTGGCTAATATCATTGACGAATACGAGTTTCTTCCTGAACAGATTGTTAACGTTGACAAAACTGGATTATATTGGAAAAAATTGCCAGACCGTTCTCTCATTTCTAATGCTAAGCATTCGGCTACATGGCTGATAAATTATTCTATTCAGAATACTGATAATACATATCATAAATACGGCAATATACAATGGGGAATGCTTATTTGCGGTTTATAGTGTGGTTATTTCGACTTACGTCGTTTTTCGTCCTAAGTCGTGACCTCTGGAACCAATTAACGACATAGGGTAAGGTAGACCTATATATGCTTTGTTGCTGAATCAATCTCTTAATTTATTCACTATTATTTATTATATAAAATATTTCTATAACACATATTTACATATATCACAAATTTTGATGCAGTAATACATCGTAAATTTTGAAAACAGGGCAAAAAAGTTCAATATTTTTTACACTGAAATATTTTTCATTTTCTTGTACGAAAATTCAGTATTATGATTACTAATTGTTATATCTTCGTTGCATTGAATGAAGATAACACAATCAAGGAGCAGAATGTCGCTTGGAGCCGACGTAGTCTTGCTGAAATCGGTAGTAAGCTAGATCTCTACTTTTTTCTCCTGTCTATTTACCAAGCTCCTTACAAGACAAAATGTGGTACAAGGCCAGTTTTTAACGTGGGGGCGTTCCGATCCCGTAGACTCTGGCAAAAATTACCCGTAGAACCCGTATACACGGGGTTGGGTTTGTCTCCTTCCCCAAACGAGACTGCTACGTTTCAGCATAGCCTCGTCTGGATTCCTCTCCGCCCGGAGGCAGAGAGTTCGACAAGAGATGAAGAGAAAGCCTACTCCTCGTCTTCCATCCTTTTTCTCTCCTCCTCGCTGGTGATTCGCGGCGTTAGTCTATTTGTATTTCGACGAATTCAAGTCCCTCTTCAGGAGAGGTGTGTTCATCTCCATAACACTAATTTTTGAAACTGATCTATCATGTCCGTGAAAATATTATGCAAAATCGAAACGTTTAAAAAAATGATTTTCCTTTTTTTAATGAATGAAGTAACAAATCTTGAAGGTACGCAATGATATCGTAAAGCGTTCAGGAGGAAGAGGCAGGAAGGAGGGCCTGGAGATCTGATACTTACGGGTCGAATAGAGGGAAAGAGAGACAAGGGAAAACAACGCATGGCATACCTGGCGGACTTGATGACAGAACGTGGTCTGGGGTGGAAGCAGAGGGAAGGAACTTGTGTGTTTGTGTTTGTTTGGGGTTTTATGGCATATCAACCACTATGGGTTATTTAATGCCAGATCCAGTATTTACTAGATATATCAAAAACGTATAGTTGGCAACATCATTGTTTCAAAAACGTATAGCCGGCAACTATTTCGAAAACGTATAGCTGGCAACTGTTTTAAAAACGTATAGCTGGCAACATCATTGTTTCAAAAAAATGTATCCCTGGCAACATCATTGTTTCAAAAAAACGTATCCCTGGCAACATCATCGTTTCCCATCACATTTTAGGGGTAAGGTGTTAGTATATTTAGTGTAGGGTTTGGGAGGGAAAGTTAATTGTAAGTTGTAGTTGTTTTGGGATGGGTTAGATGTGATGGGGCATGACATGACCAGCCGATTGATCGGATCGACAGCCTTTTGGTTGTACGTAGTTTATCGTCATACCCATGACGCGGATGTAGTTTATCGTCATACCCATGACGCGGATGTAGTTTATCGTCATACCCAGGACGCGGATGTAGTTTATCGTCTTACCCAGGACGCGGATGTAGTTTATCGTCATACCCATGACGCGGATGAAGTTTATCGTCATACCCAGGACGCGGATGAAGTTTATCGTCATACCCAGGACGCGGATGTAGTTTATCGTCATACCCAGGACGCGGATGAAGTTTATCGTCATACCCAGGACGCGGATGTAGTTTATCGTCATACCCAGGACGCGGATGAAGTTTATCGTCATACCCAGGATGCGGATGTAGTTTATCGTCATACCCAGGACGCGGATGCAGTTTATCGTCATACCCAGGACGCGGATGTAGTTTATCGTCATACCCAGGACGCGGATGTAGTTTATCGTCATACCCAGGACGCGGATGTAGTTTATCGTCATACCCAGGACGCGGATGAAGTTTATCGTCATACCCAGGACGCAAGGAACTTGTTGAGAACTGCAAGGGATAGAGACAGGAGGAGAGCCAACTATCGCCTACGTCCTGAAAGAAAAAAAAGAAAAGAAAAGCGTTCAGGTTTGTTCCTACACAACATTGTTTCTTTTGAAACCGAGTGTTTGTTTTTATTAAAAGTTTTATTTTACATGGCGACTAGCGTAACTAAGGATTTTATTTTTTGCTTATATAGCTTAACTTTATAACTTAAATTCAGCTTACATAGAAACTATGCGTTAATTAGAGAATTGTGCATTGTTCAATGCAAATTGGAATCGTAGCCCATAGCATTTAATGAGGCAATGATTAAGTTCATGCGACTGAACCTTGACGAAACTATAGAGCACAAAATGAATTCAATAGGTGTTTGAATGTCGACATGTCCGCTAAATGTGTGTAGAGCCTATCGATTTACTGGGATTATTTAAAAGCGATAATGGAGCAATAAAGAGAGATGACCAAAGGGAAATGATGACAAAAGTGATGTGTCCACATGTTGTGAATTTATAATCTAGATTGTGGGTGACGGCTTTGGTAAAAGAAAGCAGAAATATCTAAGGTACACGAGGTGAAGACAATAGCGGTAGTAAAAATAGAAATAAAAAAAACAAAAACAAAACACTGTTGCATTGTGGAACGGACTCCCGAGGGGATACTTCCCAGATTACCTGAATCTTAACCATTTCAACTCGAGGATCGGTTATGCATCCTACATATCCTCATAAAATGCATCTTTTGCTCCCAGCTTGTATGCTCTTACAAGAACCTAATTTCCTAACCCTCTACCTTGAGCGGCTCTTGGGCCTTGTATTGGATGAACAATAATTAATAAATAAACTTTACATTGACCACTTTGTAGTTGCCCATGGGATATTATTCATTTGATTTACCATTTAACTCCCAGCCCTATTAAAACACAGAAGGAATTTTAAGAGAAAGGATTCCTTCTTGCTGCCATGCCAAATGATAAATATAGCGTGCTATATGAACCTCTGGCAAAAGGACTCGCTCGTATTAATGCACATAAAATATGAAAAGTCCTGTGTTCGGTGAAGCAAGTGGGTGGGTGGGACTTCAGAATTTATTAGAGAAATTAAAATCGGTAATCAACGAAGATTCTGTCCAGATCGTTTTTCATAAAGACACATTCATCGGAGTTGAGTAGTTTCTTAAGCCTAATAAAGGGTCGTGTGTTCTGTTTACATTAAAAATGATTCGCCGATAGTTTTGTAAGAAGAATAGTTTTCAGTAAAGTCGATTAGGACTTGTAAAAAAAAGAAAGAAGAACCAGAAACCTCCGAAGAGGGCGAAAGATGTAAATGAAGCCAAGAAGGCAGTTCTACATCAATTGGCGCGGCCGGGGTCGGTGGGGGCTTGTTGCATGCTTTTATAAATTAACAGTCGAAATTCGAACCCGGACAGACTCGAAGCAGACACAAACTTACAGTTGATGCTCATGAACGGAAAGTCAAAGTTAAGTAAATAGCATTGATTTAATTCCAATGATTTGATCGATTATGGATTTTCAGCAGAATCCGAAAATGGAATTAGTAATCTATCTGTTGGTTACGCCATATTCTGTGAATCAGTCTCTAAGTAAAAATGTTGACATGATTTTTTTTTATCATTGCCTGAATTGCTTCTCGTTCGAACATAAAACGTATTTATCCTTTTGAAATTGTCTGCTCAGAAAGGGCACTGCTCATAAAATCTGTACTACCTGTTCAAATACATCTGTTACGTGGCTGAAAAACGTTACAGTCCGGCTGTAATCTTTTGAAAGCATGACCTTTAAGGTGAGTTTGTTTGAAAGATTGATTTCATTGTAATTCTCTTCTTTTCAGTTCCGCCTTGTACGTTGTAAAATTGTAAATATTTACATTTGCCAGGTTTCTGAAAGGTTCACACACACACACACACACACACACACACACACACACACACACACACACACACACACACATATGACATGTATATATGCATATATATACATATATAAATGTCATATATATATGAAAAGGTATGTTATGAAAAGTAACTGGACTAGTTGTGCTGTGTGATCTATGAGCATTGGTCACAGTGAGTTCTTGCCACAGTGTCAGGCAATCAATCAGCAAGTCTACAAAGAGATCCTGGGGCGTTTGCTTCACTCAGTGCGCGAGAAGAGACGAGAGTTGTGGCAGGACAAATCGTAGCTGATTCACCATGACAATACACCTTCTCACAATTCCCTGTGCATGCGACAGTTCCTGGCCGAGAAGAATATCGTCGTACTGGAGTAACCTCCCTATTCATCTGATCTTACTCCGAGTGACTTTTGTTCTTTTCCCCAATCTCAATGCGATCATCAAGGGGACCTGTTTTAAAGGCATGCATGTCATCAAGAGGGCCGTAACGACGGAGCTGAGGGATCATCCAAGAAGAATCCCTCAAGTAGTGCATAGAAGCATGACAGAGAAAGCTGGAAAAGTGCATTAGAATCGAGAGGGATTACTATGAAGGGGAAACCATATAGTTTGTTGTTTGGAATAAAGTTTTTAAAAATATACATTCAATTTAATATTTAAACTGAATTTAAATTGATTGGTAAAGTTTTGGGACTATCAGTAAAATCGATAAAATCTGTCAACACAACAAAAATTTTCTTTATGGAAAAAATCTTTTTTGAAACTTTATTTGATTTAAAGTTTAATTAAACTGAATTAAAACAAATATGTCTTTTAGTTTACATATCGCCGAAAATTATTTTTAACATATAGGTGCGTGTTATTATGAAGTGTTGGCGTATCTATCGATAACTTGATGTTTGCGAGATTTATGTAAGATGTAAATAATTATAATAAATTATATATTATAATAAAATTACATGACTAGTGTGTTGACCACGTTCACCATAGTCTATGAATATAGAATCCAGCGCAGTACGTAATCTGTTCAATGAAACAACGTTAAAGAATAACACTCACGAGTCAGACACTCTACTGAATCTGACTATATCGCTAATACTACCAGCAGCTGTTCCGTAATAAGGTAAGCAGTGCATATCTGGCAAAAATACATGGCCGCCTTTATACACGTCAAATTGAATATTTTGAGCCTTCTGAGTGGTTAAATCTTCTATTGGTGAATTATAAAATGAGTCAGCTCATTTTGGCTGGCTCACTTGTACATAGGGTACCCAAAAACTCTAACATAGTACATCGTAAACGCCGTTTTTAGATAATTTTTAAAAAAACTTCCGAGTAATCTTTAAAAATCTAAATATTTTAAGCATTCTAATATTTTATTGTTTTTTTTATTGATGCTTGGGCGTTATAGTCTTGTTTAAGAAGACACTTGTTGAGGAAATGTTAGAAAATTACAAATAATATTTAAATTTACTATAGCTATCGCTCTTATTTTTGATAATGTGAATGAACGTGCGTATTTACAAAAATCGGCACGTTTATACACACACAAGAAATATTAGGGGTCGATGAATCGTAGTAAGCATTTCTATTGTTGATTAGTAAATGCATTTAATAAAAATATCGCTTAATCTCTACAAATTAATACAGAATTTTAAAAGATTTAAAAGTTT
Source organism: Acanthosepion esculentum (assembly GCA_964036315.1). Taxonomy (NCBI): domain Eukaryota; kingdom Metazoa; phylum Mollusca; class Cephalopoda; order Sepiida; family Sepiidae; genus Acanthosepion; species Acanthosepion esculentum. The sequence goes on from OZ038507.1 coordinate 89,979,823, forward strand.
ATAAATTATTCTAATTAAAATAAATAAAAAAATTCTTGTAAAATGTCATTATTCGTCAAAATGTTTTTTTCCTTAAGAGAATAGTGTCCATAATATATTTTATTTATAAAAGCAATTAAAAGTATTTCTAATTAAATAATGTCTTAGTTTTTAGAGCAGACTTTCTGTAACTGGGGATGCAGTTTGACCAAAAAAATGATGACTTAAATTTATCCAAGGACTTGTCCTTATAACTAATATAAACATTAAATGTTACAAAAAGAATCTTACGAAATTTCATAAAATTAAATAAGTCTTGCGTAACAAATGTAATATATATATATATATATTTTTTTTTACCAAGATTTTCTGAAGAAGGAACATTTCGAAAACAATTTCATTCGTCAGTATCTGTCTATATTTCTGAGATGAGGTATTATGTACATTATTTACATTATTCGGACTATGGTCCTCATCTTTGTCGCCATATTGATTACAACGTTACAGCATTAGTTAGATCTAGTGATAGGACCCAAAGAGTGGGAGTTCAATACCCGGCTAAGGCAGTGGAGAACTTTCAGAGGGAAATTAACAGGAGATAACTGATAATTAACATTCATTAAACATAACACGTGGAACTAGAACAGTCTACTCCAGTGAGCGAAATAAAGGGTTCAGTTCGACATTTCAATCAGCTGAAGAAGGCCGAAGCGTACAACGGCTGATACGTTGTAATAAATATGACGACAAAGAAAAGGACAATAGTCCGAATAATGTAAATAATTTCATTCATTTGTGAATAAGTCATGAAAAATTAATTAAAATTCGACAAATATTTGATACTCAAACTCAATCGTCATGCTATATGCATTGTGTTTTGGCTCGACTATTTATGTCTTTGTCAGTGCTGCATTATGGGTAGGTCATTTGTGTTATTCTAACGTTTATTTGGGGAGGCGGTAACGCTTATATTTCGAATTATTCTAGGGGATTTTGAGTGGAAATAATTATGGATCTGAATGCAGTTTTGTATCTATTTCGTAATGTTGTCTGTAAACTTTTTCATTTATTATTTATTATTGATTATTTTATTATTTGTTGTTGATTGTCATTATTATGCTTATTTGTCTTTATGTGTGTGTTCGACGTTTGGTAATTTGTTTATTATTTACTTAATTTATTTACTTATTTATTGGTTTGGACTAATTTATTTTGCTTATTGTATTTTTACGTGTTTATTTAATTTTAATTTTAATTTATTTTGCTTGTTTTTAGTTTTCTAAGTAACGCAGTAAAGATTTGTTTTGGTGTCTGCATTTTGAGATGAGTTCTGATCGTTTATTTAATAGTTTGTTTTGGTCTGGGAAGGTAATTAGAGTTATTTTATTCTCCAGACAGAGTTTATAGTTTTTGGTTTTATTGTTGTACGGTGATGCTGTTTTCCTTTGTTTCCATAATATTTTTGGTGTGATTTGTTTTTAATTTCCTAGATATGTTTAGAAAGAATTGTACTGTTCGCCTAAGTACTATTTGTAAACGATATTTTCTGTGCGTACTTTCTTGGTTTCCAGGGTTTGTAAGTTATTCCTATGTATATTTTTCTTTCGTCATCTGCTGATATTACAGTGGCTTGGTATATTATATTATTCCGCAAGTAATTGCGTTTAAGGGATATTCGTTCTTTGTTCTGCAGTTACACGTGTGTTTGATTTGTACGGTTGATTTGTTGGTTGTTTTCCTGTCGTGCTTTTTATTTGTCTCATGTTCTCGGTGCAACTGTAGCTAATTTTTATTGTGTTTTTGTTGAATATCTTGTGAAGAGTGCTTGATGCAGGGAAGTGTTTGTGTATGAGTTTAATGAATATTTTTCCTCCGTTTTTTTTATCTTTATGTTGTACGGTGGTCTGAACCACATGAGGTTTCTTTTCCAGTTGGCTTTATTGTGGTGTCTGATGTGTGAGTGTTGCCGCTGGGTGTTGACTTCAGTGTCCACTTTTATATTTACATACGCTCTATCCCTGATATTGAGCATTTTAATCCATAAATATAGCATACCGTAAAACTATATTTTTATCATATATATATATATATATATATATATATATATATATATATATATATATATATATATATATATATATATATATAATATAAATATAAGTAATTATTCTCGTCTGGAAAAACCTTAGTTGTTTTGGCTTGTAAATGAACAAACCAATACCCAAGGAAAAATAAGGAATAAAAAAGAAAGAACTAAGAACATGTAATTGAGCCGAAAACAATCGTCCAGAATCCAAGCTCAGAGTCCAAAGAAAAAAACATCCAACACTAGTAAAGCAAAAGTAATTAAGTAAAGTGCTCAATACACTAAGTAGAGCAAATCTAAAAAATTGAACCTAAAGTGCCAGGTAAACCTACCTAGGTTTCACCTACGTCGATCATCAGGGTCCTCCTTTCGCATGAACTAAACAATAACAGCTATGAATACAAACTAACCAAGAAGGTATTTAATCCGTAAAACTATATTTTTATCATATATATATATATATATATATATATATATATATATATATATATATATGTATGTGTGTGTGTGTGTGTGTTAGGAACGGATGGAATTCACGCACATGTTAATTGAATGAGGTACATTTTCAAAATCAGAAATTTAAAAAGAGTTGTGGACTTTGTTGAACATTCCTATAGAAGCGAGATGATATTTTCCCGAAACTAGACCGGATTATGTTTGGCCTATGGATTCATAGACGAAATATTAAGGGGGCCAAATCAGACATCGAAAGGAGTCAGTTCGAGAAAGGGTAACATTATAGTTAATGTTCTATGAGCCACGTGGACCCATATTCTGTCTGGTCGATGTAAAAAAAAAGGGTCCCTTCTCAGTTAGGTGCGTTCCCATTCCTCTTGCCTAAGCTTACACGTACATAGACGAAAATCTGGAGTTGAGGAAATAAGCTGTATGGAAGCCCAAATTCGAAATGAATTTCCTTCTGTTATTAATCGGCTGAAATGATGTAACCTTCCATTCGAATATTTTTATAAGACTTCAATCCTACCTAGCCGAATATGTTGCCTTTGGGAAGGAACTAGAAGCCGACTGAAAATAGAAAAATCATAAATGAAAAACATTAATGTTACGAATATATCTTCAGGTTTTATAGAAAAATGGATTCATCTATTTCCGGTTATATAAAGAAATACATTTGTTCAATGTCGCCATTTTATAAGCCGCGGGTTTCATTAATTTTTAATCTGTTTCCTAAAATAGACATATGTATATAAATATATATGTATATAAATATATATGAGTGGCGTAAGACGTGTTTCATTTAGTTAAAGGGTTTTGAAGACAGTGAACTGAAGCACCGGGATCTGCTTCGTCAAGCTCTGAAGCAGAGACGCCATCAAAATCCTGCTTTAACAAATTTCATCTGTCAGTGTGGCTTTGTCGCTCGTAGCAAGGCACAGCTGAAACATGTCTTTCCCTTACCTGATTTTCTCCACAATGGCCCCTGCTAGCATGCATAAGTGTAAAACAAAAGGCACCATCCAATGTTGACCCTCATTTATCGTACACGATATTAGAGTCCACCATATAAATATATAGAGAGAAATGGATTCATCTATTTCCGGTTATATAAGGAAATAAATTTGTCTATTGTCGGCATTTTATAAGCTGCGGGTTTCGTTAACTGTTAACATGTTTCCTAAAATATACAAATGTAACGATACTTTTCCCAGTGGTATTTGCGCGTAAGTGAATGCAATGAACTTGACTGGAATTCGAACACGACTCTTTCTCATCCTGAGCCAAAATCCATTACACCACCCGCATATACTACATACCTATGTAAATAAAGTTATAGGTGTGTAAAGGTGATGGTAGATATTTACATCCTTGATGTCATGGAAATACCTAGACCTATATCAGTTGTACTCTGATATCTGGTTTGTCAATGGGGACATGTTAAACTTTTCATGGTAAAACAACGTGAATTATAGGATTTCGGATGGAGCATGGCAGTAAGTACCAGGCCGATGGGCGATTTCCTTTCTGAAATTGTGGAGTCATTTGACATCTATCGATCTACAGTGTCACATGTGTACAAGGAATATCTAATGGAAGAGATTACGGTTGGCGGTGGACAGCGCTGTGACTGTCCCCGGGTTCTGAGTGATCGTGATCAGAAGCGTCTGGTTGGATTTGCCGTTCAATGCAAGAAGTATCAAAAGTAATCCAGCTAGGTATCTTTCCTTTCGACTTCAGTATTAGCGTGTTACAGAATACGGAATTATATGCAAAATATGGATCCTGATAACCTACAGGGAATTCTAAACTTAACCCTTTATTTAATCTACGGGATTGGACTGTTCTTGTACAACTGCCCATATCTAGGGATGCCTTATCTCGTCTTTATTCTTAGTATTGCTCAGGTATTGCTCACGTATTGCTCGCACTGTTTCCACTGAGTCCAAATACATACTACCCTGCCTAGGGATTGAGCTTTCAATTACTATGTTCCCCAAATCCACAAATCTAATCCACGCTTTAATCCACTAGGCTATTGTTCGATAGTTGTAATAAAGATTTTAGTTCGGAAATCCCAGTAGGTCACCCGGATCGACATACAACTGATGAAGGCCGGAGGGCAAAAAGCCGAAACGTTGTGATAACAATAACAAAGATGATGACAATAGTTCTCATGTAAATAGTGTAAATAATGATAAGTCATCATCCGAGAAATTCAGAAAGAAAGTGAGATTTTTAAATTCGCGTGTTTTCAATCTTCTTCTATGTGCCGTGTCCCTTCAGGACGTTGACGATAATGGCTTTCCACAACTTTCTATCCTTTGTAGCACTTAACAATGTTTTCTTCTTACCATCCCTTCAAGTCATTATTTTGCTCATTAGGTAGGTAACTTGCTGTTTCTTTCTGCCCTTTTTAATCTTCGATATGTCCCCTGAGTGTCATTTTTCCAAGCATTCTTTCCTCATTATGTGTCCCAAAATTTAAAACTTGCTTTCTGATTCTAGGTATAAGTGATTTAAAACAATTGAAACAGGTTTTTAATTTTGCCATCTTCAAAACGAAACTACTCTCTATCAAACGTTCCGTCATTATGGCTGATGCTAACCTACAGAAGAGTGACTCGTTGCGCCTTCTCGGACTAACGTTTTCCGCAAAGATTAACTGGAAAGATTATATTGAATTCATTGCAAGGTCTGCTACTAAGAAAGTTGGTTCACTATATCGTGTTAGACAATTTTTCTCGCCAGAAACTATCCTGCATATTTATAAGTCTACCATTCATCCAGGCTTTGAATATTACTGCCACATATGGTCTGCTATATATTTAGAGATTCTTAATAAAATCCAAAAAATAATCTGATACTGGACCTAATCTAGCATCTCGGCTTCAGTCCTAGCGTCCTGGGTAAGACGATAAACTATGTCCAACAGCAATGCCTCTGATCAGGAGGTTTTGAGGAGCGTGGAACCACCTCTTAATTGTTAGTAATCCCAGGTCCACCCTGACCCTGGGATGGTAGCATTTGTTAAGGTCCCAGCTATGGGCAAACAGTTAACCCCCAAACTGGGATCAAAATACTATGAAAGTGTAAAAATGGGTATTGATACCAGCAATATATTTTTATAAAATTATTACCAGCAATGAAGTTTTGAAGAAAAAAAATTATTACCACCAATGACTTTTTAAAGAAAAAATCATTACCAGCAATGAAGTTTTGAAGAAAAAAAATTATTACCACCAATGACTTTTTAAAGAAAAAATCATTACCAGCAATGAAGTTTTGAAGAAAAAAATTATTACCACCAATGACTTAAAGAAATTATTACCAGCAATACATTTTTGAAGGAAAAAATATTACTAGCAATAAAAATGTCGGCATTAAATAACCCATTGTGGTTGATATGCCGTAAAACAAAACAAACCAAACCAAACTTACCTACCTAACGTAGCTTCACTGTGCCTTTTCTATAAATATTTTCATGATCCGCAGTTGATTCAGATTCAAGTTCCCAGTTGAGCCGGGGTCCGTCGCCCGGGACGTAGAGATAAAACAAAAATAGTTAAATATTCTTCTCTTGCTGATTTTTTTTTTTACTCCTGTGGCAGTGTAGACTTCTGGGGTTATTGGCCCTCGTTTGACGGCGTTCCTTCGGAGGATTGGTGCAATTGCGTCTCGATTAAGGGACGAGGCTCGCGAAACAGAGTGGCTCTTGCAGCGTGTCTCACTGGCGACGGTTCGAGGTAATGCTTTCTCCGTCATTGCGGCTGGCAGAGGATAGCAAAAAAATTGTTTATAGATACTTTGTTCAAACTTTTTTTTCAATAAATAAATTGTTGGTTTTCATGCTAATTGTTCTGATGAACTTTCCTCTATGGTACCTAGAATTTAAGAATTTAAGCACAGGACCAGTAACCTTTTACATTTGAAATGACTAGATGTAACTGTAAGTTCTATGCTAACAGTTTCTTCTCTTACATTATTTACTTGTGGAACTCTCTTCTCGTTTCTTGCTTCCCAGTCGCCATTGATCTTCCAAAATTTAAATGCAGTGTCAATTGTCATCTTCTGTTTTCTTAGTTCTTGCGTTTTCGCCCCGTAATATTTTTCTTTTTCTCATATTCTTTCACACTCAGTAGTTCCTTGCATTTTAGTGGATTTATTACCTTGCTTGGGGTGAAATTATTAAAATAAATACCGGCTGTCATCATCCTACTTCCAGTTTAAAGCTTAAATATTCCTGTAATGGAGATTACCTGTTGCAGATGATGAAAGAACGACGAAAGAATATCATTAAAAGAGATGACATAAAAGTAGATGGAGAAATGAAAAGCGGTTTTAATCAAGAGAAAAAATGAAGCGGAAGGAAAAGATTGAAATCGAGGCTGACAGAAGATCTGAATAAAAGGAAGAAACAAGAATAAAAAAATGTTTATTGCTTCCACATTTTTTAAATCACTTGCACGGCGAGGCCGTACGATTCGATGGCGACGTAGTATGGCATCGTGGTAGCTATTGATTTTAAACTCGGTAATGCTTGTCTATGATTAGCTTATCAAATCCAGCTGACAGATTTTTTTTCCCACATACTTTCCAATGATGCCCTATTCTTAACGGCTTTAAGAAGAAATAGATGTGGCCATCTGGAATTGTTCGAAGCGGAATTCACTACACGCATGCGCGTAAACAGATGCACAGTTTGCCAACTTGGCCTCATGAGTATGCCGAATGGTATCACGTGATGCGGCAAACCATTAGTCAAGCGACTAAACAGATCTCTGTGGATTGGGCTAGAATAGGCGGATGACAATAAAACTGAACAAGGCTAAAAGAGAAAGAGATTGAAAACATGAGACAGGGAAAAATTTGACATCGCTTCATCCAAACAAAACGTCCCAAGTGAGCATAGATAACGCTTTTACAGTGCCCTTTTTATTGATAGGCCCCTTAGAGGATTTGGTAATTAGGCACTTAAAATGCCTCTCTGGCAAAATGATACCACAAATAATAATAATAATAATAATAATAATAATAATAATAATAATAATAATAATAATTGATTAGACCCAAGATGGTCTGCGAAAAATAGCTAAAACACGAGAAAAATGAAGTAGGCAGATTTGATTAGATTAGAAGGTAGAAAAGGCTTAGTTTGTGTTGAAGAAATGGCACAGAGACTGAAACAGTTCGTTGGTATCGTTATATTGAAATAGTACCGAGGAATTATAACTTGAGCTAATATTAAAATTAAATAATTATTGGAAACCTATTGACCCTGAACAAATAGAGATTGAATTTACTCTGAGAAAGAAAAGCAGATTCGTGGATAAGAAAATCCATTCAGTTTTCGAAAGGAACAGAGTAGATCAAAGGGACGAGAGGAGAACACGCACAGTTCAGCTGACACCATCCGATCCGGCAAACCAGAAATTCGCCATTTTTTTAAGGTTTATTTTCATCATTTCCGAATCCTTCCAACTGAAATCAGTTATGGTGCCAATAGTGTTTGATTAACCGATGCATACTAAAGTACTGAAGTTTGGTGTCCTGCCGCCCTACTTCATTCTTCTACTTTTATGTGCCGTGTCCCTTCAGGATGTAGGAGATCATGGCTCTCCGCATCTTCCTGTCCCTTGTAGTTTTGTCATTTTGTTATTTCTCCCGAACCCTGTTCTCTCATCCATTTACTCAAACTCATCAAGTACGTTAGCCGCTGCTTTCCTCTCTCGCTTTTCCCTCAATCTGCCCAGTGAGTATCAGATTTTCCAAGCCCTCCTTCCTCACTACGTACCCCAGAAATTTCAACTGTCTCTTCCTGATGTTAAGTATAAGTTTACGTTTTGTTTCCATTTTCTCTAAAACCTTTTTGTTGCTAACATGGTCACCTCATGGTATCCTCAGTATCTTTCTGTAGCACCACATTTCTGTTGCTAATAGTCTATTCTTTATCTTTGAGGAGATTGTCCAGCATTCGCTGCCATACAGGAGGACAGATATCACGTAACATTTCAATACTCTTTTCTTTGTTTCTAACGAAATTTTCCTGTCTCTTAATACTCTGCTTAACTTTTGGAAGGCATCTTTGGCCATCCCAATACGTTGCACATTCTGTCCTCTGTTAGAGCAGTTTCCAGATATTTAAATTTTTGTACTTGCTTGATTTTAGTATCCCCGACCTGTAATTTGCATTCGGGGCTCGGCCTTTCGCTGATAACCATGTATTCTGTCTTCTTGTAGTTTATACTTAGTATTTTCCTCTCGTTTTCCTTCGCTACCTTCTGTAGGAGCTTTTGTGGTTTCCTCTCCGTGTCTTCTATCAACACTGTGTTAAATGTAACCACCTCTTCTACTCAAACAGCTTCTTCTCTCGCACATACCGCCTGTGGAACTCCTTTCCTCTTGCTTGCTTCCCTGATAGCTGTAATCTTCAAATATTCAAGTGTAATGTCAATCGACATCTGATACCTTGATCTTGTTCCCCGCCGTTCTCTATATCCTTTCTTCAAACACTCCTCTTTACTCTTGCTCTCAATCCGTCTCTGGTTCTTGGTAAGATATGCAACGTAATTGGCCCTGATCTGGCATCTCGTCTGCAGTCGCTCTCTCACAGAGGTACCGTCGCCTTCCTCTGTCTTTTTTACAAATACTTTCACGGTAACTGCTCCGACGAGCTGCTTCCTAAACTTCATGAATTTAAGCGTTCTACTAGGCTGGCATCTCGCTCTCACCCGTTCACTATCGAAACTGTTAAATATAGCCGTCTCTTCTACTCCAATAGCTTCATGTCTCGCATCTCTCACCTGTGGAACTCCCTCCTCTCTTCCTGTTTCACTGATAGCTATAATCTCCAACTATTCAAATGTAATGTCAATCGACGTCTCCAGATGCCTTGATCTATCCCCTACCCTTCTCTTCATCCTTTCCTCTATCACTCCTATCTGTTCTCGCTCCAATCCTCTGTAACCTCTTGCGTGCTAGTGGCTTCCCGCCTTGCTTGGGGGGAAACGCTTAAAAAAAATCCTCTGTAACGCCTTGCATGCTAGTGGCACTCCTGCCTTGCTTTGGGTGATTTGCTTAAAAAAAATCTGTTTGTCTCATATTGTTAAGATTGTGGCCGCCAGTAATGAATCCTGGTAGGACTTTTAATTTTGTCAGAATTGTCTCGCTGTATAGGTTGAATAAGTCCGGTGAGAAGACGCATCCTTGTCTTACACCCCTTTCAATTTTTGTTTATCTACTGACCTCATGCAGGCGGTTTGCCGCCAGTATAGATTCTGGATTAGTCTAATATTCTTTCCGAATATATTGCTGAGCAACTCGAATACATAAATGCGACATTTTGGAAAAAAAGAAAAGAAAAAAAAACGTTGCGTTTCTACGGAGCCGTTCTTGTCTCCATATTTTGGCATGTAACGTAACATTGAATTCTATGGCAGTGTCTTGTAATTGGACGCCTTTCTCGCGGACATCTTTTCAGTGACGCCGAATCTATGAAAAGAAATCTCGATGTGGTCACACACTCACAAACAAAGAGCGGTTCAGACAATTAAACACTTTTGACGTCATCCGAAGATCAATTTGAAAACACTGCGACATATGGTGATCAATTTCTTTGTCATCTTTTTTTTTTTTGTTAAGTTTGGTTAAGGTTAGAGAGATAAAGTGAGAGAGAGAGAAGCATAGAGTGAAATAAGGGGGAGAGAGAGCGTAGAAGTGGAAGGTAAGAGAGTGAGAGAGAGAATGGAAGAGAGAGTGGATGAAAAAGAGAAATAGACTAATTTTTTCCCTGAAAGGATCATTTGAAAGAAGAATAAATATCTGTTTCTTATGCTCTCAGGTCTCCTCGAAGTTTGAACCAGTCGAAGGATAATATATATATATATATATATATATATATATATATATATATATATAAAAGTGAACATTGAAGTCAACACTCAGAGGCGACAGTCTGTTTCATGCTAGACGCAATCATCAGGCCGTGAGTGTTGGATTTTTTTCTCGACTATTTATATATATATATATATGGGTCAGCGGTGCATTGTGGGTAGTCTATTCTGGCCGTTATTTTGGCGGGAATGGTTTGTTTGTTTATTTATTTATTTGGGTTAATTTATTATACTTCTTTTCGGTTTTTGGTGTTTTATTAACGTAGTAAAAAATTTGTGGGGAGGGGGATTTGCTTAGGTCGCTTATTTAATAGTTTGTTTTGGTCTGGGAAGATAATTAAAGCTATTTATTCGTCCAATTTTTAGATTGATTGCCGTAGGCTATTCTGTTATTTTGGCGGGTTGGGCGGGGACAGTTTTTAATTTGTTTATTATTTTATTTATTTATTTTGATTGATTATTTTTACTTGATTTTGATTATTTATTTTTATTAGTTTTAACTGTTATTTTAGCTGGAGCAATTTGTGAATTTGTTAATTAATTAATTTATTTATTTATTTGGATTCATTTTTACTTGTTTTTTTATTTATTTACTTATTTTGTATTTTTATTTACTCTATTTGTTTTTCGAATTTTTAGTAACGTAGTGAATTTTTTTATCGTTATATAGCAGTTATAGCTATTTTTTCGTACAATTCTTGGATTGATTGTTGTAGTCTATTCTAACGGTTATTTTGGCGGGACTAGTTTGTTAATTTGCTTATTGATTACTTTATTTATTTGGATTGATTATTTTTACTTGTTCTTATGTATTTATTTTTATTTATTCTACTTCGTCTGTTCTGACGGAAGTTTGTTAATTTGTTTATTATTTGTTTGGGTTAATTTATTTTACTTACTTTTTATATTATTTTGTTTATTTTTATTATTTATTCATTTCAGTTTTCGTTTTTTAAGTAACGTACTAAAAATTTGTTTTCATGTCTGCATTTTGAATGGGTTGACATCGTTTATTTAGTAATTTATTTTGGCCTGGGAAGGTAATAATAGCTATTTTTTCCTCCAAGCAAAGTTTTCAGGTTTTGGATTGATTGTTGTAGGCTGATGAACTTTTCCTTATTTTCCATGATATTTTTTGGTGTGATTTGTGTTTTGTTTTTAATTTCTCAGATATACCTAGAAAGTATTGTGCTGTTCGCGTATTTACTCTTTGTGAAATATGCTTTGTGTGCATAGTTTCTTTGTTTCGAGGGTCCTTCAGTTACGCGTATGTAAACTTTTTCTTCATTATCTGGTGATTTTACCGTGACTTGGTATATTACGTTCTTTTGTAAGCAATTACCGTTTAAGGAGCATGCATTCTTTATTCTACAGTTACACGTGGGTGTAATTTGTTCGGGTGGTTTGTTGATATTTTTCCTTATATATATATATATATATATATATATATATATATATATATATATTATAATAATATTTTTAGTTTTTAAAAATATGATTCCTCCGCTACATAAGAGTTCTCATGTTTCAAAAGCGAGAGCCGAGACCCCTAACATAATTTTTTAAGTTATGAAGAGTTAAGGCGTCTGGACCCGCTTCCTTGTCAAGCGGGAATTTGGGAATAAGCTATCTTTTGGTTAGCTGGTGTTTATAACTACGGTATCATTTGGAACATTTGTTGCTATGGAAACGGCTAGTTTCGGCCGTTGAAGTTTGGTGGTTTAAGGGGCTAAGAATTAAGAATTAATTTTTATCTACAGGCCAGTCCCTTTCTAAAGAAGCGTATCAAGTTACACTGTCCAGAGTGTTTTTGGCTTATGCTAGTCAGACGGCGTCTTTTTTATTTATGGGTTTGCCTTTAGTCTTTGAGTGACTAGAAGGTTATGTTTCATTATGTCTATTTGATCTGTTTGTTTATTTGTTTATTTACATGGCTTTTTTTATCAAAGGGTTTTTCTCAATAATTATTGGGCTGAGTTTTTTAAGGCTTTTAAATTATGGATTTAATTTGTTTAAATCTATTTATTAATTATTTAATGCGAAGATCATTTGATGACGACAGAACACCGTTAACTCATGTCTATGGTTTAGTAACTTTTCACTATTTAGACATCTAATTATGTGCAGTTTTTCGTGTAGGCACAGAGGGCATGGGTCATCCCAGGTTTTACATGTTCTAGTTCTATTTATTATTTTCCATTTTACTTTCGGTGTTTTGTTCGTTTCCTTTAAATGCCAGTAGTATTGAGATAGAGATGTCTGACTTCTATTTTGGATGTTGTTGAAGGAGCTTTTGTGTTGTCTCCATCTAATTTTAAAATTAGATGGAGACAACACAAAAGCTCCTTCAACAACATCCAAAATAGAAGTCAGACATCTCTATCTCAATACTACTGGCATTTAAAGGAAACGAACAAAACACCGAAAGTAAAATGGAAAATAATAAATAGAACTAGAACATGTAAAACCTGGGATGACCCATGCCCTCTGTGCCTACACGAAAAACTGCACATAATTAGATGTCTAAATAGTGAAAAGTTACTAAACCATAGACATGAGTTAACGGTGTTCTGTCGTCATCAAATGATCTTCGCATTAAATAATTAATAAATAGATTTAAACAAATTAAATCCATAATTTAAAAGCCTTAAAAAACTCAGCCCAATAATTATTGAGAAAAACCCTTTGATAAAAAAAGCCATGTAAATAAACAAATAAACAAACAGATCAAATAGATAATAATGAAACATAACCTTCTAGTCACTCAAAGACTAAAGGCAAACCCATAAATAAAAAAGACGCCGTCTGACTAGCATAAGCCAAAAACACTCTGGACAGTGTAACTTGATACGCTTCTTTAGAAAGGGACTGGCCTGTAGATAAAAATTAATTCTTAATTCTTAGCCCCTTAAACCACCAAACTTCAACGGCCGAAACTAGCCGTTTCCATAGCAACAAATGTTCCAAATGATACCGTAGTTATAAACACCAGCTAACCAAAAGATAGCTTATTCCCAAATTCCCGCTTGACAAGGAAGCGGGTCCAGACGCCTTAACTCTTCATAACTTAAAAAATTATGTTAGGGGTCTCGGCTCTCGCTTTTGAAACATGAGAACTCTTATGTAGCGGAGGAATCATATTTTTAAAAACTAAAAATATTATTATAATATAAGCTCTACTTCTGTATGGAGCACTGTCCTTTTGAAAATAAAGCTAAATATTAAGGAACACCGGATTATCTAACTAACGTGTTCTTTCCTATTTCACTGCATACCTGCATACATATATATATATATATATATATATATATATATATATATATATATATATATATTGCTGTAACCTAGGGAAAGTTACTGAATAGAATAATCACACGAGGGTTGGTAATGTACGATAATACTTAGGACAAGAACAATGCATATAAGATTTGCCAACGTCGCATAGGAGTAGCGCGTCAAGTGAATTCCACAAGGAATCTCCAACAGCAGGATATCTACCAACCGGTAGATGTGACACAAGGCCAAATTTAATGTGGGGTATCCGAGCCCGTAGGCTCGGCCAAATTTACCCGTAGATCCTCTGTTAAAACGGGGTCGGGTATCTGTTTCCCGAGACGTGACTCTGCCCTTCGACATAGCCTCGTCTGGGGACCCTCTCTGCTTAGAGGCATAGAGTTTGACCAGCACAGCTAGAGACGAATCTCCAACTTCAGACCAACCCATTTTTCCAAAGATGCAAGCATCTAGCTATTCTTTGACTATTTTCATGGCAAATGGTTACATTCCTTAGTCCCACTAGTTCAAACCTTTACAGTTAGAAAACACCAAACAATATACTCAGCGTCGAATCATAATCATTCTCTTTGCATTCCATTGTTAAGAAGAAAGTTCCACTCGGGCAGTTTTCCCCATGACTTCTATTTTCCAGTCGAATGCATTACATTCACTTACATGCTAATGCCCATGGGAAAGGTATGAATTCTCTTCTTCTCCCCTTGGGAAAGGTATAAATCCTCTTCTTCTCCCCCAGCTATGGGTTGAATAGCTGGACAGACCGGGTTCTATAGCCTTGGATGGCAACTGGTCTGCCGCAGAAAGAAATGGCAACCTACTGTGGGAAAAATCTGCTTCATCAGTCATGTATCGAAAGATACATGATCGCCTAAGCGTGTATCACGCATAGCACAAAATGGCTGACTGTAGAACTGAGTCCCGAGAAGAAGCTTCTCCGATCACCAGAATCTTAACCACTTCAAGTTTAGGCACAACTTCACGCACCCAGCTTCTACAGCACTATGAAAAGATTTTGTCTCTCTCCAATCTAAAGTATATCCCTTTATTCGTGCTGTTTCAGCAAACACGTATATTCAACCTGTTGGGACTTAAACTGAATCCAGACGTCAAGTGGATTTCGTATATACGAATGCGATGGAAAAATGCTCAGTCCATTGTACGCGGCTCAAGTAAGTGCCTGACTCTTCCTAATAGTTTTACAATAGTTAGATCAAACTGAAAATGGGCTACACATGCCATATTTGGACTGAGGCTGTCCAGTCTTCACTCCAGCTTTGATAGAGTTTAAAAGCATCTACGCGGCCTTGTGGGTGATGAATTATTTTCTACCCTGAAACCCCTTTCTCACAGACGAAACGTTGCTCGTTTATCACTATTTCCATAGCGAATGCGCTCACTAGTTATATTCATGAATTCCATCAATTCAGGCCTTCACAGCTAAAACTCGCCGCAGGCAGAGAGAGGGCAGGGGATATAGCCGGAAAATTCGGACTGGGTACCCGCGACGAACGTGGAAAAAATGGATCCAATGGGGCACAGCCAATGACCAAATAATAGCCAACACATGATTCCAAGATCATCCGAGACGATTATGGACATGGAGGAGCCCGGGAGGAGAAACTAAAAACCAAATTGACTACATAACTATCAACAAAATATTCGGGAATGCAATCGTTCACTGCAAAACCTACCCAAATCCTGACGGTGCGAGCGAGCATCGCTCTGTTATATGTAAGCTAAGAGTGAAACCACGGAAACAGAAAAAGCCTAACGTAGCACCCAAATTGCAATACAACAAACTCCTGAGCGACCCGAACCTGAAAGAAAAATATACGGAAAAATGTTAAAAGAATATACGAGTGACACAATGGAAACTTGAAATTGGAATCACTAGGAGACGCATTAGTGACATCAGCAAACGAGATCTTCCCAAAGGAGAATAGACGAAAAAGAAAACAAAAACAAAAAACGAATGGATGACAAGAGGAGATTTTCGACATGATTCCAAGGAGACAGAAAACCGTGCCACGATATGGAACGGAATAAAGCAAATTACACAACGAAATAAGGACCAAATTCAGACAGGCTAAAGAAGAGTGGCTAAAGAAATAATGTGCAGAAGTACAGAGCTTGAGTACCATCAACAAAGGAGATATGTACAAATAAGGCAACTAACAGGACAGAAGACATGTTTTTCAACAGGATGTTTAAAATCAAAGGACGGAACACTCATATTAGAGAAGGAAAACATTCTTCAACACTAGGGCGAGTATATTCCATGACGAAAGACAACAACCAGCAATACACAGAACTAACGACGGACCTGAAATTCTAAAAACCGAAGTAGAAGCTGCACTAGCCAAATTGAACAGAAACAAGGCGGCAGGGCTAGACAGAATCGTAACGGAAATGCTGACAGTCTTAGACGAATTTGTTATAGACAAGATCACAGAAATAATAAATAAAATCTACAACAGTGTGGAAGTATCGGAGGATATCAGCAAATATATTTTCATAGCACTGCCGAAGAAACCAGGCGCAAACGAATGCGAGCTCTACAGCACAATCAGCCTAATGAGCCACGTCACAAAACTCATCCTTCCGTATTCTAATGAATAGAGCACACAGCAGAATCGGGCCAGAGATAGGACAAGAACAGTTCAGGTTTGTCAAAGACACCGGAACAAGGAACGTGATATTCATGCTTAGAATGTTATCGGAAAGAGGAATACAGATGCAGAAGGACTTGTATCTATGTTTTATAGACGACGCAAAGGCGTTCGACAAAGTACGCCACAAGGACCGGCTGGAACTGCTCAGCAACCTTGATATATTCGGGAAAGATATCAGGATAATCAAGAACCTACACTGGCAGCAAACGGCATGCATTCGCAAATAGAATAAGCTCAGCGAATTTAAATGAACAGAAAGAGGCGTAAGGCAAGGGTGGGTCTTCTCGCCGGACTTATTCAATCTATACAGCGAGACAATTCTGAGGGGACTGGAGATCCTACCAGTATTCATCATTGGCGGTCACAATCTTACCAACATAAGATACACAGATGACACGATACTGATAGCAGACACGGAAAAGAAACTGCAAAACCTCATACAGAAGGTAGTGAGGGAGAACGAGAAGAAATGACTAACCATAAACTACGAGAAGACAAAATGCATGGTCATCAGTAAAAGGATGAGCACAAAATGAGATTTGCAGGTCGGGGACACTAAAATAAAACATGTGCGGAAGTTTAAGTATCTGGGAAGTGTTCTGACTGAGGACGGTAGGTGCAATGCAGAGATCCGAAGACGGATTGGGATGGCCAAGGATGCATTCCAGAAGCTGCGCAGAGTATTGCAAAACAGGAGGATTTCCATGGTGACAAAGAAAAAAGTACTGAGCTGCTACGTTACATCTATCCTCCTATACGGCAGCGAATGTTGGACGGTATCCCCAAGGATGAAGAAGAGACCCGAGGCGGCGGAGATGTGGTTCTACAGAAGGATGCTGAGGATAACATGGACAGAGCATGTGAGAAACGATGAGGTCTTGGAGAGGATGCAAACAAGGAGGAAGCTTATTCTTGACATGAGGAAGAGGCAGATAAAATTTCTGAGACACGTGACGAGAAAGGAGGGCCTGGAGAATCTGATACTCACGGACCGAATAGAGGGAAAAAGAGACAAAGGAAAGCATCGGATGACATACGTGGCGGACTTGGGCAGGTGGGTGGCGGGGTGTGGTCAGGGGGGGTTGGTTCTGAAAGGACACGGCACATAAAAAAAAGAAAGAACTTAGATACATTTGAAGCGATCTGAAACCAGATGATCTTACCGATTGTAGTTTAAAAACAGTAAATTCGACCTTGCTAACCGAACGATCCTCTGTAGCCAAATCGGTAAAAGCACGTCAGGCTATATGACGGTTCCATATAGGATACAGCTTCGATTCCTGTCGAAGGACGCATATTTTCTATGACATTCAGGCCGGTAAATGTTGTTAATACTGTTTATTATAAACAGAGCATTTACTTAAATATTTGTATTTATAAAAAGAACATATAACTATAATAAAATATATTAGCATAATTGTCGGACTTTGTCCATTTCATAATGTGAGACGTCATTTGTTTACATTTGGATACGTTTTGAGCAGATATGAATGTACGTGAGAGAATCATGGAAGATTGTAGTTTAAAGTCAGCAAATTCGACTTTGTTAACCGAACGATCCTCTGTGGCCCAATCGGTTAAGGCACGTCAGGCTATATGATGGTTCCGTATAGGATAAAGGTTCGATTCCTGTCGGTG
>OZ038507.1:90000339-90042839 GCA_964036315.1 Acanthosepion esculentum
AACCAAATGATCTTCCTGGATCTTTTCTTATTGTGATCATAACTAATAGGATTTTTATATTCAATAGTGGTACCCTTGTAACCACTATTTCTAAGGACAGAATTATAGAATTCACTATGTTTATTAAAAAGCTCTTTGCTAGAAAAGGGTAGTTGGAATTAGGATGTACATATACAGGGTTAGAATTAACCTTCATATAAGATTGAAAAGAACTATTATTAAGGTCTAGGGTGACATCCAGAAAGTCTACCTGTTTAATGTTGGTCGTAACTGTAGTCTTAAGGCCCAAATCCTCAAACTCATTTTTCTAATAAGATCTACTTCAATTTTTGTAGAGACTTTAACTCTTAATAAGCCATCATTTCTACATAATCGGATATTATCAGAGTCTAGGCACTGAAAGGCATTTAAATTTTATAAAAGAAATAATCCCATCAAATCGGAGGCTTCAGCAGAATCTAAAGAACCCATTGAGTTGTCAAAATTATCACTGGAAGTCTTTTTGGTTCACTGTTCTTCATTGTAAACCAGAACAGAACTTTTGTATTTCAAGATGATATCCATTTCATTAGAAATGTTTGAGTATTCCAGAGCGAACTCCAAAGCCAAAGTGAACAGATCTTTTAGAGATGCAGGGATAGTAATCGAATGGTATCGAACTGTATGAAAGTGCAATTGTCCTTATTTTGGATACCAATGAAACAGTTGATAACATCCGCGGTATTAATCCACTGTAATAATCCAAGGGTACTTTATGATGTCGAACAGTATGAAAGTGCAATTGTACTTATTCTGGATACCAGCTTCTTCTTTAAATAATTTTATAATATTTAAAATTCATAGTAAAATTTAAAATTATTCAGAATGATTTCTATTTTAGTCTAACCTTAACATTAAGTCATTAATAATTATAACCGGGGTTCGTTGTTAAGTTTTTTGAATTATCATATACTTGTATTTTGATTGGTCATTGCAGTTTATGTAACAGCGTTTCTCCTAGCGACGGGTGTTTGGTTGATATGAACATTTTTAAAACTCTTTATTCTACATTCAACACCATCACTTGAGAAGACACCAATAGTGTCGAAAACAAAATGGCTATTTTTGTAGTGATGTTATAACATATTTATGTTATAATTTTTTAACACACACACATATATATATAATTATTTTTTTAAATATGATTCCATCGCGACACAGAAATAACGATGTTTCGAAACTTGAACCTAAAGTTTAATTTCAATATTAAACTTTAAATTTTGAGTGCAGTTTCATTCTCAAGCGATGTTTAGAATAAATGACTGGAGAAATGTTTTACTCATTTATAGGTTGGAAATGGAAGTGTAATCTGTTTTTTTTCTTTCGTTATCAAGGGGTCACTACTGTGATGAAAGTATGTATGTTTATTATACGTCAAATATTTTGGAGTCGTGTATGGTTCGGTTGGGGGATTTTTGTCTGACTACAATGGCCTTTTTACCCCAGGGTCTGTTGTTTTTATTACTATTTGTTAAAACTTACTGAGCAATGTTATATATATATATATATATATATATATATATATATATATATATATATATATATGTGTGTGTGTGTGTGTGTGTGTGTGTAATTTGGCAGCAACTTTTTTTTAAACATGTAGTATTGAATGTAAAAGACAACATAGTCTTGCATATTTTCTTTTGAATTTTCTCATATTCTCTAATGCGACTGTTTATTTGAAAATGATTTCGAAATAATATTATTTTTGGCAATACCAATTTGTCATTTTATAACATTCAATACTACATGTTTAAAAGAAAAGTTGCTGCCAAATTACACATATTTTAAACTACATGATCCCGCAGCTTCATATGATACCAACACCAGGGATTATAAAGAATATCTTATCAAACGACAAATTGATTTTGCCAAAAATAATATTATTTCGAAATCATTTTCAAATAAAAAGTCTCATTAGAGAATATGAGAAAATTCAAAAGAAAATATGCAAGACTATGTTGTCTTTAACATTCAATACTACATGTTTAATATATATATATATATATATATACATACACACACACACACACACACACATATATATATATATATATATATATATATATATATATATATATATAAATATATATATATATAGCATAATGAGAAGCCACGTATACTTTCTTGATATGTATATAATATGGACAAAACAACTGAAAAGTTGCAAATTAAAATAAAAAAAATAAAAAAAATTGAATGTTTTTTTGTGAAAGTATTTATTTATATATATATATATATATATATATATATATATATATATATGTTTGATATTTCAGATCGCCCCGATCTTTCGTCAGAAATCAATTAAATAACTGTATTCAGAAGTTTGTTTTCAAGTAGCGTCCGTCGCGAGAAGCGGACGTCACGTGATGTGAAATGCAACTGTGTTTGAATATTTCTAACGTAAATCTAACGATAATATTTTAGATGTTGTTTGAAAAGTTTTTTTTTTAACTATATCTAAAAGAAGTTTTTTTTAACTATTGAAATATTTATACAGATTTAAAATTCCCAAGTCTTTGTTTAACCCTAGTTTATGTGTCTAATTTTAAAATCCAGAATTTCTCTTTTTTTCTGCGTGTGTATGTGGAACTAAAATCGGAATCTATCAATAAACATTTACAGTTGTCTAATGAGTGTCCTGATTGATTAAAGTTTTCAGCTATGGGGGAATAAAGATTGTTTTGACGTATGGATAGTTTATGATTGTTGAAACTAAGTCTAAAATTAATTCCAGATTCACCAATATATCCACTATTGGGACATATTGTGCAGAATAGATAGTAGATTATGTTATGGCTATCACAGGTGAGGCGAAGTGGATGTATTTTGATATTGGTGTTGGGTACAGAAAATACATTATCGGTTATTAAGTGTTTGCAAACTAGACAGCGAGTTTTATTACATTTGTAATTTCCTGATTGGTTTGTATTATTTAGATATTTGGTAGAGGTGAGGATAGCTGATAGGTTAGGTGTTTGTTTCTTTGCATTAATGGGTGGTTTAGCGAAAATGTCTTTGATCTTTTTGTTTAACTTGAGGTTCTTGTAATCATTTTTTAAATTGTGAATAAGTGTGTGGGAATATTGATAGTGGTTAAAAACCATGGGAATCCGATTGTTGTTTTTACTTTTCTTGTATGTGAGAAGTGTGTTATGATTTATATGGATAGTTTTATTTAGTGCTTCTTTTATTATATTTATTGGGTATTTACATTTTAGGAATTGTTTTGTTAAGTTATTAATGTTGTGTAGAAAATCTAGATGGTCTGAGCATATGCGTTTGATTCTTAGAAATGAGCTGTATACGATAGATTTTTTTAATTTAAGAGGATGACAGCTGTTGAAGTGTAGGAATTTATGCTGGTTTGTGGGTTTGGTGTATAGACTGGTAGAAAGTGTATGTTTGTTTAATTTTATCATAACGTCTAAGAAAGGGACGGATGTGTATGAATGCTCCATGGTAAATTTAATTGTATCGTGGAAGTTGTTGCAGAAAGTAAAAAAGGTTTTTAATTTTTCTGATCCATGAGTCCATAATAAGAAAATGTCATCAATATATCTAAAATAATGTAATGGTTTAAATTCTGAATTGTCTAGTATCTTCCTTTCTAGAATGTGCATAAAGATATTAGCATAGCTAGGTGCCATTTTCGTGCCCATTGCTGTGCCACTAATCTGTAAATAGTGTTTGTTGTTGAATTTAAAATTATTATGTGTTAGAATGAAATTTATTAATTGACATATATCTGTAATTTGGTTGTTGGGTAATTTTTTACTAAGGAACTCATGGCAAGCTGATACTCCTTCAGCATGTGGAATGTTCGTGTAAAGGGACGAAACATCCATCGTTACTAGGATTGTATCCTGGTGGACTGAGTTAATGTTTTGTAATTTGTTGAGAAAGTCAGTAGTATCTCTAATATAGCTAGGTATGTCAGGCAGTAAAGGTTTTAGGATGTTGTCTATGTACCCAGATATAAGTTCTGTGAGGGTACCTATGCCTGATATTATGGGTCTACCAGGTGGTATGATTTTAAGGGATTTTGAAATTTCATAGATGTTCTCTTCATTATTTGATTGTGTAATTTGATGTTGGTTGGATGAAAAGGTGTTAGAGTGTTTTTCTGAAAGGATTTTGGGGAGTTTATGTAGTTTTGGGAAAGTGTAGAATGTTGCTTTTTTAGGGTTTTCAGGAATAAGAGATTTTATGGTATTTCTTATGTTCTGGTTCAGGTTCTGAGTGAGAGATGATAATTCTGTTTTGAATTTGCTAGTTGGGTCTAGAGGTAAGGGTACATAGAATCTGTTATCTTGAAGTTGTGATTATGTTTCTTTTATATAGTTTTTAGTGTCTAAGGTGGTTATAGCTCCGCCCTTGTCGGCTGGTACGATAAATACGTCTTGGTTGTTTTTAAGAGTATAGATGGCTTGGTGTTCTATTTTGGATAAGTTGTATTTTTTTATCTGGTGTCCTTTGTTTTTAAGAAGTTATCCATGTGTTGTCTGGCTTTGATGGCATATTGGTCCAAGTGTTGATTACGTCCGATTGGTGGAGTCCATAGAGTGTTATTCTTCGTAGGAGGAAGTTTGGAGCATAATTGTTTAGCGGTGTTGTCTGTATTAGAAGTAGATTTGTCTGAGAAATATTCTTTTAGTCTCAGTCTACGAATGTATTTTTCCATATCATAGCAGAGGTTTAGAGGTTTTAGTGGTTGTGAGGGGCAGAATGATAATCCTTTATTTAATAAAGAGGTTTCTTCTTGGGTGAGAGTATATTTGGATAGGTTGGCGATGTGGTTGTCAGCAGAGGTGGCATGGGTGTAGTGGGCATAATGAGATCTTCGTGGAGTCTGTTGTATTAAATAGTTATTCAGGTATGGTATGTGTTGTAAGATAAGGGTCCTCAATATATATATATATATATATATATATATATATATATATATATATATATATATATATATATTAAGCTTATCACCCCAAGCAAGGCTGGAAGCCACTAGCACGCAAGGGGTTACAGAAGGTTTGGAGGAAGAGCAGATAGGAATGGTAAAGGAGAGGATGTGGAGAAAGATAGTGGATCGATCAAGGCAATGGGGTTACAGAAGATTTGGAGCGAGAGCAGATAGGAATCAAAGGTGAAATGATGTGGAGAAGGGAAGTGGATAGATCAAGGCAACTGGAGATGTCGATTGACGTTACACTTAAATAGTTGGAGATTATATTTGTCAGGGAAACAGGAATAAGGAAGGGAGTTCCACAGGCAAGAGGTGCGAGACATGAAGCTATTGGAGTAGAAGAGACGTCTACATCTAACAGTTTCAACGGTCAAGGGGTGGGAACGGGATGCCAGCCTCGTAGGACGTTTAAATTTATGAGGCCTGGGAACCAGCGAAAGCATCTCATTGGAGCAATTACCGTGAAAGTATTTGTAAAAAAGACAGAGCGAGGCAACGGCGCGTCTGTGAGAGAACGACTGCAGACGAGATGACAGATCAGGGCCAATTACATTGCATATCCGTCTCTGGATCTTATTAAGAACCCTGAGGCAAACAGCAGGGGCTCCAGACCATATATGGCAGCAATACTCCATGCAAGGGCGAATGGTTGATTTATAGATTGATTCCGGGGAGAAAAATTCCCTGGCTCGGCACAGCGAGCCAACTTTCCTTGCGGTGGATGAAGCAATTGAAGGCTAATTTTATAGTAATTCGTCGAGCTTAGAATCCTCAAAAGAATGCAAAAAGCACTGGATGGCCGTTTCGTCCTATCTGGGACTCATCAGCAGTGCGCATCCACTACCGCAAACGTCATACCAACTGTACTCGGTAACGAAGAAGACATAAACTAGACTCGATATAGCGCCGCTACTCACTCAGTTCCGTTCACCGATACCCATATATATATATATATATATATATATATATATATATATATATATATATATATATATATGTCTTTTTAAATCGGCTCATTTGTATTTGGTTTTCGACCATAATTCATTTTACAAAATTATGATTATTGTTATTAATTACATGCGAGTAGCCATCTTGAACAACGAAGTCACAAGCAGACGACAAGAAGTAAGAAAGAAAAGAAAACTCTGTGCAAGCGTTAAGAGTTTTTAAGTTGATTTATTCAACGACTAAATTGTGTTTCCTTTGATAAAGAAACATCAAAATATAAAGGAGAAATACGAGTGAATTGTAACTGTGTAAATAGGTTCGGTTGAATGTAGAGTGTGGTGTGATCTCGACCAGGATGAAACAATTTAGATTACGCCCGGTAAACAGCTGCAGAAAATGGCAGCTGGCACAGGTTTGTAGATAAGCAATTCACACACACACACACACACACACACACACACACACACACACACACACACACACACACACACACACACACATAAAAATGCGTAGGCATGTCAGTAAGTCCACAATCTAATAACGTTTTATCAGTTTCCTTCATTCTCAGTAACCCCTTTCGCCTTAGTGGCTTTATCGCCTTGCTTGGGTGAAATGATTAAAAATAAATAAATGAATAAATTAAAATCAAAAATTAAAAAGAATCGCAAAAGTAGAGTAAAAATGATTCCAGTTAACATGGGAAATAATCTTTTATCATTTCTTTTTGATATTTATTCATTTAGAATCTGCATTTGGAGATCGTATTTCTGAAGGCGATAATTTTTGGCGGATATGGTTATTACTTGGCTAAACATACAGATCACTTCGTTGTTTTAGAGAAATCATCCATTACAGGATTGATAGAAGTACAAATTATTGTCCGACTACAGAAGTACAGAACGAATTGAAAGAAACGTAAACAAACTCTTTTTAAAAACCATATACTTTCAGGAAGTTGACAGTCATGGGTCTCTACAGTTACTTTTTTCTTTATTATGTGTGTGGTAGCATACACCTACGGACAACAATGCGTATGCTCCTATTCATATAAATACAGTAGTACATGCTCTCTGTTGGTTGGCAGTTGGAGATTCGACTCTCGCTGTGCTGGTCAAACTCTCTGCTTCCGGGTAGAGAGGATCCCCAGACGAGGCTGTGTCCAAGGGCAGAGTCTCGTCTCGGGAAACAGCTACCCGACCCCGTTTTATACGGGGTCTACGGGGAATGTTTAGCCGAGCCTACGGGCTCGGATACCCGACATTAAATTCGGCCTTGTGCCACATCTGACCGCGTGGGGTTGTTGGTAGATATCCTGCAGTTAGAAATTCGTCTACAGCTGTGCTGGTCAATCTATCTATCTCCATGCATAGAGGATCCCCAGACGAAGCTATGTCGAAGGGCAGAGTCTCGTCTCGGGAAACAGCTACCCGACCCCGTTTTATACGGGGTCTACGGGGAATTTTTGTATACTCCACATTAAATTCCACCTTGTGCCACATGTAACCGCGTGGGTCGGTTGGTAGATATCCTGCAGTTGGAGATTCATTGTGGAATTCACTTGACTCACTTCTAACAGTTGACTACTTCTACGCGCCGCTGACGAATCTTATATGTGTTGTTCTTGTCCTAAGTATTATCGTTCATTACCAACCGTCGTGTGATTATTCTATTCAGTAACCTTCCCTGGATTACAACAATGTGGGAGTTGCCATGATCCTTGATAAGGATAGTAGAGTGGTTTTGCCACCTCCAAGGTTATGAATTCAGAGTTGTCTTTCACCTGGACTGGCTGCCACTAAAGGCTAGAGAGCCTATTCCACATTGCTGCAATAATAATAATAATAATAATAATAATAACCGACAGTTGACATTTCTAGAACACATAATGAGGAAAGAAGGCTTAGAAAATTCGACACTCACAGGCCATATTGGAAGTAAGACAGAGGAAAACAGCGCATAACTTACCTAACAAGCTTGTATAAATGGTTGGCAGAACAGTGTTCAGGAGAATTAGCTAATACGAAAAATTTAATAAGAGCTACAAGGGAGAGGAAATTGTGGAGAGCCATAATCGCTAACGCCCTGAAGGTGACATGATACATAAAAGAATAAATTTTCTCTCCTATAAAGTCATAGTGAGACCCTAGTCAGGCTTTTTACTAAGATTCACTGAGTTTGGCACAAGGTTCCATGTATGGATCACCTAGTGAAGCTCAAGTTCACAATAGTAGCGTAACTTAGAAATGAATGCTCTCGTCGGGTCATTTTGGAAATTAACCAACTAAACATCGTCTGGCATAAGGCCATGAATAATTATAGAGCTCATGACAATGAATCTCAATGCAATAATAATAGCTTACAAGGAGAGATTGGTACACACTTCGGTAAGGAGAAACACTTTACAAACACACACACACACACACACACACACACACACACACACACACACACACACATATATATATATATAAGTGAACATAGAAGTCAACATTTAGAGGCGACAGTCTGTTTCATGCTAGACGCAATCGTCAGGCCAGGTCGATTGTGCCAAGCATGAAACAGACTGTCGCCTCTAAGTGTTGACTTCTATGTTCACTTTTATATTTACACACACTCTGTCTCTGATATTGAGCACTTTATCCCATAAATATAGCACACCTTAAGACTATATTTCTTCATATATATATATATATATATATATATATATATTATTATTATTATTTATTATAATTTTTTCATATAGACAAAAACAATTTACTCACGACAAAGATGCAACTTCGTTTCGGTGCATTCAGTTGCACATCGGCTGGTGAGAACCAAAAAGAAACAATATATATATATATATATATATATATATATATATATATATGTATGTTATTGCTCTACACGTTATTTTAGTGGATACACTTGCCTGAGTAGAAGGGTTGTTTTTTTAAACAGTGTGATTTATTAAGTCTCTCGAATAGACGTCATTCACACTGTTAAAAAAATAAGTCATCTACTCAGTCAAGTTTATTCACTAAAATAACGTGTAAGGTGATAAGAAAGAATGGGATGAAAAATAAAACTTACAATATGCCTGTCTGCGAGAGTGACTAGCTAGTCCCCGTTAAAGATGTTTTGTAATTGTTCATCCCAAAACCTGTGGTTTATATTGCAATTCTGCTGAGCGGATCTTATAACTCTCCAAGAAACTGTAACTGTAAATTGTCTCATTATTGTTCAGGACAGATTAAGCCTCTCATCAATAATTGAACAAAAACAACACGCTCAGACCTTTGGTCATCGTGACCGAGCGATGAACGCACCTGTGTCTTTTGTGTTAGCACATCCCCATTGACAGCTTTCTGACAGAGTCACCTTATTAATTCCACTCACAAGGCTTGGGTTAACGCGTGGTAGAGTTTTCAGGCATTTACGAAATGTGCTGCACGCTGGGATCGCCTCATCAGTCCGATATTAGCAAGAAGTTAACAGCCTGAGAAAATGACCCGGGTGAGATTCAAATGCCCGCATTTGAACGTTCTAACCACACTTCCATACGTACACATCTAAAACGTACATAGCTG
The DNA here is from genome assembly GCA_964036315.1 of Acanthosepion esculentum. Classification (NCBI taxonomy): domain Eukaryota; kingdom Metazoa; phylum Mollusca; class Cephalopoda; order Sepiida; family Sepiidae; genus Acanthosepion; species Acanthosepion esculentum. Next base: position 90,009,859 of record OZ038507.1, read on the forward strand.
CGTACATATCACTCAAACGGAACATGCGTATGAAATATCTGTGGGAGAATATATGACTTCATATCTGTGTTTATTGAGGCGTGTACATATTTTGCTTGTGAAAATAGCAGCTGGTCGTCAGATAGATTTAAGGTTAAAGTATGGGAGGGTTTCATTGAAACACGAATGAAATCATTTCGCAGTTGGCAGCTGCAAAGAAATGACGTCAGAGGAGATTCTCTCCATACAGACGTCAGTGTATGGGAAGACGTACACAGATAAATGCAGTCATTCTCTTTATGACTATCTCAGTCTGTTCATATCTATCTATCTATCTATCTATCTATCTATCTATCTATCTATCTATCTATCTATCTCAGTCTGTTCATATCTATCTATCTATCTATCTATCTATCTATCTATCTCTCGATCTATCTATCTCTCGATCTATCTATCTCAGTCTGTTCATATCTATCTATCTATCTATCTATCTATCTATCTATCTATCTATCTATCTATCTATCTCAGTCTGTTCATATCTATCTATCTATCTATCTATCTATCTATCTATCTATCTATCTATCACTCGATCTATCTATCTCAGTCTGTTCGTATCTATCCATCTATCTATATATCTATCTCAGTCTGTTCATATCTATCTATCTATCTATCTATCTATCTATCTATCTATCTATCTATCTATCTATCTATCTCAGTCTGTTCATATCTATCTATCTATCTATCTATCTATCTATCTATCTATCTATCTCAGTCAGTTCATATCTATCTATCTATCTATCTATCTATCTATCTATCTATCTATCTATCTATCTATATATCTATCTCAGTCTGTTCATATCTATCTATCTATCTATCTATCTATCTATCTATCTATCTATCTATCTATCTATCTATCTGTGACACTGAGGCTATGAGGTGGTTAAACATTAATTCTTAACAGAAAAAGCGGCTAAACCCAAAATAAAATATAAACTGGAAGATAGAGTAGATAGAAAGAGGGAATGGAAAACATTTTCCCTGGTAATGTGGAAGTAACCTCACCGCTACGAATTGGAACAATGCACCAAGAGTTTACTTTTTTTTATTTATCGAAAATCTGGCATGCAGGTAAAGTAAATTGGGAAATGGCTTTATTTCTTTCTTGGGAAATTAGAAAAACATTTCATTGGCGAAAAAAGAAGCAGAAGGGAATTATGTTTTCGTTAGCGAAAACGAATTAAGAAATGAAAACAGAGAATGAACCCGCTGCGAGGGTTATGTTTTTGCTAAGACGGTGACCCGTCTAAGGATGGAAAATTGCGTCTCTCTTTGTTGAGAAACAATTTTTTCATTGACGAAAACAAATTGGGAAATAATTTTTATTTATTACTCGGAAGGTTAAAATGAAAAGTGATCTGGTTTGTATTTTCGCTGGACAAGTGGATCCAGGAAAGGAGTCAGAGAATTGAAATTAAGTAGGTAGAGTTAAAATATCGAGATGTAAGAAGGAAAGGAAAGAATTTAGTTTCGCTTGTGCGGAGTAGCAGTGCGAAATGTAGAGTGAAGAATGTTAGAGTTAAGGTGTGGGGGGGGGGCAATACTTGTGACCACTCCCAAGGCAGGTGAATCATTCTAGAAATGTGGAAAGTTGATTAAAAAAGAAGAAATCGGGAAATCACCGAATTCCCAGAATCCTTCCTTAATATAGCACCCGTCACGGCTTGAACCAGCGCTGTGAGACTACGATCTTCGATTTGGTGTGAATCGAAGCGGCCCGCGGAGAGTTATTCCCGTGGTTAAGACGTTGTTCTAAGACCCTGAGGACCGGAGCATTAAAACGTTGTTAGACTATCGGGTGTAGGCGGCGGCGAAAAATGTAATCTGTCTATCTTATTCTATTTATATCTATCTCAGTTTGTTCATATCTTTTCTGAAACACATCCATATATATATATATATATATATATATATATATATATATATATATATATATATATATATATATATAATATTTAAGATAATACAAATACCAAACATCTCACAGGATATGATAATAGCATGGGCTATTTAATTTATGGTCAGTTGCCTGTCATCCATCAGCATGTAGTGAATACGGTCAATGTTTTCTTCAGCGGTGGCAGTTGCAGGACGTCCAGACCTTGGGTCATCTTCCAAACTCTTCCTTTCCCTCGTAAATTCAGTTGTCTCCTTTTGCACTACTAATAAAACTGGAGCGTCATCTCCTAATGTAGCAACCACGTCAGCATAAATATCTTTAGGTTTAATCTCCTTTTCTGTAGATATTGTTAACACCATGATATCAAATCGTGTCCATTTTCAAGCGAAGTCGCTACTAATTACATTAGAAACGTTCGGGTGTCAGTTTACCTGGAAATAAACAATGCAGTTATTCCTAAGAAGAATTGAAATTAATACACGCAAGCTTTCACAGCTATAGCATGAATCCTGCAATCCACCACATCAACTTTCCTGTCCACCCTCGTATATTTTGCCAATAAAATCTAAACAAGACGTGAAATATCTACCCGATCGGTGATTGTCAATGCAACGATTACATAGTAAACAAACCCAGTTAATAGCGCTCCTTTCCAAACTAAGTTGAGGCCACGGAGGAACATCTGTTCACGCATGCGCAGTAACGATCTTTGACTGGACGCAGAATTGCATAAAGCAACTGGTGCTCTAAATATTTAAAATGATTGTCACAGAGAGATGTTTAAACAATTATTCAAAATATCCGGCAATGTGGATATTTAGATTTTGGGAAACAGTGTCCATGTAAAAAAAAAAAAGAGTTCCCAAAGATGGTGGTTCCATATCTTGATCAGCATGATTACTCTTATCACAGGGTCTTAGGGTGACTGTGCAGCTAATCACCTGACAAACGCCCTGCACATATCTCGTTAGGTGCTGATCCATGCGTGGCGTGACTTGGTAGGCCAGGCAGGGTCCATTCCTTTCCAGGTCGTTCCAATGTTTGGCTATCATGAGAACGAATTCCGTAAGACCTTAGGGAACCGCGTCTACTGCCGTCATAGCAGCAGTGGCCTTTTCTGAGAAAGACAGGAAACCAGTCGTCTTCAGGCTGATTTTAATTCAGAATTTTCTTTCTCCTAGACTTGTTGTGAACCAAGGCTATAGGACCAAACATGTCCTGCTATTTCCCCATAGCTTGGCTGGGGGAAGAGATGGATACATACGGTTATATATCGTACCTATGAACACTAATGAGCATGCCCAAATTCTCATAAATACGTTGGATAGTGGGGGTAACATGCTGTCTAAGTAGTCCACCACTAGCAGTGGTTTACCTACTTCGTGCCGCTGGCGAGTATTGTATTTTGTTGATGTTATAAGGATAGTCATTTCATTTCCAACCTCCATTTTGGTTATTCCTCATTTAGTAACCTTTTCTAGGTTACAACACATAACTTTCCCAAGGGTATTAGCAAATAAATGAACTCGACCGGAATTGTAACTCGATCCCCTGATTCCTCTACGGTTATAATACATTATTTACATTATTCGGACTATTGTCCTCATCTTTGTCGCCATATTTATTACAACGTTTCGGCCCTTCAGTATCTGTCTATATTTCTGAGATGAGGTATTATGTACACTATTTACATTATTCGGACTATTGTCCTCATCTTTGTTGCCATATTTATTACAATGTTTCGGCCTTTCAGTATCTGTCTATATTTCTGAGATGAGGTATTATGTACACTATTTACATTATTCGGACTAATGTCTTCATCTTTGTCGCCATATTTATTACAACGTTTCGGCCTTTCAGTATTTGCCAATATTTCTGAGATGAGGTATTATGTACACTGTTTACATTATTCGGACTATTGTCCTCATCTTTGTCGCCATATTTATTACGTTTCGGCCTTTGAGTATCTGTTTATATTTCTGAGATGAGGTATTATGTACATTATTTACTTTATTCGGACTATTGTCCTCATCTTTGTCGCCATATTTATTACAACGTTTCGGCCGTTGTACGCTCCGGCCTTCTTCAGGTGGTTGGAATGTCGAACTGAACCCTTTATTTCGCGCACTGGGGTAGACTGTTCTAGTTCCACGTGCCATGTTTAATGGATGTCAGTTATCCTTCCTTCCTTCCTTCCTATCTTCCTTCCTTCCTTCCTCTTTTCTTTCTTTCTTTCTTTCTTTCTTTCTCATTTCTGTTTCTCATACGTCCCATATTTTTATATTCCTTTCCGTTTCTCTTGATCCATTCCCTAATCTTTATTATCGACACTTGTCCCTTCTTCTCTTCCCTTGTGCATCAGTTGTTCCCTCTTCTGCTCGTCGTCTTTTCTTCCAAGCAAAGTTAATAATGCCATTAAATAAGAGTTTCCTGTTGCCATGGGTTACAAGCTTGCTGACGTCAGTGATGTTCGGACAGAGCAAGCTCTTCATTCATTGAAATTATTTGTCTCGATGTCACGTGAATGAATTTGCGAAGCGGTCTTGGGACGTGTATTGGATGAAGAACACTTTTATGAGAAATAAAGTTTTATAATAATAATAATAATAATAATAATAATAATAATAAATAAATAAAAAAGTAATATATATATATATATATATATATATATATATATATATGCGTGTGAGTATAAAAAATTAGATATGAATAAAGTCTATCTGTAGAAATAATATAAATAAAGACTAAAGAGGAAAGGAAAACACATTTATTTACCAACGCTTTTCGTCTCATGAGGGATTTTATCAAAGGTAAATGTAGAGATTTTATTTTGCAGCTGATACTTATAAAGAGAGTTAAAGTGGAAGAAAAATGTCATTAACTTTTAAATTTAAGAATGTCCAAAAATAGACTTGAGGCCATGTTAGGAAAGGCAAAATATGGAAGACTCTAAGTGATGTAATTTATTCCCTAATAAACAAAAGTGACTAAATGTTATTGACGTTGTTGAATTTAGATTTATATATCCATATATTTAATTTGTAGTGTAATTATTGTTTACTGTTTTTCATGACCATAACAAATAAAAATAAAAAGGTTAGGCTTAGGACGCTTAAATATTTAAAGTATGTAAAAAGATAAATAATTAAATAAAATAAAATAAAAATTCCATTAAAAATCAAATAAGTAAATATATAAATGCATAGATAAATAGAAATTCAACAGCAGCAGCAACAATAACAACATCGACAGCATTTACTCACTTTTGTTTATTAGGCAATAAATTACATCATTTAGAGTCCTCCAGAATTTATCTTGCCTTACAAAGTTGGGTGTCAGATTATTTTTATAATATAAGCTCTACTTCTGTATGGAGCACTGTCTTTTTAAAAATAAAAACAAAATACTAAAGAACTCCGGATTATTTACCTAATGTGTTCTTTCCTATTTTTCTGCACACACACACACACACACACACACACACACACACACACACACACACACACACACACACACACACACACACACATACATATATATATATATATATATATATATATATATATATACATATGTACACAAATGAAAAATTATGTAGCGATGTAAAATGTTTTTATTGTAATTTATTATAATAAAAAAATTAATATATATATTCGTCTTTATATATATATATATATATATATATATATATATATATATATATATATATACGTAATATATGTATATTATTTATTTATTATAACTTTATCATATAGACAACACCATTTTACTCACTGTAGTGAGCAAAATGGTTTTGTCTATATGATAAAATTATAATAAATAAATAATTATCGCTCTACTATCGGTATCGAGCCCTCTTTTGGATTAATGCTGTGAATGTTGGAATTTATATATTACTTTCGTTCTCATCGGATATATATATATATATATATATATATATATATATATATATATATATATATATATATATATATATATATATATAGTAATGATACAATATGATAGGCTGTATGGAATTTCCAGGAGGATATAGATCCAGAGAGACCTCTATGTCAAATGACAGAGCAAAATTATTATTATTAATTAAAGAATATCAAACACTTAAAACCCCATTCACACACACACACACACACATATATATATACATGTGTACAGTTGTATGCGTGTATATATATATATATATATATATATATATATATATATATATATATATATATATATATATATATATATATATATATATATATATATGTATATAATATAAATATAAGTAATTATACTCGTGTGGAAAAACCTTAGTTGTTTTGGATTGTAAATGAACAAACCGATACCTAAGGAAAAATAAGTAATAAAAAAAGAAAGAACTAAGAACATGTAATTGAGGCGAAAACAATCGTTCAGAATCCAAGCTCAGAGTCCAACGAAAAAAACATCCAACACTAGTAAAGCAAAAGTAATTAAGTAAAGTGCTCAATACACTAAGTAGAGTAAATCTAATTATGAACCTAAGGAGCCAGGCAAACCTACCTACGCGGATCATCAGGGTCCTCCTTTCGCCTGAACTAAACAATAATAGCTATGAATACAAACTAACAAAGTAGGTATTTAATCCTCTATTCTACATGGATAACATAAAACTTTTTGCCAAAGACTACAGTGAGTTGAAAGGTCTCCTCAATACAGTAAAATGTTTCACCTGACATCGGTATGGATTTCGGATTAGGTAAATGTAGAAAAGCAACATTCAAGGAAGGGATAATTACCGAAATAGACTCAATAGATCTAGATTTTGTCAAAAAGATTATAGGACTAGAACAATAAGTAGCCTATAAATGCACATGGGAGAAGGAGAAGAAGTACAGCACACCCGAAATGAACGAGAAAGTAAGGCGTCTACGTCTGGTGTTAAATACAAAGTTGAATTCACAAATCAGCCATAAACACTTTGGCTGTCCCTGTGGTACAATATGACTTTAACATCCTTAACTGAGTCATAGCTGACATTAAGTGAAGAAAGTAAAAAAAGAATAATACAGGCGTGTGCTTCTGACTACCGAATTGAATTCATAAAACAGAATATCAGTCGTAAACACTTTGGCTGTCCCTTAATTAGACTATAGCTGACATTATGCGAATGGATGTCAAACAGAGAAAGCTACTCACTTGCCACCGCATGCAACATCTCAAGGTTGATGTTGAGTGTCCAGATCCGAAAGAGGCAGAGTATTAGTTCAACTAGAACTGCCTTACAAAACGCCAACGGTCAGTCTTCAAAGATACCTAGAAACGGTAGAAGACTGTATGATGATCTGTTTTAAAGAACATGAAAGGAATAAGAAACTTTATTCAGTAATATAGAAAGCCAGCAAATTGAAAATTGAATTACAAGTGGATAAAGAAAAGCAAGTCAACTGTAATGCACTTATTGCAGCGGCAAAGAACCTAAAAAGAAGGCAAAAGCAAATGCAATGGATCAAATACAGAAACGTTAGCAAGATAAATCTCTTCATGGTCAATACGCTGCCCGTACCAAACAAGTTGATATAGACAAACCCCACATCTAGTAGTGGGTGCGTAGTGCTGGCTTAAAATCTGCAGCCTTAGATTTTATATTTGCTGCACAGGACCAATGCTTACTAACTAGAAATTACCGAGAAAACATTGTGAAGATCTGTGTTAACCTCAAATGCAAGTTTCGTGATGAACATCCAGAGGCAATTGACCATTTTGTATCAGGCTCTGCAGTATCAGCGTCTACCGCATAAAAACTCAGCACGGCAGGGTGGGCCAATATCTGTAATGGACAATTTGCAAATGTTACGAGAAGAAAACTGCAAGAGACTGGTATGAACATCACCTAAACCCAGCTACAGAGATAGGACCTTTATCAATTTTATGGGACTTTACAATGCACGCAGACAGAACAATCAAAGCTAATCGTGCAGACATTGTGATCAAAGACGATAAAAACAGAACGTACTTTCTTATCGACATGGCAGTTCCTGCAGATTGTAATGTATCTTTGAAGATCTTCAAAAACTATCAAATTACACGAATTTTGAAGTGAAATTTTCAAGAATGTGGCACATGAAGACATCAATAATTCCAGCTGTTGATTGGAAAAGGTTTTGAGTGAATGGGATTCTTGGTTGCCCACGTCTTAAAGAAATACAAGAAATTGTTCTCACAATTACATCACACGTCAATGTAAAATGTAATGATGTCATTTCTGGTCTTAGCTCTCTGGTTGGGCCCCGGAAGGAAATGAGTATACAGCATAAAACAAAGGCAATAATAATAATAATAATAATAATAATAATAATAATAATAATAATAATAATAATATTCTGAGCACAAATTAGAAAAGTTAATGACAAGACGTGAAAAGAACGACAACATATTTACGTTTTATGTGAAAAGGAAAGGGAAAAGGCACTGGAGATTCGGCCAAATTTTCTGTCGAAGAGTTTGAAGATTAAACAGCGAAATGTAAGGCGATATTAAAATACAACGACCAAAAGTTGCAATAAAATTTATAGAAGGACAGATAGACATTTGGGAAACTCGAAAACGAAAAGAAAAACAAATGAGAAGACAAAAAATTCCATAAGAAATAAATTGAAGGAAATGAAGAATAGTTTAGCATGAACACAATTACGAACAGAGAAACAATCCTTATTAATGGCGCTGGACATAACAATTATTTTAGTATATTTTATTGTTATACGTTATTTATATAGATACAAATATTTAAGTAAATAATCTGTTTATAATAAACAGTATTAACAACATTTTCCGGCCTGAATGTCCGAGACATTTTCATAGAAAATATGTCCTCCGACAGGAATCGAACCTGTATCCTATACGGAACCGTCATATAGCCTTCTCTGTGGCGAAATCGGTAAAAGCCCGTCAGGCTATATGACGGTTCCGTATAGGATAGAGGTTCGATTCCTGTCGGAGGACACATATTTTCTATGAAAATGTCTCGGACATTCAGGCCGGTAAATGTTGTTAATACTGTTTATTAGGAGCATTTACTTAAATATTTGTGTCTATATAAATAATGTATAACAATAACTTTCACTTCTTTGCGGAAGAAAGACACATCTTTCGCGTCGAGCTGAGCGGCTATGGGTTTGCACATAATTTTGAAAGACAGCTTCGCTCCTGCAGACCTTTTTACATACCTGACACACAAAAGGTCTTTGGATAGTCTTAAAGGTGACGTTCTCCACGCGCACTCTGATGTGTCGCTTCAGCAAAACTGACACAAGTATCCTGCTGGCCTATCACTAGGGACATTCACATAGAATTAGATTGCTGATTTTCATGCGATCTTACATGTCTTTCAAACCCAAGATAGATATGGTCAGACAGAATATTTTCGGGGATCGAGTCTACACCCCTTTCTTAAGAGCACATCTTCAAATATTCCCATCTTTTGGCCTCAAAGCAATTGCAACCATCAAAAACTAGTTTTCTTCAACCAGACCTATTCTATGTTTCTTTTTCATAGTCTTTGACACCAATTTAAAGAGTTTTCAGGTTGTCTTTGACAACGACCTTGAAACGTTTCTTGGATTTGTGTCTGGGGCGCTAACCAAAGGCGAACTCTCCGTAAAACAGATACTTAGGCAACCTTTCATTTTCCATTCTTCTGGGGTCGGCGTGCTCAGCGCAGGTGATTGTGAATGAGCAGTTTCTTTATGCTGGCTGTTCTGGCCTGTTTCAGAACAACTGTGTCTAGAATAAAAGACTGCCATTTGACGTTCAAAATACGCCTACGGGACTTTTGATGAAATCTTTCCAAGGTCTTGTCATGATAGCGATATATAGTTCATGTCTCCGATGAGTACAGGGGAGTCGTGAGGACACAGGCTTGATAGATACTGATATTAGTATCGATTGAAATATTTCTGTCTGACCAAAACCGTTTTTCCAATTTACCGAAAGCATTGCTGGCTTTTACGATTCTAAGACTGATTTCAGATCTCAAAGAACCATCTCTAGCGAGTGTACTTCCAAGGTAGGCAAAAGTATCAACAACTTCAAACCTCTGACACGGAACAAAATTGTTAGGTTCGACATAAATTTTGCCCTGCAGCTTGTGTGTACATAACCTTAGTCTTTTTATGCTGATGGTTAGGCCGAGCGCAGTTTATGCTCTCGAAAATGGCCCATTATAGTTTTCATGCCCTTTAGGGTATAAGCAACGAGGTTTGCATCGTCAGAATAGAGTAAGTCTTGAAAAACTGACAGGACGTCAGCTCAGTGTTCCAACCCCATCATATCGACGGTTGTTCCTTCTTTTAAGATGTCCTTGGGTCATATTTGTGCCACAATTATAGCCTTGTGCCACACTAAACCCTGTAATTACTAGAAGATCTTCATTGTGTGGCAATGCTTAGCAATCTAATCTCCCAGACCAATAATACAAGAGTGACTTCTATCCTTAATGGATAACCCCTGGTAGTGTTATTATTCCGTATTAAGTAAAATATTATAAACAGCAAAGGCGCCAATCATGGTGTGATGAGCACTAATATTGACTTGTAGTCCAATTCTCCATGTAGTCTTATTCCTTAGGGTAATGCTCTATTATTTTCGCCTTGTACCAAACTAAGTTAACCATACTAAATAGCTTGTAGACCAATTTTCCTTTTGTAATATATTCGAGTGTCATCTACTGACCCACTACTTTAGCCTTGTGCCAGACTAAATTAATTAAGGAACTGCTCTATATTAATGTATCAGACAAGTAATAGAGATCATGCCACAAAGACCTTTATTGCTATAGTTGTGTGAAATCTCATGCTCTAATATTTAGGTCTTGTACCAGACTACTTTCATTAAAACGAGAGGGGCGTTGACCATCGAGTGGTATTTAAAAAGTTCTTCTTAAGGCTATTTCAATAGTAGTTGTCTCTTTGCTAAATTCTCCTTTATTGTGGCCTTGTGCCAGACTAACCTTAACAAATAATTATTGCCTCGCGCCTGTGAGAGGTGAGAGTTTAGTTCAATCACAGTTAAAAGCCAGCATATCGAAAATTGATTTCTTTTCCATAGAATCGTAATCAAATTGATTAAAAACAGAACAACTTATTTTAAGCGTCAGTCGTTTAAGTGCCATTTTAATCTCAACCAAATTAAACGCCATAATCACGATGTCATTAAGACTGACACTTAATTAATATTGTCATCGTCAATTGTTTTTCGCAGAAGTCGTTGATTGTTATTCTGTACGCCATTTAAAAATAATATTTCGTCACTTTGAACAAATCCGGTTAGAATTGGTTGTTTATTAGTCATTACAGGAATGGTAAATTGCCAGGGTTTGGTATTTATGTAATTCTGCAAAATTTCGAGACGATCGGTCATTCATATATTGGATAAAACCTGCTTTTTGTATAAATTTGGAAAGAAAGTAAAATAGACCATAAAATGAAATTAAAGATAGAAAAAAAAAGAAAGGGTAAAAATAAATAGAGAAACAAAGAAAGAAGAAAAAGGAAAGAGTTTATAAAATGAATGAAAGAAAGAAAATAGGGAAGGAAAAGAGATCATAAAATGAAAAAGAAAATAATTTATAAAATGAATGAATTAAAGAAAGAATGAAAGTAAGTAAGAAAGAAAAATGGAAAATAATTCATAAAAGAAACAAAGAAAGAATGAATGGAAGAAAAAGAAGAAAATAAAAGAAAGTAAAAAACCGGTATGCAGAAAGAAAAAAGAAAAGAAATAGTGGACATGAAAGAGAGGAGTAAAGGAAGGAAATGTGAAAGAGAAGATATAAGCACAAAAAAGAAAAAAAGATAATGGAAAGATATGAACAAAATAAACAAGGAAAGAACGGAAAGTGCCAGAAGAAAGGAAGTAAGAAAGAAAAAGAAAGAAAAAAGAAAGAAAATAGAAAGAAAGAAAAATGAAAAAAGAAAGAAAGAAAAAGAAAGAAAGAAAAAAAGAAAGTTTTAAATAATAGTCTAGCAGATTATTATCTTTTTAAAGAATTGTATTTTCCACTGACTTTCTCATTTTGACCTTTGAGGTCAGATACAGGAAAACAAAGGAAGTCGTTTTTGATTGGCTGAGCCGAACGTGGGAATGTTAGAGAGATAGAAAGTGATTTCAAAGAGTAAGTTTGTTTTTTAATGCAGACAGTTATTTTCGTCTATGGAAACTTCTCCCCAGTGGGGTGGGGATAGCGACCCCACTGGCTGGTTAGATGTACACGTCAATGTGGTTAATAAAATAGATTAGTTTAAAATTCCTTTTGTTGAAATTCTCATTTTACTCCCGAACAAACCAACTAACGATCGGCCACCGAAGAGAAGAAAGAGAGGAAGACAACTTTATCATGATCGCCTCAACTAAATAACCCCCAGAACGAGGTGGGTGTGCAACAAAAGAAAGAATGAAAAAAAAGGAAAGAATTGAAAAACAGTTAGTGGGGACGAAAAACCGGAAATTATGAAGAAGGCAAACACGAAGAAGGAAAGAAGAAGAGAAAGAAATAGTAAAATACTAAAAAGAAAAACAAAAGGATATTTGAAAGATAAGAAAGAGAAGGAATGAACAAAATATGAAAGGAAATGAAGGAGAATAAAGACGGAAGAGAAGAAAGAAAAATGAAATAAATAAAATGAAAAAGGAAGAAATCCCCATTTCGAAAGTTAGAACATCAAAATAATCTTATCAGCATTCTCTCCAATTTGGGTACTTTACACCCAATAAAAATGAGTGATTTAAAAAAAAATTTTTTAAGCATTCAACCCCAAGTAAGGCGGGAAGCCACTAGCACGCAAGGGGTTACAGAGTTGGAGCGAGAACAAAGAGGAGTGATAGTTGGAGATTATAGCTATCAGGGAAACAGGCAAAGAGGAGGGAGTTACACAGTCGAGAAGTGCGAGAGATGAAGCTATTGGAGTAGAAGAGACGGCTACATTAAACAGTTTCGACAGTGAAAGGGTGAGAGTGAGATGCCAGCCTAGTAGAACGCTTAAATTCATGAAGTCTGGGAACCAGCGAAAGCACCTCATCGGAGCAGTTACCGTGAAAGTATTTGTAAAATAGACAGAGTGAGGCAACGTCACGTCTGTGAGAGAGCGACTGCAGACGAAATGCCAGATCAGGTCCAATTACATTGCATATTCGTCTTTGGATTTTATCAAGGACCTTGAGACAATTAGAAGGGGCTCCAGACCATATATGGCAGCAATACTCCATGTAAGGGCGAAAGTTTGATTTGTAGATTTGAAGGATCGACTCCGGCGAGAAAAATTTCCTGGCGCGACATAGGGAGAACAAAGATGCGATTGGCATTAATAATATCGTTCACTAATATGCTAAGGTTCACCCAATACAACACCTAAGAGCCACTCAAGCCAGAGGGTTACTAAATGAGGGGAGGAAGTATAAATTGTAGGGGATATATAAGAGATGCGGTGGAGGGTTAGGGTTAACGGGTTGAGAATCAGAGAGCCGAGTTCGAATTCCAGTTGAGTTCATTACATTCCCTTACGTGCTAATAACCTTGGGAAAGGTATGAATCTCCCCCCAACTATGGATAAACAGTAAGACAGATTGGGTTGTATAGCCTTTGGTGGCAACCGGTGTAAGGAGAAGGAAATATCTGAATTCAAAACGGTATGGAGAGGGTTGGGCTCCGTCCAGACATACTTCACTTCTGCTGCGGCTGCGGTGCCCCTACGACCTTAATTGGTTACGCGACTCGTGATCGTGATCAGGAGAGATAACAGCTGATTCTTAAGATTTTAGTGGTTAGGACAACATCTTCTCGGGATGTCTGTTCCATAAAGTAGCATTTCTAGAAAAGAAGCTGTTCGAAATGGAATAGAAAAGGGGGTGCGGATGCCACCCCCACTCCCCCTGTCCTATTTGTAAAAGGTTTGGAACTAAGGAGTGAAGCTCTTCAGAACATTTTCCATCGTCGTTTTGTCTAGTAGGGTTGAAATTAATTAATCACCCAAAAGGCCGTGTAGACGATTTTGAAAGTGAAGATTGGGAAACTCCAGTCCAGATAAGGCAGCATTCTTCCATTTTTGGTCTGATCTGTCTCTTGTAAAGTTAAAGCATGGCAGGTATTTATTTCTAAGTTGTCTGGCCATCTTCCAGCGATGGATTCACTGGGCCATCGTGGATAAAAGTGTTGATTGAAGGAATCCAGTGACTTGACCCAGAAAGAGTTGGGAGTTCAATACCTGACCACAGCAGTGGTGAACAAAATCATTGGAGAGTTCAGTTACTAAAGGGAAATAACTGAAACTGAAAAGGCATGGCACGGGGAACTAGAACAATCTACCCCCCCCCTGGACTAAATGAAAAGTTCGGTTCGAAATTCAAACGTATATCACCTGAAGAAGGTCGGAGCGTACAACGGTTGAAACGTCGTGAATATGACAATAAAGTTGAAGACAACCGTTCAAACAATGCAAATAATATAAATGAATACACATATAATTTCAAATAAATATAATAATCATAATATATACAATAATAAATGAAATAATAATTGCAAATTATATTGCTTTTAAGCAATATTTATGTTTTTTCATTATGCATTCATTTATTTGGTCACCACTATCCTCCATCTCACAACTGTGGTTCGGAGTGACATTCAAGACACAAAAGGGGAATGGCATGCTGTTTTTTTTACACAGAGGATGTTGAGGTTACCCCGTCTGTCCTTTCAGAAGTTAAGTGGCAAGACCTACAAGGAAGCAGGTGGTTTGAATTCAGAATTTACCTTCTCCTAGACTGTTCCATTTCTGTTGTAGAGTTACTTTCCGCAGTGGAAACTGTATTTGGACTAAATTCGGTCCTAAATAGGTTCAACGTACAAAAACGTTAGGAACTTGTTATAATAAGTATTACGCAGAGTAATCTAGTTGTGGTAGCTGACTACTTTCATATTCGACTCCACGTCGACCCTCACTGACTCCTACTTATATTAGGTGGGAGAGTCTATTATCTATAGACTAGGTGTGTTTCACCATAACAATTTCTCACCGAGTTTTATTGTGTGCCTAATGAACTAATTTTTTGTTCTTCAGTATGGTCAGTCATTAGAAATCATGAAGAGACTTCAAAATTTGCGACCATCTTGAAGTTTAAATTAAAAAGAAATAGTGTAAAATGATTGAGGTTACCACCGTTTCAGAAATATATTTGTGCAGTCGATAATTTTCATGTCATGGAAACATTTTTTCTTTTCCCTCCAATTGCCGAGTCGGTCATTTTAAACACGTACACAAGTTGATTTAAAAAAAAATACTTTTACCAAAAAGTGATAATAAATACAATGGCATCGCTGTACAGACGAATAAGAACACAATCCTGAATCTCTCAAGCATGCAATTATTAAATAATTAAAGAAAAACAAAGTATCCGACCGGTGAAAATGGCCAAGCACATCAATTAACATTTACAGCTGAGAGAAAGAAAAATGACTTTAAATGCCGAAAAGAAACATGGTTAACCAAAAGCTGCAGCTAACTTAATTCAAACAAAAAACTGACGATATATTCTTCTAAAATGATTTTTCAACAGCCGGAGACCAAGCCTGGCTCAAAATCACGTCGTGGCTACCACAATTCTTTATTCGACCCCCCCATCATCAATAATAGATCCTTCGCTGAGTTCAACACCTGACAGGTTAAAAAATCACGTCGTTTCTACCACAATTCTTTATTCGACCCCCCCATCATCAATAATAGATCTTTCGCTGAGTTCAACACCTGACAGGTTAAAAATCACGTCGTTTCTACCACAATTCTTTATTCCCCCCCCATCATCAATAATAGATCCTTCGCTGAGTTCAACACCTGACAGGTTAAAAAATCACGTCGTTTCTACCACAATTCTTTATTCGCCCCCCCCCCATAATCAATAATAGATCCTTCGCTGAGATCAACACCTGACAGGTTAAAAATTCACGTCGTTTCTACCACAATTCTTTATTCGACCCCCACCTCATCAATAATAGATCCTTCGCTGAGATCACCACCTGACAGGTTAAAAAATCACGTCGTTTCTACCACAATTCTTTATTCGCCCCCCCATCAATAATAGATCTTTCGCTGAGTTCAACACCTGACAGGTTAAAATATTTATTAAGCTCAATTTTTTATTTATTCATTCATTTAGTTCAGTTAGTGCATTTTGCGCCGCTGTGATCACCACTCTCCTCTATCTCACAATTGTGGTTCCTAGTGACATTCAAGGCAGAACAAGGCAATGGACATTATCTGATGACATGAAACGTTGTCCATTTTGTCTTCGATATGTGACTTGTAAGTGTCAAATTCTTCAAATTCCCCTTCCTTATAATATCTAGAGGAAATTTCAGCTGTCTCTTCTGATTCTGACTATAAGTGACATTTTGTTTTAATTTTCCTTAAGACTTGCTTGTTACTTACGCTTTCTGTCCATGGTATTCTCGTCATCCTTCTGTAGAACCATATTTCTATTGTCTCCAGTTTTCTCTGCATCTGTGAGGAGATTTTCCAGTATTCACTACCATATAAGAGGATTGATATTAGATAGCAGTTCAACACTCCAGATGGCAGCATGATTCAAGGCAGAACAGGGCAATAATATGCTGGTTCCTTTTGCATTGAGGATGTTGAGTTTACCCCGTCCCTTCTTCCATAAGTTCATAGGTAAGATCTACAAGAGAGCAGGTGGTTTGAATTCAGAGTTCTTCTTCTGATAGAGTGGTCATGGTACATGGAAGCCGTGTACTGCTCAGACTACATGTCCTATAGCCTTCTCGGTCGTACCGACAGGATACAAAGGGATGCAGTCCATTACATTTGGGGACGGCTTGTATGCAGGAATTTCTGGAAAGTCGATAGTGTTGACAGGCAGCCGCCTTCAGAGCTCCACTCCAGGTTTTCTGTCTGGATTTACTTTCAAGGCCTTTTCCGTGTTTTGGATATGACCACAAAGTAGCGGAGGTTTCCCATCAGGGTTTTTCTTCCATTAGGTCAGGGGTCACGAAACTACGGCTCGTGGGCCGGATCCTTCCAGCGATCTCAGTTCATCCGGCCGGGTGCGTGCTTGAAATCTTCGATAGTTCTCCAAATAGCGTCTTGTGAGAGAACTGTTTTGCTCTCGGATTTTTGCTCCGTATTTGACATACGTAGCAATAATTCTTGCAATTCCAGATGTTTCTGTTCGTTTTTTTGCTGCTGTTCAAATTGGATTTTGATAAGCTCCATAATGGTTGACTTCAAATCTTCCATGTTAACGTAATTTTTGTGCAACCTGATATTCGGTAACCTGTAAATGCTACAAATAAGGTAAATTATAATTATTTATATAGAATTATCAATAGATTGTAGTTAAACTTGCTATGTAGAAAACATTAAAATGAATGTAAGTAAAAATGCCAAAATTTGGCCAATCTGATTTTTGCATCTGGCAGTTGATATAAGCTTTAGATTGATTTGCAAGTAATTTGTTAAAAGAGAAGCAAAGAAAAGGAAAACTTATTGAATTTTTTCGCTGCTTACCTAATGATGAGTTTTAAAAGTTGAAGAATTTTGCCTCTGGTATGGCATCAGTCTTTGGAACAACTTATGTCTGTGAGCAAACATTTTCATAAATAAAATATGTAAAATCAGCAAATATCGAACAATGTTGGCTGATGAACATTTGAAAGCAGTTCTCTTGGTTGGATGTAGCTATTCTAAAGCCAATTTAACAAATCTCACTAACCCTTTTTGCTGCTTAGTTTGTGAGATTCGGATATGTGCGCACTGGGAGGGGGTGATGTAATTATTTTATTGCTAATGTCGCCTTCTTAGATAACTTTTCAGTAAATAAGTATGTTGTTTTTATTTTTATGCATTCAGTGTATTGTATTGAACAAGATGGTTATCCGTCCTTCGTTCGACAATCTCTCGGTTATCTGGCACTCTGTGAAAAAAGTTTGGTTAACTCTACTTTAGATGGACTGTTTTCCTGGGATGTCGACCTCCAACTACCCGAAGATGAAATTTTTTTTCAATTAAATTTAAAATCTGTTAACTTTTGGAGCTTTGAAAAAAAAAAAAACGTCATTTCTCTTTGAGTGCAAAACGCCATGTATCAACATGCCATATTGCAGTGGGCGTTTTTTTTTAAGCTTATCACCCCAAGCAAGGCTGGAAGCCACTAGCACGCAAGGGGTTACAGAAGGTTTGGAGGAAGAGCAGATAGGAGTGGTAAAGGAGAGGATGTGGAGAAAGATAGTGGATCGATCAAGGCGAGGGGGTTACAGAAGATTTGGAGCGAGAGCAGATAGGAATGAAAGGTGAAAGGATGTGGAGAAGGGAAGTGGATAGATCAAGGCAACTGGAGATGTCGATTGACGTTACACTTAAATAGTTGGAGATTGTATTTGTCAGGGAAACAGGAATAAGGAAGGGAGTTCCACAGGCGAGATGTGCGAGACATGAAGCTATTGGAGTAGAAGAGACGTCTACATCTAACAGTTTCAACGGTGAAGGGGTGGGAACGGGATGCCAGCCTCGTAGGACGTTTACCGGACTAATCAATATTCTGCTACATCACTACGATTAGTCACATTTCTCATTAAGGTAACATTAAGTAATGAAGTCGCCTACAGGGTTACTCATCATCATCATCATCATCATCATCATCATCATCATCATCATCACCATCATCATCAGCAGCAGCAGCAGCAGCAGCAGCATCAGCATCAGTCCCATAACCACGTATGGTTGTAGAGTGCCGTCCATTCATGAAGCGTGCCTAGGGCAAGTAGACCTGACATAACCTATCCAAGTCCAGCTCAAACCACAGTCGATACTCTCCAAGAGGGCCCGGCTTGGTCGCAGACAAGTGGCAGGTTATTCCATCGAGGCTACCTTCAGCCCTGGCCGTTGACTTAAATCTAGGAAGCTCTCCGACCACGAATGCTGCACCAGCAATGACTGCATACATAGTTGTTGGGCCCAGTCTACCTGCTGGGTATCTAGTTACCCTCTTCACCAGAAAGAACCTGGTGGGGTAAGCGATGATCTGATCATACGGCAAGTAGTTATTTGCTACAGTAGCAGTCATGACCTGACATAAAGCCACTTCATCAGTGACCTAACAATATAGGGTTACCAAATAGAAACACAAGTCACTCTGAACAATTATCTAGACTTCCTTATGTGTTTACTGATAAATAATCATTTAAATTCAAAATTGGAAAACCGTTTTCTGTGTTTGCATGTCCGCGTACAGCAAAGTTTAAAGGTTGCAAAAATCCATCCCGCCAAAAAGAGGTAATAAGTTAAAATTTAATTGGATTAAAATTTAAATTGGAAAATAAAAACTAAACAACAGAACAAAGAAACAGGGAAAGAATTAAATTTCTGGAAAAGTGTATTAAAAAAATACAAAATCAAGAGAAAACGATTTAATGGAAAGAATGCAACGCTAAAAAGAATAGCAGCAGATGTAATTTGTTTCCTGATACTCTCGTTTCGAATCAGTTCTGTGTGCCAAGTTTTTGGTCTTGAGGCGGGAAGAGGAGGCGATAAAAGATCCATTTTTTTCCTTTTGCTTTCTTTTCCTTATTTTGATTCATATTTCAGTTTTTATTTCGTTTTGTTTTTTCTTCCCTAATTTTTCATTCATTTTCCTTCATTATTCTTTATCATTGTGCCTATGCGGTTCTCGCTTTCTTGCAGGGATTTTTCTTTCTTTCTTTTTTCTTTTTTTCTTTTTTCTTTCTTTTTTCTTCTTTCTTTCTTCTTTCTTTCTTTCTTTCTTTTTCTTTCTTTCTTTTTTCTTTCTTTCTTTCTATTTTCTTTTTTTCTTTCTTTTTTCTTCTTTCTTTCTTCTTTCTTTCTTTCTTTCTTTTTCTTTCTTTCTTTTTTCTTTCTTTCTTTCTATTTTCTTTTTTTCTTTCTTTTTTTTCTTTCTTTCTTTTTCTTTCTCTCTTTCTTTCTTCTTTCTTTCTTTCTTTCTTTCTTTTTCTTTCTTTCTTTTTTCTTTCTTTTTCTTTCTTTCTTTCTTTCTTTCTTTATTTTTTCTTTTTTCTTTCTTTCTTTCTATCTTTCTTCTTTCTTTCTTTCTTTCTTTCTTTTTTCTTATTCATTCACTATTCTACTTTTAATGAAGATTTCTCTATCTTTCATTACTTTCTTTCCATTCTTTTTAATTTTTCATTTATTTATTTATTCACTCTTTTTTCTTTCTTATGAACATTTTTAATTTTTTTCTCTTTCTTTCTTTTTCTTTTTTGTCAATCAATCATTATTTATTCTTTTTTATAAAGACTTCTCCAGCTTTCTTTCATTTCTTTTCATTCTCCCTTCATTTAGTCATTCACTCTATTTTTTTTTCATGAATATTTCGTTCGTTTTCTGTCTTTTGTGTATTTCTCTACTTTCTTTCATCTTTATTGATTATTTCCTTAAATCGTTAAATCTTTCTTTTTACATTTAATCTTCAACGTTTATGTCTTATTCATGTATTTGCCTGTAGGTTTAAATTCAGTTCTCAGTCGCAATTTCAAATGGTTAACATTTCGGTTTTTGTATTGAGAACCATTGGCATCTCTAATACTATTTTCTTTCTCGGGCATGCGTAAATACAGAACCCACAATGAATCGATCGCACACACAGAGCAACATATAAAAAAATCATATATATATTTGCATTGCGAAGGTTCTCGTATTTTAGCAGAAGTACTTTTAGGAAATCTTTTGGCATGTTGTTATTCCCTCGTTATGAATTATGCTCAAGTAAAGTGAAAAATAATCCAATGTTGCCCTTGTAATATTCTTAACATACGATGTCAATCAATAAGTACAATTCCGTTAGAAGACTGAATTGTTGTTAGGATTCAATAGTTTTTATATTATTACCCTCAGTTTTATTTTTGACAGCACTTTGATTGTTCAGTTCTTAGTAATTTTTAATCTTGTAAAGTATTCACTTTTCTTATAAGCATGCCTGCTATAGTATCTTAATTACTGTTGCTCTGATGTTTTTTCCATTCTGATTCCTCAACATTTCTTTGCTGCTAACGGCTACAAATCGCTACACACTTTGCAGTTCTATAAGTAAAACACACTTATTTGTATAACGGGATTATCTTCAACTTGCATATTTTTAGTTTCAGTTATATTTACGATTCTAATTTCGCTCTGAAAAGAACAATGCATTATTCTTATTTGCTATTGTTCTTTTTTTTACCGTGTGCAAAGCCAGTTGCATTGTCAATCAGCAGTAAGCGTTGAATTATGGGATACCACAGGTTATGCAGTTCTGGAACAGATGGAAACAAATGTTACTTATACAAGTGGCACTCTAAAACAAGAAAGGTAACAGAAATGTGGTTCTACAGAAGGATGCTGAGAATACCAAGAACGGAGAACATTAGTAACGAAGAAATAAAAAGGAGGCTTAGAGTCAGAACGCGACAGCTGAAAGATCGCATAATAAGGAAGGAGTGCTTCGAGAATTTGACACTCTCAGGACATATCGAAGACTAAAGGGCCAGCTTATATGAATAAATGGCGGGACGGAGGGTGTGAGGGTTGATAGATTTGTTTGTTTAACTTCTTCATGGGTCATTTAATACCAAGATTTTGAATAAAAATATGATATACGTTATTCTGCTTTCACAGTTGAATACATGGTAGATGATACTCAGATTTTGTATATATACATGTCTGTGTGGACATAATTACTAGAGGCAGTGGTATGGGTGTTTTATGCTTTACTTTTGTTGAAGTTATATTTTGGAATACAGTTTGGTTTCTATAAGCAATTGTAACATATTATATGTAGGATTAATGTCATGAAAGAGTTATTTCGTGTTGTTTGTTTGACTGATTTTGATTAGCGACATTTCAACTTCTATGGAATATTTAATGCTGAAATCAAAATATTTTGAACACAACTTTATAGCTTCAACTAAATATATTTTGAACGCAATTGCATGGCTTCAACTAAGGATGAAATGTATTGTTCATAATTTAATTGATTGTTGGTAATTTTACTATATAATTGTATTTTAATACTTTCATAGTGTTTTGCTTTTATTTGAGGGTGGTTACTATTTGCCCATAGCTGAGACCCTAACGGGTGCTACCACCCTGTGTCAGGGTGGAACTGGGAACAACAGAAATTAAGAGGTGGTCCCACGCTGGGTGAAAGTAATGGCAAAAAACAAACGTTACTAAGAGCTACAATGGATAGGAAAGAGGAAATAGTAGAGAGCCATATTCGGAAGAGACACGGAGCATAAAGTTAGATTCTTGAGTACGATTTCATATAATACTTATTTACGTACTTGACTTGCTGATTTGAACTTTCGATAAGAAAAACTGTAACGCTATTTTTCGACAGACTCAATATTAATTCATGATGACTTCCATAAACCATTCATGTCGTAAGTTCATCTCATATACAATGACCCCAGAAGCAGTGGTCTCTCTAGGGCAAGGCAATATGACAGAGCCCAAAATTCACAAGTCTAGTTTTGAATTCAGAATTTTTCTTCTAGAACACTAGTTCTCAACTGGGATCCATATGGACCCTGGTGGTCCATATATCATTACTGGGGTCTACACAGTCACACACACACACACACACACACACACACACACACACACACACACACACACACACACACACACACAAAGAAGCAAATTGGTGTTTCACGGCAATATTTTAATATTTTTATATAAATGTTCCATAGAATTTAGTTGTTAAATACTAGTTTATTTTCGTTAAATTAGTTTTTCTTCGAAACAAAGCATAAGCATTTTCTATTTCTACAATACAATTCCTAAACTTATCTATTAGTGTTGTAACCTAGGGAAGGTTACTGAATAGAATAATCAAATGAAGGTTGGTAATGAACGATAATACTTAGGACAAGAACAACACATATAAGATTCGCCAGTGGCACGTAGAAGAAGTAGTCAACTGCTAGAAGAGAGTCAAGTGAATTCCACAATGAATCTCCAACTGCAGGATATCTACCAAACGCCCCACGCGGTCAGATGTGACGCGTGGCCGAATTTAATGTGGGATATCCGAGCCCGTAGGCTCGGTCAAAAATTCCCCGTAGATCCCGTATAAAAAGGGGTTGGGTAGCTGTTTCCCGAGACGAGACTCTGTCTTTCGACACAGCTTCGTCTGGGGGTCTACTCTGCCTAGAGGCAGAGAGTTTGGCCGGAACAGCTGGAGACGAATTTCCGACTGCAGACCAACATACAGTATTTACTACTGTATTTATGTGAATGGGGACATACCCATTATTGTCCATAGGTATGCTATAACAATTAGTAAAAACTAAAATGCTTTTTTATTCATCGAATGGTTATGGGAACCCTCCTCCCAAGAGTAAAAGTGTTCGATGGCTAAAAAAGGAGGTTGAGAACAAGTGTTCTAGACTGATTGTCAACTCAAGGAAAAATATTCGCTACCCTGCTAGTTAACCCATAGCTGAGAACAGAAAAGATGGACCCATACTTTTCCGAGGAATATTTGTAAAAATGAGCCTAACTCGACTCACCGATTTCTGACTCGTTAACCGTTACACGATCCTCACATCACGGTATTAATTATACTCTGGAAAATCTATTAACTCATATCGCTGGTTAACTGGGTGTTTGCATTACGGCAATATATATATATATATATATATATATATATATATATATATATATAGGTTGATATTATCTATTTAGAAAATCAGCATACAAAATGCCGACTTTAATCTGGCCACGAATAACAAACTCTAGAAAGTACGTAACTATGCCAGCTCCGTGGAAAACCATCAAAAGACATTTTTAGAAAATCTTGTTCTCTTATATTGTTGAGTTTAGCGTTTCATATGCTGTGGAGTTGTGGATTATAAATAAGTTAATCTCTATCCATGACTATTTTGAGTTTGTAATCCGAACAGCCATCGTTTCTTTTGAAACGTTACACACATTTCTCTATCTGATTGATTCGCTGCTTTTACGGCTTACCAACCCCTTGCAGGTTATTTAAAGCCAGAAAATATTTTAGCTTATGAGAATTTTTTTCTGGAGATAATTATTCAGTGATACAAGTCTTGTTAATTAACATATAGCTGGGGGGGGGGGGAGAATAGGTGTATTCATATCACTTTCTGGGTGGGGGGAGAATAGGTGTATTCATACCCCTTTCTGGGTGGGTGGGGGCATTTTCGCGTAAGTGAATATAACCACCGCAACTAGAATTTGAACTTGTCTCTCCGATTTATAATTCCGAGACATTATCCTTACAGCATCACACATTCATGCTTACTGCACCAGATATTCTCAAGCGGTCACCCATATAGGCACTGACCAGGCTAGACCTTGCTTAACTTCGGCGATCTAACGTGATAAGACCGTATGCCGTTTCTATTTTAATAGTTAGATATTATCATCATGTTCAACTTGCTTCATAACGCCATTCTCCCGGTTATTCATAACAGCTTGTAGTGTATCTTTATCGCATCCAGCCTCTCGTCTGGGTTGGTCAATGTATGTCTTCAAAGAGAGTCCAGTGGTGTTATGGCCATAAAATGGTTTCTGGAGAAGAGAATTGCTAACAGGTTCTTTGCTTGTCGAACAATGATCATCAAACCTGAGTCTCCGTTTACCTTATTACATCTGATACGGAAGTTCTTTTCCCATAGAGTCATTCTTTTATCGATTGATCTTTACCATGTTACGTTGAGTACGGTTCGTAGTAGACGTGCGTAGTTACCATCTAATATCTGTTCGTGTCCAGGGAGATGAGTCATTCAGATATATACGCCATTAAAACAATTATGTAGAACTTACTGAGCCTGAGCCTTATTGAACACTACGATTATCAAATATCTCATACCTCTGTTTTTCATCCTCCTTTTTCCTGTATCTTCCTATTCCCTCCCTTATCCTTTCCAATCATTGTTCCCCATCCATTTTGTTATCTAAATGTTATACAACCATATATAACTTCAAACATTATTTTAGTAGATACACGTATTTTTGAGTAGACGCTCCTATTTCTTAAACCGTGTTTATTTCGTCTACCGGCCTGCATCTTTTCAAATACGGAGATCTACTAAAAATAATCTTTGATGTTATAAAAATATGTAAAAATTAAAATCCATTAATTCTTATATATATATATATATATATATATATATATATATATATATATATATATATATATATATATATTATGAAATGGACAAAGTCCGACAATTATTTAAAGACATTTTTATGTTTAACATTCTTTTTGTAGATACAAGTATTTAAGTAAATGCTCCGTTTATAATAAACAGTATTAAATAACATTTACCGGCCTGAATGTCCGAGAAATTTTCCTAGAAAATATTCGTCCTTGACAGGATTTGAACCTGTATCCTATACGGAACCGTCATAAATGTACGTGAAAGATTCATGGAAGATTGAAGTTTATAAGCAGTAAATTCGACCTTGCCGACCGCACGATCCTTAGTGGCCGAAACGGTTAAGGCGCGTCAGGCTATCTGACGGTTCCGTATAGGATACAGGTTCGATTCCTGTCGGTGGATGAATACTTTCTAAGAAAATTTCTCGGACATTCAGGCCGGTAAATGTTATTTAATACTGTTTATTATAAACAGGGCATTTACTTGAATCTATAAAAAGAATGTTAAACATAAAAATGTCTTTAAATAAATATATATATATATATAATTTACTTTCTCTGTTTCTTTTATTGTTTTTCTACCTTTCTTACCCTTTACTTTTCCTCTCGATACTGTATTCCCCCCTTTTATTCTTTCTCGTTTTTCTCAATACCTCGCGCGTATATATTAAAACAAAACTGTGATATCAAATAAATTTACCTAAATTATTTATATCAACCAGAATGTTTTATACCTTGCTCAACTTAGTGGTTCTTGTTGATAATTAATTTGCATATTTATTTAAGAAATATGTTTTGTTATTAATTTCTAATCAGACATTTTGGAATTTTTATAAATAAACGATTGTTTTGTCGTAGGCTTTTCTAATTAAGTTGCTAGTTTATTCAATGAAAGCCATTTTCTGTCATGAAGGTGGTAACTACCGTAGCATTTAGATCACAGCTTAAAGTGAGGAAATAATGTTGAAATTTTTATTGTATATTTTGAAAATCCAACAAAAGTTTTAAATTAAACATGTCCTGGAATAAACGACTGACAAAATGTTTCACCCTATCGATTTAATTGTCGCTTATTTAAATACTATCATATTAGCCTATATGCGCATATAGCCACCCCCATACTGAAAAAAATATGATTGTTTCGCGTTGTGGAATAAAAGAAAGGGACTTGATCTTCGTGTTGCCGGGTACCACTGCTATTAGAAATGAGAAGCATACACGGTTCTCACGAAAACCAAATGTCTACTTTTGTTCCGTGAAGAAAACTGGAATTGTTGAAGTTATTCCATCTCGTCCAGGTGTAAAAATAAATAAATACAGCAAGAAAATCTGTTTAAAAAAAAAAGACAAAAACAAAACAAAAGTGTAAAAAAAAAAAAGAGAAAAAAAAGAGAGAATAAATAAAAATAGACGTATAGAGAAAACGATGTTTCCATACTGAAAGGCCCGGATGTGACATGCGCATGAGTTGCGCACATCCGTTAAAACGAATCGTAAAGATTCTTTGCAAAAGAGGAGAAAAGAGCAAAGATTATAGCTTTTAATATTCAAAAGCTACGTGGTTCAGTGCTTTTCAGCCATCATGAGTTAATCATACGTGTATCCATAAGTGTATATGAAATAAAGAGCATTTGGAAAAAGATTATATGTCTAACAGGTTTCGCTTTTATTTAAGCAGCATCAGAAAGTTTTGTAATATTTTTAATTCCATTTAACACACACGCACGCGCGCGTATGCACACACACACACACACACACACACACACATATATATATAAATATAAAAGTGAACATTGAAGTCAACATTTACAGGCGTCTAGCAGAAAACAGCCTTTCGCCTCTAAGTGTTGACTTCAATATTCACTTTTATATTTACACACGCTCTATCACTGATATTGAGCACTTTATCCCATAAATATAGCACACTTTAAGACTATATTTCTTCATATATATATATATATATATATATATATATATGCAGAAATATAGTCTTAAAGTGTGCTATATTTATGGGGTAAAGTGCTCAATATCAGAGAGTCGCCTGACGATTGCACTAGCATGAAACAGACTGTCGCCTCTAAGTGCTGACTTCCATGTCCACTTTTATATTTATATATATATATATATATATATATATATATATATATAAACTTTATTTTAATCCTTCATGCGCTTAGCTAAGATTAATTAATGATGAACATGTCATTTTCGCTTATGATCGATTTCATTGCGATTCTTCTGTTAAGCTGAGAGAGTAATTATAGATTGGTATTGCTCAAAGTAGCGTCTAAAAGTGTTACAAAAAACTCGAAGAATCTAGTAAGATATCTTTAATCATTTTAAAGATACAACGGTTCAAAGCTTAATCTGACAGTTGGACAATTTTGCTGTTATACCCGGAATATATATATATATATATATATATATATATATATATATATATATATATATATATATATATATAGCATTAAACGTTATTTTTAGTGGATACACATGTTTGAATAGATATCCTTTTTTTATTGATTGATTCGTTTTCTTTGGCTTATCAACCATTTATTTAAAGCCAGAAAAATAATTTTAGATATTTTTGATAAAAAAAATTCCCACTGTTCTAATTATTTCGCTTGGATGAAGTAAGTTTGTCAAAAGACACCGTGTATCCCCTTCGTTAGTCTGAATACAGATAGAATGCCATTTTTGTCAGCTTATCAGCTGCTTCGCTAACCTTACCTGATCTTATTGTCACAATTTGGAGCTTTTACGGTAAACCTTAACGATGAGTTGCTAATATGGCTTTCCTGTTGCAGGTTGATAAATAAGTACTGTTCTTTACAGACTAATCGTAACCCTAAAAGCAGAGTAAGCTTTTGAAAATCTACTCAGAAGATGAGTTTTAGCATTCAGAGTATACGCCCTAAGATCCCAATCATTTGCGTAGGAAATTTTTTTAATTGTGAAAATATATTGCTGGTATTTTTACGATAAAAATGTATTTTTCTACTTTCATTGTATTTTGAGCCTAGTTTAGGGGTTAACTATTGGTAATAGCTGGGACATTAACAGGTGTTATCACCCCTGGTCACGGTGGACCTGGGAACAACAGTAATTAAGAAGTGGTTCTACGCACCTCAATAAGGATGTAACATATCATCATAATCAGGATGTACTTTTTCGGGGTCTAAAATGCCTAAAACCGACCCCACCCCCCAAAAAGCCCCGACAAATCTCAAGAACTTTCATCTTACTTTCGGATGAACAGTGTTGAAAAATAAAAACCATTGCATCAAACGATATTTTTCTCCTATCAATATTCTGTAAACATTTTCCTGTCCTTATCATTTTCGTTCGATAAAACTACGAAGTAAAAAAAAAAAAAATAAAGGCGAGCAAAATAATGTTTATTGCCATTTTTGTTTCTTTGTTTTTAACTTGAAAGTTTTTGTAAAAAGAAAAAGGAAAAAAAATCCAAAAGAGAAAAGATTTATTGATTTTGTTGGAAATTGTCTTCTTTATTAAATCTTGTGTTCTCCGCGTTTGTAAAATAAGACATTTTGTGATTTGCTTTACGTTGAAGGCCTTCAAGGCAATAAGATAGAATTATCAATCATCAAATATCAGCGGCCTCACTTGCGGGCAGAGTGCAAGAAGCAGAGGAAAAGATTCAGTGAAGTGTTTGAAATAACAATCAAATCCGATATGGCTGTCGATTCGCTTGCATTTAATTCCAAATATTAACATCTATCTCTATATTCAACGTTCACAAACCAAGTTTATCTATCTATCTATCTATCTATCTATCTATCTATCTATCTATCTATCTATCTATCTATCTATCTATCTATCTATCTATCTATCTATCTCAGTCTGCCCATATCTATCTATCTATCTATCTATCTATCTATCTATCTATCTATCTATCTATCTCAGTCGGCCCATATCTATCTATCTATCTATCTATCTATCTATCTATCTATCTATCTATCTATCTATCTATCTATCTATCTCAGTCTGCCCATATCTATCTATCTATCTATCTATCTATCTATCTATCTATCTATCTATCTATCTATCTATCTCAGTCTGCCCATATCTATCTATCTATCTATCTATCTATCTATCTATCTATCTATCTATCTATCTATCTATCTCAGTCGGCCCATATCTATCTATCTATCTATCTATCTATCTATCTCAGTCTGCCCATATCTATCTATCTATCTATCTATCTATCTATCTATCTATCTATCTCAGTCTGCCCATATCTATCTATCTATCTATCTATCTATCTATCTATCTATCTATCTATCTATCTATCTATCTCAGTCGGCCCATATCTATCTATCTATCTATCTATCTATCTATCTATCTATCTATCTATCTATCTATCTATCTATCTATCTATCTATCTATCTCAGTCGGCCCATATCTATCTATCTATCTATCTATCTATCTATCTATCTATCTATCTATCTATCTATCTATCTATCTATCTATCTATCTCAGTCTGCCCATATCTATCTATCTATCTATCTATCTATCTATCTATCTATCTATCTCAGTCGGCCCATATCTATCTATCTATCTATCTATCTATCTATCTATCTCAGTCTGCCCATATCTATCTATCTATCTATCTATCTATCTATCTATCTATCTATCTATCTATCTATCTCAGTCTGCCCATATCTATCTATCTATCTATCTATCTATCTATCTATCTATCTATCTATCTATCTCAGTCGGCCCATATCTATCTATCTATCTATCTATCTATCTATCTATCTATCTATCTATCTATCTATCTATCTCAGTCTGCCCATATCTATCTATCTATCTATCTATCTATCTATCTATCTATCTATCTATCTATCTCAGTCTGCCCATATCTATCTATCTATCTATCTATCTATCTATCTATCTATCTATCTATCTCAGTCTGCCCATATCTATCTATCTATCTATCTATCTATCTATCTATCTATCTATCTATCTATCTATCTATCTATCTATCTCAGTCGGCCCATATCTATCTATCTATCTATCTATCTATCTATCTATCTATCTATCTATCTATCTATCTATCTATCTCAGTCTGCCCATATCTATCTATCTATCTATCTATCTATCTATCTATCTATCTATCTATCTATCTATCTATCTATCTATCTATCTATCTCAGTCTGCCCATATCTATCTATCTATCTATCTATCTATCTATCTATCTATCTATCTATCTATCTATCTATCTCAGTCGGCCCATATCTATCTATCTATCTATCTATCTATCTATCTATCTATCTATCTATCTATCTATCTATCTATCTATCTATCTATCTATCTATCTATCTCAGTCTGCCCATATCTATCTATCTATCTATCTATCTATCTATCTATCTATCTCAGTCTGCCCATATCTATCTATCTATCTATCTATCTATCTATCTATCTATCTATCTATCTATCTATCTATCTCAGTCGGCCCATATCTATCTATCTATCTATCTATCTATCTATCTATCTATCTATCTATCTATCTCAGTCGGCCCATATCTATCTATCTATCTATCTATCTATCTATCTATCTATCTATCTATCTCAGTCGGCCCATATCTATCTATCTATCTATCTATCTATCTATCTATCTATCTATCTATCTATCTATCTATCTCAGTCTGCCCATATCTATCTATCTATCTATCTATCTATCTATCTATCTATCTATCTATCTATCTATCTATCTATCTCAGTCGGCCCATATCTATCTATCTATCTATCTATCTATCTATCTATCTATCTATCTATCTATCTCAGTCTGCCCATATCTATCTATCTATCTATCTATCTATCTATCTATCTATCTATCTATCTCAGTCTGCCCATATCTATCTATCTATCTATCTATCTATCTATCTATCTATCTATCTATCTATCTATCTATCTATCTCAGTCTGCCCATATCTATCTATCTATCTATCTATCTATCTATCTATCTATCTATCTATCTATCTATCTATCTATCTATCTATCTATCTCAGTCTGCCCATATCTATCTATCTATCTATCTATCTATCTATCTATCTATCTATCTATCTATCTCAGTCGGCCCATATCTATCTATCTATCTATCTATCTATCTATCTATCTATCTATCTATCTATCTATCTATCTATCTATCTATCTCAGTCTGCCCATATCTATCTATCTATCTATCTATCTATCTATCTATCTATCTATCTATCTATCTATCTATCTCAGTCGGCCCATATCTATCTATCTATCTATCTATCTATCTATCTATCTATCTATCTATCTATCTATCTATCTATCTCAGTCTGCCCATATCTATCTATCTATCTATCTATCTATCTATCTATCTATCTATCTATCTATCTATCTATCTATCTATCTATCTATCTCAGTCTGCCCATATCTATCTATCTATCTATCTATCTATCTATCTATCTATCTATCTATCTATCTATCTATCTATCTCAGTCGGCCCATATCTATCTATCTATCTATCTATCTATCTATCTATCTATCTATCTATCTATCTATCTATCTATCTCAGTCTGCCCATATCTATATATCTATCTATCTATCTATCTATCTATCTATCTATCTATCTATCTATCTATCTATCTATCTATCTATCTATCTCAGTCGGCCCATATCTATCTATCTATCTATCTATCTATCTATCTATCTATCTATCTATCTATCTATCTATCTCAGTCTGCCCATATCTATCTATCTATCTATCTATCTATCTATCTATCTATCTATCTATCTATCTCAGTCTGCCCATATCTATCTATCTATCTATCTATCTATCTATCTATCTATCTATCTATCTATCTATCTATCTATCTATCTCAGTCGGCCCATATCTATCTATCTATCTATCTATCTATCTATCTATCTATCTATCTATCTATCTATCTCAGTCGGCCCATATCTATCTATCTATCTATCTATCTATCTATCTATCTATCTATCTATCTATCTATCTATCTCAGTCGGCCCATATCTATCTATCTATCTATCTATCTATCTATCTATCTATCTATCTATCTATCTATCTATCTATCTCAGTCTGCCCATATCTATCTATCTATCTATCTATCTATCTATCTATCTATCTATCTATCTATCTATCTATCTATCTATCTCAGTCGGCCCATATCTATCTATCTATCTATCTATCTATCTATCTATCTCAGTCTGCCCATATCTATCTATCTATCTATCTATCTATCTATCTATCTATCTCAGTCTGCCCATATCTATCTATCTATCTATCTATCTATCTATCTATCTATCTATCTATCTATCTATCTATCTATCTCAGTCTGCCCATATCTATCTATCTATCTATCTATCTATCTATCTATCTATCTATCTATCTATCTATCTATCTATCTATCTCAGTCTGCCCATATCTATCTATCTATCTATCTATCTATCTATCTATCTATCTATCTATCTATCTATCTATCTATCTATCTATCTATCTATCTATCTATCTCAGTCGGCCCATATCTATCTATCTATCTATCTATCTATCTATCTATCTATCTATCTATCTATCTATCTATCTATCTATCTCAGTCTGCCCATATCTATCTATCTATCTATCTATCTATCTATCTATCTATCTATCTATCTATCTATCTATCTATCTATCTATCTATCTCAGTCGGCCCATATCTATCTATCTATCTATCTATCTATCTATCTATCTATCTATCTATCTATCTATCTATCTATCTATCTCAGTCTGCCCATATCTATCTATCTATCTATCTATCTATCTATCTATCTATCTATCTATCTATCTATCTATCTATCTATCTATCTCAGTCTGCCC
>OZ038507.1:90047839-90162839 GCA_964036315.1 Acanthosepion esculentum
CAGTGATGGCCGTAAGCACATCGGCTGTAGATCGGGCAAAGCGGAAACCATACTGCTTGTCTGAGAGCAGATCATGGGATATAAGGTGATTAATCACTTCGGTGTTGATAAGGGCTTCGAAGACTTTGCCGAAGAGGGGTAGGAGACTGACAGGACGGTAATTAGAAGGGTCGGAGGGGTCACCAGAGTTCTTAAAGACAGGAACAATGGATGAGGACTTCCAGCAGTCAGGAAAACAAGACTCCTTGAGGCAGTAGTTGTATAATTTAGAGAGGGCAAGCGCCAATTCAGGCGCGCATTTCTTCAGGACAATGGCTGGTATCCCATCTCCACCAGTAGCCTTGTGGTGATCTAAGTTAGAAATAATGCCCAATACCAATGACGAGGATATGTGCAATCCGCTTAAAAGGGCCTCAGTTCTGGGAGGGAAATCGGTCATGGGTATCCCGGAAGAGTCAAGCGTTGAATTGGAAGAAAATTTCCGAGCAAAGCATTCAGCCTTGTCGGCAGAGGTGGTCAGGATCTCAAACTGATTGAACAGGGGAGGAATGGAGGGTTTGCTATTGTTCAGAACGCTCTTGCAGAGACGCCAATAACTTTTATTTCATAGTTTAGGTCGACATTCATTCTACGAGTCACATAAGCAGCATGGATTGGAAATAAAAAAATGTAGCCATTTTAATGATATATGATCTGGCATCGTATTTTCCCTGGGGGCCCATATGACACGGTCGATGCTTTTCATGGAGATGAACAAGGAGTAAGATGAAATCTAGTCACATGACCACCACTGTTGATATTTACTTTGGGAAGAAATAGTCTAATTTGGTGGCCTATGAGGTGGCTAGGGAAGCCATTGTCAATTAGTGTCTGTTTCACATTATTGAGTTCTTTAAGGAAGAGTAATCAAGAGGATGAATTCTGGTGTGCTATTTTTAGGAGTTTTTTTTTATTACTGCTATTTTGTATCTGAGTGAGCATTCACTTTAAGGTGGCAATAGTTTCTGCTGGTGGGTTTTTATATAATGAGGTGTTAAAAGTGTTATTACTATATTCTGCGAGAACATCTAAGAATGGGAGTTTGTTTTTTTGACTAAGTTCGTAGGTAAAGTTAAGAACAAAGTTTTTCTCAAATGTGGTCTTAAGAATATATATTTTTTTAGTTTTTATTTGCTAAAATAAGAATATCATCTACGTAGCGGACATATATTTTAGGTTTACAGACCTGTTTAAATATCATATTTTCTACATGGGACATGTAATAGTTGAAAAAAGCATGGACTGAGTGGATTTTCCATACTAACGCCATTAGTTTGGGTGTAAATGTTGCCATTATTGTCATAGAATGGAACTTTGGTTGTGCATGCGTGTAGTAAAAATGGTTTGATGTATTGCGGAGGGGTAGAAATTAATATACACAGAACTGAGGATAATGTCAATGGTTTGATCGACGGGGACGTTTGTAAAAACGTTTTCGACGTTAAGTGACGCTATAATACCTTGGCTTGGTTTAGTAGTTTTTAAATTTCGGAGGAATTCGTGGGTGGATGTGATGCTGTAATTGGTGGGTACGTATGGAGTGATGATGTCGTTCAGGAATTTTGATAACTCGTAGATAGGTGTTGGGATCTGGGAAATGCTTGGTCGTAGCGGGTATCCGGGTTTATGGGTTTTTATATTTCCATATAAATATCCAGGGTGGTAGCCACCAATGATTTTTTAGTTTTTCAGGGAACCGACTTCTCCGTTGTGAGCTGTTATTAGTTTGTTGACGGACCTTTTTAGTGTCTCGGTGGGTTTTCTGTTCAGTTTGCTGAATTTAGTTCGGTCATTGATAATGTTTTGTAATTTTTTGTGGTAATCAGTTTTATCCAAAATGACGTATGTATTAGCTTTTTTAACTCGTCTGACGACAATGTTGGCGTTGTTTTTTAGTTCTTTCTTGGCGTTTTTTAAATTTTGTTGTTAAGATATTATTGTGGTTGCTGCCAAGCGGGGCGGTTTTTCAAGCCTTCGGCCTTGAGGAGGTCTCTCAGGTCAGTGTGAACTGCTATGTCTCCACCTGCCTCAAGTCGGGATAGTGACTGGTGTAGAATTTCAATTTCGGTCTTCTTTGTGAAATGGTCAAATTTAGGTTGGAGATGGCAATTTGGCCCTAGATTTAGGAATTCTTTTTGGTCATCTGTTAGTTTATGACGAGATAGGTTTATATATTTGTCTTCGCTGTTGGGTAGTAGAATGTTTCCTTGGTATAATTTACATAGATTTTTGGTGATTATTTGTTTTGTGTGTAAGTTGGTGCTCGCTGATGCTAAAGTTGAGGTGGTACAGTGCTTCATTATATTCCGGTTCGGTTAAGGGGTCTTTTAGTGTCTTGTTATGTTTGTGGATTTCGTTATTTAAATGTTGGATGTCCTTTTTAGCTGATTATATTTGTCGTAAGATAAGTTTTTTTTCTGAATGTAGTGGTGTTATTTTCCTTGTTGGCTGGTGGGTGGTGTAATTTGATAATTGTATATTTAGGAAGCAATCCTTCATAATAACATCGGTCACACAACAACGTGCCTATCCAGACGCCTTATGTTACACCTATTTGACCATAGCTCTATTAGAACCCATCTAGAGAGATGGGAAGAGAGAGGTGGAGAGAGAGAGAGAGAGAGAGAGAGGTAGAAAGAACTAGCGTTTTTTTGTCTCGCTGTCAGTTCATGTAAACACACCATTTCCTTCTTCCCCTTACTACACGATAATAAATTTACATCTTTCTTTCCCCCATTCACTTTATATGATTTCGTGTGCACGGTGGCAAACATACAAGCAAGCAAACAAAATTCACAGAGTTTTAGTATTATAAAGAAAGATATTACTTCACTAATTTGATACTCAGATTTAAAATTATCCTATTTTGTCTGGGAAGTTTTCCGTCATCCGCCATATTCACTTGAAAACGCATGTGTGGATTTATCATTTATTCCAGTTCTTGCAAAATATTATTAATAAAAAAATTACGCGGAAGCCTGCAAAAGACATTTATAGAAGTCCTTTTCTGATAAAGATAAAATGTTTTGGGGACATGAAATTATGAAGATAGCTGGATAATAAGGCCCAAAGAAATCGTTCATTAAAGTTAATGGCAAAATGAAAAAAAAAAAGCCTTTTTATGTGTACGTCATGAACAGAAGAAACTTTTTGGTTCAAGTTGTAAAACATGTTATACATGCTCACGGTAGTCTGAATGTAGAAATCCAACGTAGTAAGTAATTTGTTCAATGAAACAGCACCAATATCTAGTAGCAGCTATTCAGGAATTCTTAAGGTCTTCCATATCAGAGGTTGGCAGTGGATATTCGGAGAGAGTAGGAAAACGTAGTTCTTCAGGTCTTTCATCTGACAGGTTAGCAGTGGATATTCCGAGAAAACAAAATGGCCGCCTTTATACACGTCGGATTGAATATTCCACGTCTTCTGATTGGTTAACCTTCTCTTGGTAAACTATAAAATGAGTCAGCTAATTTTGGTTGGCTCACTAGTTAATGGAGTATCCAAAAATTGTAACACAACTGCCTCTTTTATCTTTCTGTTGGGTTTGGTTGATTTTATTTAGTGGTATATCAACATCTGGGGGTTATTTAATACCGAAATGTAAATATTTTGGACAACATTTTATGAATTCAACGAAACATTTTAAGCGTAATTGCATGCCTTCAACTACAGATATTTTATACATGCTGATATACCTTTTGGAGGTAAACTTATGATTTATAGATCTTCAGTAAAATGAATGGAGCACTTTGGCTGCTTGGCGTTTGTTTACGTTTGTAAAAACAATACGCTAAATTTGGCCAATTAGTTATGTCAGGTGAAGATGGCTTAGTGGTAGAAGCTCTGACTGACGCCAAATCGGCTGGGTTTCGATC
This sequence comes from Acanthosepion esculentum, assembly GCA_964036315.1. Classification (NCBI taxonomy): domain Eukaryota; kingdom Metazoa; phylum Mollusca; class Cephalopoda; order Sepiida; family Sepiidae; genus Acanthosepion; species Acanthosepion esculentum. The sequence goes on from OZ038507.1 coordinate 90,051,757, forward strand.
CGTGCTTGAGGCATTCGGTTTTCAAGTCACTGAGGAGCTGCGAAATAGTACGATCTGCGATGATATAACAGATATACAGTAAGTAGATGATCTGTTGTAAATGTTATATGTTTCTCTCTCCATATATATATTCTGTCATATGATAATAGAGTTTATCGTGAAAATTACAGTAACGCCTAAAAGTTTAAAGAGACTGTGATTTTGTACTTTTTAAATGCATTTTAATAATATATATATATATATATATATATATATTTTATATATGTATGTGTATATATATATATATATATATATGTATTACTTTTTTTATAATATTTGACATCGATACACAATTCTTAATCTGTCTGTTTTTCTCTTTATTTGTGTGTATATATATATATATATAAATTTAAAAGTAAAATAAAAGCAACTACTTGTCATGCGATGACGCGAAATGATGAAATCGAAACAGAGTAAACGACAAAACTTTTTGATAAGAGCTGACGATAGGTGAAAGTACCCGGATGCTAGTTAATTTATATGTCCATAAGTTCTGGAAAGCAGACAAATTGTCCGAATATAGAAAAATAAAGAAAAGAATCCACAACAAAGAAATTTCGTTAGATTTAAATAAAAATGTATAAATAAAGAAATGCTGCACAAATACACCCTATATATATATATATATATATATATATATATATATATATATATATATATATATATATATATATATATATAAAGATTAGGTGGTCTTCCGATCACGTTACCTTGGTTTCAACCTTTCGGTGTCTTCAGGCGATCCAAGCTAAATAATTTCCCAACACTTAACTATTTAAAAATAAATAGACTTCCAACGTGAAGCGCAATAGAAGAGGCGGAGAAAAGCAAGGATAATTTTAAATAATAAAGCGTTATGAAATTAGTTAGCTCGAATCGCCTGAGGATACCGAATGTTTGAAAACAAGGTAGTATATATATATATATATATATATATATATATATATATATATATGCTACCTTGTTTTCAAATATATATATATATATATTTTCAAATATATATATATATTTTCAAATATATATATATATATATATATATATATATATATATATATATATAATAAGAACGAAAATAATATATAAATTCTAGCGTTCTCCCCAGTTGAGGTGTAATTTTAAATGCACTGAAACGAAGTTTGCATCTTTGTAGTGAGTAAATAGTTTTTGTCTATATGAAAAAATCATATATATATATATATATATATATATATATATATATATATATATATATATATATATATATATCTATATATATATATATATATATATATATATATATATATATATATATATATATATATGTGTGTGTGTGTGTGTGTGTATATAAGAGTAATAAACAGATGGAGTAAGAATCCATAGTTGCAAAATATTATAATAATATTTTTATTATAATAGATTACAATGTTTTTATTGTAATCTATTACAATAAAAACATTATAATATATATATATATATATATATATATATATATATATATATATATATATATATATATATATATATATATATATATATATATATACCATAAAATATAGTTTTAAGGCATGCTATATTTATGGGTTAAAATGCTCAATATCAAGGATAGTGCGTATGTAAATATAAATTTCTTGAAGTTTCTCCAATATATTAGCACTGGCAATACTTGCTGGTGATAGAGTAAAGTTCTCTTTCATATCTATCTATCTATCTATCTATCTATCTATCTATCTATCTATGTGTGTGTGTGAATGTGTGTGTATGTGTGGTCATTCATGCAAGTTCTGTTAAAGACCAAAGGGAAGGAATTACTTTAATATTTTACTTAACCTCTCTTGTCACTGAACCATTGAACTTGCGTCAATGATTAGAAAAACGAATCGAAAAATCCCGATTTTATGATCATGCGTTTTCAGCTTTTATCAAAAGATCCAAGAGCTTAAGAAAAAAAACAAAAAAATAAAACAAAAACTGTGAGAAATAAAGCACGAATCAGTATCACAGCCACTAGATGCGGAATGTTTATGAAACCTAATCCGTCAGCCTTGAACTAAATCCTGATGCTATTACTTTTACAAAAAAAAGTAAGTAAAATAAAACTAAATAGCAGGTGTTTCACATCATGTTAAATTGGGAGATTCTTTTTTTGTGTGTGTACATAACCAGGCAATTCGGTACTCGTAAAATTCAGAAGTAATGGCAATGAACATTCTTGAAAGTCATTCACGGGAATTTTATTCATTGCCGACTGGCCTAGAATTTAAAAGCTTCTGTTTGATTGAGTCAAAAAGACGTGATGATTAAAGAATTACTGTCGTTAGCACATTTGCAAGAGATGTGAGTTCGGTCCACTTCATGTAATAATTAAACTTTCTTGCTTAGTGACTGATAAACAATTTATTTTAAATTCATGGAATCTTCGAATTAAATATTATCTTTTTGCTGGTTTTCCTCCACATTCGTTGGTAAAAGTGTGCGAACTGTATAATTATATATACACCCTTGTGAAAATTAGACGAAGCAAAACGAATAATTCCGTTATTATTTACATTTTTTCGTATTTTTCCAATGAAACATGACCCAATGCACATGTTAATACTTCGTATGTCCATTCCACGAAGTCTTTCCTTGCAGATTGACTGCAGATTCTTGATTGGATTTGAATCAGGAGAGTTTCCGGGCCAATCTATATTACTTTGATTTGCTCACTGGTAAGACTTGCCAGTGTGTTTGTAAAGCGTTACAATTTTCGCACACTTCCTTGGAGTAATGTCCATTGCAGACAATGGCCGTAGGACAACTAATCGACAGTTGATACAATAGTGTCTGGGCGTGGTGAAAATCTGATGCAATCACGGATGACGCAATATTTTTCAAGGCCAAACAATAATAATAAATATAGCACACCTTAAGACTATATTTCTGCACATATATATATATATATATATATATATATATATATATATGTATATAATGCTTTAATCATAATGAAAGTTCATGTCATAATAACAACGCAATACACTACTCCTTTATCATGACAGGAACTTGCATCGCCTAGATTCAGAGTTCGTTTACCTCATACCCCAAATGTAAGACGTCTTATTTGATTATGTCGACCGATGGCGGATATTGATGGTATGAGAGGTGAAAGCTTCCCATCGACACCCATAATATTTCATCCTTGTTCTTCCTTTTTTCACATAGTAGCTGAGTTGTAGTCTGGTAAAATGATGTCTGATACGAAACATCACCCGAATCAGAAAAGTGTCATCTAATGTTTCCATTTTATAAAATTAACCTTTTTGACATTCATCAACGATTGATGATCGTTTACGGAGCAGTGGATGTGAGCACAGGCGACGAGTAATAGATTTATATAGTGGCGGCAGTGATTTGTATAAAATGGCACGCACCAGGCGATGATACACAGCTCGCAAATCACTAACTAAGGTTCTTGTTCATTGCTGATGAAAATTCATAACCACTGGTGATAACCTGGAGAGAAAAATGAGTGTTTTGCAGCCGAGTACTCCCTCTATTTAACAGTATTAGTGCAACTGCAGTACACGTTCTAGTAACTTCCGTATCTATCTATCTATCTATCTATCTATCTATCTATCTATCTATCTCTATTCATATCTATCTATCTATCTATCTATCTATCTATCTATCTATCTATCTATCTATCTATTCATATCTATCTATCTATCTATCTATCTATCTATCTATCTATCTATCTATCTATCTATCTGTTTGTCTGGGATAAATGACAGGAGGTATTCAGCAGGAACAACAGCAGAAGCAAGAAAAGAGAAGCAGCAGTAAAGGCAGTCAAGCGTGACAGCAGTTACAGTAGTAAGCAAAATTCAGGACTATGGCTAAATGGATTAAAACGTTGGTCCCTGACTTTGGTGACATTAATTATATGTTCAACCTATGGTCCAAGTAGTACTGCTTTAAACTTAGTGGGAACAGGCCGAGTAATAACTGAAGAGTATTAAATAAGAACAAGAGGTGACATGGATAGCAGAAGAAGAAGAAGAATCCATCACAGTTAAATAAAGGGTTCAGTTTAATATAAATGTTACCCTGATCAATAAAGACCTTAGAAGCTCGGATAACTCAACGATCGAAACGTTGTGATTAGCTCGAATAAAAATAATCTAGCTAGCTTGATATCATTGTCATTCATTTTCCAAGACATATTATATATGTATTAGGATTAACAAAATATTAGATTAACAAGGGATTATGATTGTGAGAGCATATTACGACAGATTTCATTCCTCTTTATTTGTCTATCTTGAAATCAAAGTGATTTGCAAGTTAAAAGGAAAACTTTTATTTAAAATTAAGACTGACATCTGTTAGTCGGATAATTATTTTACGACTCATTTAAACTGTGTTAAAAATATCACATTTAAGATGTTCATTTCGAGCTATGATAGAAAAAGCAGGCCTGATACAGTCAACAGTGAAGTTTTGCTTATATTAATGCTTTTTTCCCTTATGGAATAATGATCGTCATCAAATGTCACAGTCGCGGAGCACTGAATATTTTTAGGCGCATGCGCCTGTGATGAGGGCGGGATAAAGAGAGTCTACATTCCAGAAATATATACATTGACTTGATTATGTTCGTATAAAACCTACTTAGAAAAATGACTTCAACTGCATTTGTACTTCATAAGCAAATGAGTGTAATTGACTAATACTTAACATTTTATTATCAGAAATTATGTGAAATTTGATATACGTTATATCATATAATTTTACGTAAAATTATTTTATATATATATATATATATATATATATATATATATATATATATATATATATATATATATATATATATATAATTGCGTGTGTGTGTGGTAACGACGTCTCTTTCATATCAGCAAAAACATATATATATATACATATATATTGAATATATTTGGGCAATATCTTATTAAAGACAAAATGAATACCGTCCTGGGTATGACGATAAACTACATCCTGCAGCAAGGCCTCTGATCGGGATATTGGAAATTTTTATGTGCGTGGAACCACCTCTTAATTGCTGTTGTTCGCAGGTCCACCCTGACACGGGGTGGTGCCAACTGCTAGTGTTTCAGCTATGGTCAAATAGTCCCCCGCCGCGCAAAATGGGGTCAAAACATGAACATAGAAAAAAAAAATTACCAGCAATACTTTTTCATAGGAATAAAAAAAATTACCAGCAATACTTTTTCATAGGAATAAAAAAAATTACCAGCAATACTTTTTCATAGGAATAAAAAATATTACCAGCAATACTTTTTCATAGGAATAAAAAATATTACCAGCAATACTTTTTCATAGGAATAAAAAAAATTACCAGCAATACTTTTTCATAGGAATAAAAAAAATTACCAGCAATACTTTTTCATAGGAATAAAAAAAATTCCAGCAATACATTTTTGTAAAAGAAATTACCAAAGTTTACAAGAAAATAAAATCTCTGTACTAAATCACCCATAAGGTGTCGATACGTTGTTTAACAAATCAACCGAACCAAACAAAACGAATAGTTATTTGCAAAAAAAAAAAATATTGTTTTCTTCATTTCGAACTATTTTCCTGGTTTCTAGAAAGAGTTCAATGATTATTTACATGTAAACTATTGTACTCATCTTTGTATTGCTATTATCCCAACGTTTTAGCCGGTGAGTTCTCCAGCCTTCATAATCTGGTGCTTGGTTTTAAAATCTTTATTCTACTGAAACAAGGCAACGGGCCCAAGTATGATTATATATACAGCCATACATATATATATATATAGTGTCACAAGGTTTAAGGCATGGGGCACTCAGTCGTAATTAATGTAGCGAAACGAACTTACTAACCATTAGACCACATTGAAGTGCCCTACAAACACACACAAGCGCATATATATATATATATATATATATAGAGAGAGAGAGATAGAGATAGAGAGAGAGAGACACACACACACACACACACATATATATACATATGTATGTGGCTTCAAGTTTGCGTTCAAGTATGAAACAGACTGTTGCCATTAGGTGTTGACATCAGTGTCCACACTTCTTATATTTACGCATGATCTATCTCGGATATTGAGCACATCTATCCATAAATTTAATATATCATAAAACTATATTTTATAATATATATATATATATATATATATATATATATATATATATATATATATATATATATATATATATATACACACGCACAAAGAACTAATAATGTTAAACAAACACTAATCAACAACAGCTTCTCTAACCACCTTATAGACCACCTAATTAGACTATTTCTCCCCAAAGTAACTAATAACGATAGTGAACACACAGTCAAAAATCACATACACATTTATTACAAAAAACAAATGCATATTAATTACAAACAAGACGAATCTTCACTAAGGCATATTATAAAGAAATATACTACCCCAATTGACTCGAATAAAAAAAATCAAATTAATTATCTATTATAAAAAATTTAAGACAGCTAACCTTATCCTAAAAAATAACAATACACCAGCTATGTCAAAATTACAAAGAACGGACATTATCTATGAGTTCAAATTACCCTTAAGGAACTGCGTTGCTGATCAAACCGGACTCATAAATAATTACATCGGTTACACAACTACATTCTTATCCAGACACCTTACGTTACACCTATCTGACCACAGCTCCATTAGAACCCATTTAAACAAACACACAAACTTACCAGACTCCATTAAAAACATACTAGTAGAAAACACAAATATTATAACTGCATCCACCTGTAAAAAAGATTAAAAATAATGGAGGCTTTAATAATGAAAAAGAAAAAGCTAACGCTTAATAATATTAACTACGAACAAGGCCACAATGTGGTAACCGTATTCGGAAATTAAAACATCTCTACTACACACTAAGACATAATTCACACACTCAATTAAGCTGGAAAATCGAATAATCCTTGATAACGGCTAAAGGTATAGCCGAAAGCGCTCGGAACTATAAAACATTTGGACAGTTTTTACACACCCTTTGTCCAGAAAAGAAAGCTCTTGTTCGAACACAAGAAAAATGAAATAAAAAGCTTACCATTCATATATATATATATATATATATATATATATATATATATATATATATATACTGGACTCTCCCGTCATTTTCGGCGTATGTGGATCAAGCAGCTCATTTCTTAGGCCCTAAAGCCAAACTACCCGCAGATATGATTTTATTATAATGGTGAAGGCTTGTGCAGAATCAACCCCACTTTTGGGAAGAACGGACTATAGAGATCTAGTGCACAGTATGCCACAAGTTCCCCAAACGACCCTCCGCAGGTTTTGAATTCAGAGTTGTTCTCCTTCTAGACAGTTTGCTACCCCAAGTTATAGGGCCCCACTCTGTCCTGCGATTTACTTATAGCTGTGGAAAGAAGACAAGGATTCATATCCTTGGAAAGCGCGCGCGCACACACACACACACACACACACACACACACACACACACACACATATATATATATATATATATATATATATATATATATATATTTAGGGAGCATATTTTCATTCAAGCATGTTTGGCTAAATAATTTAGACATATTATGTCTATTTATTTTAGTTTTAATCCATTCAATTTATTTTTTGGTGAATGTAGAATATTGACTAAGAAAAATACAAAACCAACATTGTATATCAATTTAAATGTCCTTTGGGAGATTGCAACTCTGCTAAAAATCTTAATACGTATGTTGGTTTTACAGTGACGACGTTGACTAGAAGGCTTACGTTTCACTTGAATGAGCAAACTTCAATCTCTGAACATTTAAAGGAGCATTCACATCCACATTCAAAGTTAAGACAGATTAAAATAATAATAAGCAAAAACTTAAAATTCTGGAAGCTCTTTTGTATATGTGAATTGCAGTTAAAATAAAGTCAATTGAAGTTCTTAAATGTTTGTAGCAGCAAAATTTTACATAAATATATAAAATTAAAATATTACAAATAAAAAATCATTTTTAAAAAGAATTACAAAAGTTACATCCTTTGTATAATTGAGAAAAAATGAATTTGAAACGCTGTAAACAAATAGTGAATAATATATTTTGGATTTACGGAGCTAATGTATACACATCCATAGATATTTTAACGCCCTGAAAATGGTCTCAGATGAGATTGAAAGTACTTGAAAAAACAAAAGTTATTTGAAAGAAAATTTTGGTATTTTTCTTGATCAATTTTCTACGGCCACGAGTGGACTTGAAACGATTAAGAGTAAAATAAATAGACATAATGCATCTACATTATTTAACCAAACCTGCTTGAATATATATATATATATATATATATATATATATATATATATATATATATATAAGTGAACAAAGAAATCAACACTCAGAGGCGACAGGCTGTTTCTAGCATGAAACAGCCTGTCGCCTGTGAGTGTTGACTTCAGTGTTCACTTTTATATTTATATTTACCTACGCTCTGTCTCTGATATTGAGCACTTTATCCTATAAACATAGCACACCTTAAAACTATCCACATACACACGCAGAAAAAAAAGAAAAATACTGGATTTTAAAATTAAATACATATAAAATAGGGTTAAATAAAGACTTGGGTATTTTAAATCTTTATAAATAATTCAATAGTTAAACAAAAAATGTTTGTTACATATAGTTAAAATTTTTTTTAAACAACATCTAAAATATTACTACAGGTTAGATTTACGTTAGAAATATTCAAACACAGCTGCATTCCATATCACGTGACGTCCGCGTCTCGCGACGGACGCTACTTAATGTAAACAAACTTCTGAAAACAGTCATTTCTGATGAAAGATCGGGGCCCGATCTGAAATATCAAATATATATATATATATATATAAAAATATAAATAAATACTTTCACAAAAAAAACATTCATTTTTTTAAATTTGCAACTTTTCAGTTGTTTTTTCTATATTATATATATATATATATATATATATATATATATATATATATAGGCAGATGCATGTAGGAAAACCTTCAGTAACATGTTACACTTTTTTTTAGCTGTCCAAATCGATTAGTTTAATAATTAAAGTTTAATTCAAGGTAATTAACTTTGCAGCAAATAAACATTTTCCTATTCTACTCCTGGTTTTACAATCGGAGTCCCCCGAGACAGCAACAACAGCCATAACTCACTAATGTTTGAAACATGCACCAACAATCAACTAATTACCACATTGTCAGAAACCATTTATATAAATTTTCAGAAGAAAAATTAATGCCAATATTTATTGAAAATAAACTTGTACTCTTTATTTAGTTTTATTAAATTTTATAGTGTCTTTCTTTCCTGTTTCACAACCTTCTTTTTCTCTCTCTCTCTCGCCCACTTAGAGTTGCATCTATCAGCAGCATCCTGCAATTCCTGTACCATCTGCTCCGCCACCATTCTTGAACTCATTGCACTTTGTAACATTGTTCTTGTCTGACGTCCATTGATGATGCTGCTTGTTCATAAGAGGGAGAATGATTGCTTCTGTTGAGTCAAACCAGTTTTGATATTTCCTCTTGACATCGCCAAGTATTTCGTACGATGACTCGTATACAGCACTTCTGAAAAGAGACCATGATGATTCAATTCCTAAACTGTCCGTAAGCTTACTGCCACCGTCTGAAAGAATTTTGTGAGTGTTGATGAGCATTTTGACATCTATTCTTTGATCTGTTGGCGTCTAGTAAAGCTAATCTCGGATCATATTAACCTTTGGTCAAAGCAACACTGGAGAATGAACAAGTCGTTTTTACATCCTTCCTGGAGGAAGACCTCACAATCACATAGTTGATGGAGTCATAGTGGTTGAAATTGGAATATCTCCAGCTAGATTTGCAGTGGTTAGGAAGCTGGAAGATAGTGTTGGTAATCACAAGTTCATGCTCACTACAAAGGGATAGCAGTAGATGACCATTTGAGTTGACCTTGCCAACACCATGCTTACCAATTACACTACTCGATACTGACATATCACAACCTACAAATGCATTGAAATCACCCAGGAGAAGAAGTTTGTCTTGGATGGAAGTACTTCTCAACTGTTTGCGTAATTCAGAGTAGAAATTCTCCTTAATTTCTTCACTAGACTTCATGGCTGGAGTATAGCAACTAAAGATGGTCGCATACATATTTCAGCAAATGCAAATACACAAAGACATAAGTCTTTCATTGATGCCAACAGGTCGAGATTCCAGATGTTTCAGCAGGTTGTTCCAAATAGCAAACCCGACTTCTGCTTCTCTTAGCTGTCTCAGGCCTACAAATCCCAAAAAAGGTATATCCGCCATCAGCCTCCTGTAGCTGACCCAAATCAGCTAGTCTAGTTTCCGATAGAGAAGCTATGCTGACGTTTTTTTCTTTTTTAGGACGCAGACAATCAAAACACTCCCCCCCCCCCCGTTAGAGGTTTTTCTTATTATCCAGGTGAGTTTTTACATTTCAAGACCCAATGAAAAGATCTTTAATGTTTGACTTTATTGTTCTGGTGCGTTTATGGATGTCCAGTCATTTGCACCGAATGACAGGTATGTAAGCAATTTTTAGGTCCCATATTCTAGACCCATCCTCCTCGTACGAAAGCAGTGCTGTCCTAAAAAGGGTTGCTTTGTGATGAAAGGAGGACACGATTTACACAATTACTCACAGATGTTGATCTAAATGGCCATCTATCCTTCTCCACCCATGTGTAAAATTCAAGTTAGGAAGCTCCAGTGACACTTTTCACTCGTTCTCGTCACTATCCCTTCAACGCTACAGGGTTTCTAGAGCACAAATCATGTTGGTGGTGTTTACTAAACAAACTGCACATAAATTGTTTATAGTGGACATTGCTTGGGCAGCATAATAGCATACTCTCTCCAAAACAGCATCGCTTCTACTAGTGCAGGTTTTAAATAAGAGCTTTTTTTCTCCTAGGGAAAATGTTCTAACAAGAACTAAGGGGGGTAGCTTAAAGGTGAGTGTTTCGAACTTTTTATATCTTAAATTTTCCTAAATTTTCGGTTTTGAAAACTTTATTGACCACTCTCTTAATTTAGTCGTTCTTTTTGGCAAATATCAACGTCTGTGGGTTACTTAATGCCGAAATCTAAATATTTTTAATACAATTTTATGCCTTCAAGTACAGATAAAATGTATTTTTGGTCATTTTGATATAAAATGTGCTGATGGTAATTCTACTACAAATACATATTGTTGGTCATTTAGCTATAAAAACGTATTTTTATACTTTATATATATATAATACATATATATATATAATACAAAAAACAAATATATAAATATATATATATATAATGGCTACATATGAAACTGACTTTTTGAAATCAACACGAAATAAAAGTACTATTAATATCTTTGATTTAACCTGCACTCTCTGAATTTAGTCGCTTTTTTTGGCAAATATCACTTTTGACAGAGATAGAATTTATAATATATATATATATATTAAAAAAATATATATATTAAAAATTAAAATATTCAGACACACTGTGTTATATATTAATATTCTTTCGTTTTTATTATTTCAGTTAGATTCCTCGACTAGTTTCGGCCAACATGGCCATCATCAGGAGATAAAAAAATTCTGCTTGTTAGTAACATGAACTACAGAAATTAATGTCTTAATGGAGAAAATGAACTTTTGTCTGTAGTTTTCATTTTGTTTTTTTATTTTTTTAACATGAATTTTGGTCAGACCTTGTGTTGGTCAAACTGTCTCTTTTAAGTTGTTATTTGAGATAAGAGCTGGATGGATTCATGCTGCTCTGAATTCCCTTGGTCATTTTGACAGGGATGTGTCCCTGTTAAGTGTGTGTGTGTGTTATTTGGTTTTTAGGGAGTGAATGAGTATGATGTGTGTAAGCGTGTATATTACTATGGGTGTGTGTCATCATTTGGCTCATTAGGGAGTGAGTAAGTATGTATATTCGTGTGGGTGTGTGTATAAGTGTGAGGCCTCAACACCTCCGCAACCATGTATGTCTTGTGTGGGCGAGAAATGTGTGTAGGTCCTGATTTGTGGGGTTATCTATTAATACTATCTATATTGTTAAATTTGTAATTTAGCCGGTCTGGATAGTGTGTTTTTAAACGCAATATCCAGACGGACTTGCGTTTTTTTCTTTCTCTCTCTCTCTTTTTATATATATATATATATATATATATATTTCATTAAAAACGACTGACAAGGTGCTTTTATTTAGTTTTTTATATAATTTCTCGTGCAATCTAATAAAGGTTTTCTTTTCAGAGGATAAATTATACAAAAATTGTCCGAATGTTCTTTTCCGAGCGCTTTCGGCTATACTTTTAGCCATTATCAAGGATTATATTTCAACTGTTAGAATTAGAAATAGTTTGTGTGTGTTTTATAAAGTGATTCATTTTTTTTGTTTCAAAACACGGTCAAGATATTATGTCCATGTTCAAAGTTAATATTATTAAGGGTTGGTTTGTTTAATTTTATAAGTAAGGCTTCCATTATTTTTTTTAGCCTTTTTTTGCAAGTGGATGATGCTATTATATTAGTGTTTTCGACAAGTATATTCCGAATAGTGTCCGGTAGGTCTCCATGAATATTTAAATGAGATCTAATTGAGCTATTGTCAGAAAGGTGTAGGGTTAATCTGCGTGTTAAACGATTTGTAGTGTGGCCTATATAATTATTTACGAAAGTTGATTCTTGAGGAATACAATTCCTTAATGGACATTTGAATTCGTAAATAATATTTGCTCTATTTAATTTTGTTGTAGGAGGTGAATTATTATTTTTAACTATAAGGTTACAAGTTTTAAATTTTTTATAATAAAATTCGGACAATTTTTGTATAATTTATCCTCTGAAAAGAAAACCTTTATTAGATTGCACGAGAAATTATATAAAAAACTAAATAAAAGCACCTTGTCAGTCGTTTTTAATGAAATGTGCTTGAAAGAAGGATTGCTGCCTAAATACACAAATTTTAAATTGCATGACATGGCAGCCAACAAGGAAAGCGACACTATAACTTTCAGGAAGAATCTTGTTTTGCGACAAATAACTAAAGCTAAGAATGAAACTCAACATATAAATAATGAAATCCAAAAACATACTACAGTACTAAAAAACGCTTTAACTGAAACTGAATATAATGAAGCACAATACCACATCAATATCAGTATTAACAATGATGAACTTGACCAGCGACAATTAATTACAAAAAAACTGTGCAACTTATACCAAGGAAATATTCTACTTCCCAACAACCAAGATAAATACATAAACTTATCAGCTCACATATTAACGGATGATCAAAAGGAATTTTTAAATCTGGGACCAAATTGCCACCTCCAACCTAAATTCGACCTTCTCAAAAAGAAGACTGAAATTGAAATATTACACCAATCATTATATCAACTGGAAAAAGACAAATTGATAATACTCCATCCAAACCTCAAAGATCTTCTCAAGGTAGAAGGTTTAAAAGATTATATTCCACGTAATAGAAACAAGAACATTCCAACAAAACTCAAAATTGCTGCTACAGAATTAAAACACAATCCTAATATAGTAATCAGAAAGGCGGACAAATCCAATATTTATGTCATTTTGGATAAACTGGATTATCACAAAAAACTTCAGCACCTAATTGATGATCGTACTAAATTTACAAAATTGAATAAGAACACTACTGAAACCCTGAAGAAATATATTAATAAGCTTATAACAGCCAACAATGCAGCAGCAGGATCCTTGAAAATAAATAAAATTATTGGCGATTACCAACCCGGCTACCTATATGGTAATGTCAAAATACACAAAACAGGTAACCCATTACGACCTATCATTTCTCAAATTCCAACATGCATATACCAATTATCAAAATTTCTCAACGACATTATTACCCCATATCTCCCTACTAACTATAGCATTAAATCTACCCACGAATTCCTCCAAATTCTTAAAAACACAAAATTACAAACAAACCAAGGCATTCTTGCGTCACTTGACGTAGAAAATTTATTTACAAATGTTCCCGTCTCTGAAACTATCGATATTATCATTAATTCTGTGTATAAAAATAATTCAATTCCACCTCCATCAATCCAATCCAATATTTTAAGGAAACTACTGCTTGCATGCACTACTAAAGTACCTTTTTATAGCCATAATGGTACTATCTACACACAAACTGACGGAGTAAGTATGGGAAGCCCTCTCGGGCCGTGCTTCTCTAATTATTATATGGCCTATATCGAAAACAAGATTTTTACTAAAGTTGTTAAACCTAAAATATACGTTCGTTATGTTGACGATATTTTTATTTTGGCTGATAATAAGAAAGAAATAGAAAATCTGAAAACTACATTTCAACAAAACTCTGTCCTAAATTTTACTTATGAAATTAGTGAAAAAAATAAACTTCCTTTCTTAGATGTTCTCGTCGATTTTAGTAATAATACTTTTAAAACTTCTGTTTATAAAAAAACAACTAGCAAAGACTCTTGTCATCTTAATTTCTCTAGCGAATGCCCTCTTAGGTATAAAATAGGTGTTATTAAGAATTTCCTCACGCGAGCGCACGAGAACTCATCTTCACGCACGCTTTTCTTTAATGAATTAAAAAATATAAAGCAAACGCTGATCAATAACGGATTTCCTAATCAATTGTTGGATTTCCACATTAGGCGTTTCTTGTCCAAAGTAACTAATAGCAACGGCGAGAATCGAAACATAAACAATAATATTAATATTTTTTATAAAAATCAAATGAACGATAACTACAAACAGGATGAATGCCGAATGAATAACATTATAAAAAAATACATAGCACCAGTTGATAATAGCAAAAAAATTAGATTAATTATTTATTATAAAAAATTTAAAACTTGTAACCTTATAGTTAAAAATAATAATTCACCTCCTACAACAAAATTAAATAGAGCAAATATTATTTACGAATTCAAATGTCCATTAAGGAATTGTATTCCTCAAGAATCAACTTTCGTAAATAATTATATAGGCCACACTACAAATCGTTTAACACGCAGATTAACCCTACACCTTTCTGACAATAGCTCAATTAGATCTCATTTAAATATTCATGGAGACCTACCGGACACTATTCGGAATATACTTGTCGAAAACACTAATATAATAGCATCATCCACTTGCAAAAAAAGGCTAAAAATAATGGAAGCCTTACTTATAAAATTAAACAAACCAACCCTTAATAATATTAACTTTGAACATGGACATAATATCTTGACCGTGTTTTGAAACAAAAAAAATGAATCACTTTATAAAACACACACAAACTATTTCTAATTCTAACAGTTGAAATATAATCCTTGATAATGGCTAAAAGTATAGCCGAAAGCGCTCGGAAAAGAACATTCGGACAATTTTTGTATAATTTATCCTCTGAAAAGAAAACCTTTATTAGATTGCACGAGAAATTATATAAAAAACTAAATAAAAGCACCTTGTCAGTCGTTTTTAATGAAATGTGCTTGAAAGAAGGATTGCTGCCTAAATACACAAATATATATATATATATATATATATATATATATATATAATGTATATATATATATATATATATATATATATATATATATAGAGAGAGAGAGAGAGAGAGAGAAGGAGAGATAGAGGGAGAGAGATAGAGAGAGGCTACATATAAAACTGACTTTTTGAAATCAACACGAATTAAAAGTACTATTAATATCGTTTAATTGATTTAACCTTCACGAAATCCTAATTCGTTTTAAACGAGTATTTTTTGTTGGTCTTACTCCAAAAATTAATCGAAGGTCCGTATCTCATGTGCTCAAGAGGATATTTTCAATATGATTTTCACGATAGCTCCAGGATTCCTAGTGGGACTGACGGCAAATGAATTACTTGCCAAACTGCCTAACCTTTTTGCTTTGGTAAAAAATGTTATCCGCGGTTACAAACCAAACACATGCGAGCTGTATCTTCACCAATGATTCAGTCTTCAGATATAAATGTTTGGGAACAGCTCGAGTAGTGTGCACAACTAACACCGTAAACGTCGGGATAATACTCTCTTTCCAGATTCGATAGAGTTCAAAAGCATTTACAGCTTACGCCCGTATCACGTTCAAACATCGGTTCGCGCACGATCACTGAAGTTAAACAACGCCGGGCCTGGTCAGTACTTAGGTGGATGACCGCCTGGGAGTATCACGTGCTGTAAGCTAGGATGTGCGGCTTGCGCAATGGATAAAGTCTGGTAGTTGGAAATCGGAGAACCGAGTTCCAATTGCCCTCGTGTTCGTTATATTCCCTTACGCGCAAATATTTTCTACCCCCAGCTATGGATTAATTAGTAGGACTTGTATCAGTAAATCATTATTATCAACAATACATTGTTACCTTCAGTATCTGTTTATATTTCTGAGATGAGGTATTATGTACACTATTTACATTATTCGGACTATTGTCCTCATCTTTGTCGCCATATTAATACAACGTTTCGGCCTTTCAATATCTGTCTATATTTCTGAGATGAGGTATTATGTACATTATTTACATTATTCGGACTATTGTCCTCATCTTTGTCGCCATATTTATTACAACGTTTCGGCCGTTGTACGCTCCGGCCTTCTTCAGGTGGTTGGAATATCGACATTCCAACCACCTGAAGAAGGCCGGATCGTACAACGGCCGAAACGTTGTAATAAATATGGCGACAAAGATGAGGACAATAGTCCGAATAATGTAAATAATGTACATTGTTACCTTCTAAAAATATTTTTGTCTTTAAATAACCTGCAAAAGATTGATAAGCCGTAAAAAAATCAATCAAAGGGCTTACGCGGCATAATGGGCGATGGGTTATTTTAACATCCATAATCCCTTTCCTACAGACGCAGCCTAATAAGTCTCACGATACTACCGATATTTCGAATATTTTACAATGCTCTAACGAATATTGTCCAGTTCCACAAGTTCAGACATTTACAACTAAGACCTGCCATTATATATATACAGGGGTGAACCATTGTCATCGACTTCGTATTTCATTGATACGGAGGAAGTTCTATTCGCATAGTTTCTTCTCAAGAGCTGGTACTTTACCTATCGTGTGTACGTTCCTAATCTAACTTTACACCCCCACTACATCCACACAAAAATAACCCTCTACCTTGAGTGGCTCTTGTGACTTGTATTGGCTGATCATGTAGTAAAAAAACGAGTCTACTACGTTGAAAATAGAAATTATCATTTACTTCTATGAAGAGAAGTATGCAAGCTTTTTTTTAAATGTTTTGAATTTAAGCGCAGTACTAGAACTTCTACTTGCGGAACACCCTTCCGATTCCATGCTTTCCAACCAACTTTAATCTGAAAATTTTTTAAATGCAATGTCAATCGCTATCTACCGCCCTTCTAATTACTCTGTTCACTTCCTACTCATTATTAATATTTCTGCTCCTAATTATTCCACACCTTGTAACCGCTTGTACCTTAGCGGCTTTATTGCCTTGCATGGGGTGATGCCGATTAAAAAAACAAACTCCTTTTAAAACGAACCAGCCATCGGAAAAATGAAATTAATTTACAAATAATTTGTAAAACTAAAGTAAAAAAAAAAAGCAAATAAACAAATGCATAAAGTAAAATAAAAACAAAAATAAGACCCCAACCCCCACCCGGCCCTCAATTTGACCTCTTTTAGGTTGTGACCTTTGTGTTACCTTCATGACAAAAGGGCGCACCGTTTCTTAACATATCATAACCATCTACGACGAAAGTAGGCACAAAAATGCTTTGGATTTTTATTGCATAAACATTATATTCTGAGGTCACCCATTAATCTTTGAAGTGGGAAATCTCGGCAAGTGTCGAACGCAGTAAAACAAACTCCACCCATAGCCTCATCAGAAAAGGAGATTGTCAAAATATTTCTATCCTTTTAAATGAGCTTTGAATGACACACGTGCATCAAACAGACGCAGTTCGAAAAGCCTCGAATGAAACAATAAATATATTTGAATATTCTCGTTTCTCACGATTCTAAGAGCAAAGCGTTTGTTCGGCAGATGTAGTGGTAGTTGTGGTGAAATGAGTATCTCGCCATTATAAATAGCTTGGCCTGTCTTGGTTGACTTGGCAACGAAGCAGAAGGGACGTTACTGCGCAGGTGGCAACAAATGTTCTCCCATTTAGTTGGCAGTGAGAAGCTACTTGGTAAGCGTTGTGATGTGCGACCATAACATTGAAAAGGATGTTTTGCACTGTTTCTTTTTGGCAAAACATTGCTTCACCCAAGTTTCTCAGTGTTCCCTACCCCACCGCAGTCCGAATTTAGTTCCATGTGATTCCTAATTACCCCAAAGCTAATATCGACGTTAGATTTGCGAATTCAGGCCGTGGTGGACATTATGAATTAAGAAGAAAGAAACGAATTAGCTGATGGCGATCCCGAAGGATCCTGTAGAATGATTCGGTAGGCTCTTTCGAAAAGTCAAAGGGACGATAGAATGATTGAGTGACGTCCCAAGTCTGGTTCCGGTCTTTTGTACACTGGCAAAAGTTTTTCCCTTGTATTCTGTTTAGGATTAGGTTTCCGGTTACTTCTAAAGTCTTTGCATTCGCTTTCACTACCAGTAGCCCTTTGCATCTTAGTGGCATTAACGCCTTGCACGAGGTGAATTGATAAAAAAGTAAAGTAGAATACTTTGAAAGGGAATACGGCAACATTGTCTTCGGTAGGATAATTTTTCGTTAATATTAAAGAGCGAAAATCATCTAGAAAAGGTATTCTATTCACGAAATATCTGATCTTTATTCTAAAAAAAAAAAGAAAGAAATTTCAAGAGAATGACTTGGCCATAGAACAATGGCTTTTGTGCAGATGAAAACTGACTTTGACAATCATAATTGTATAACCGATAAAAAATAGGGATTCATGTTTTATGAATGAAAAAAAAAACACACCAAAAGACTGCTAGCCAATACTTGCACTCTAGCAGGAAATGAAACATGGATCTTCAGTATAATTATATTAGGATAATTGCCGTAAAGTGGTTCCTTCCTTGCACTCTAGCAGGAAGTAAAACATGGATCTTCGGTATAATTATAAAAGCATAATTGCCGTAAAGTGGTCCCTTTCTTGCACTCTAGTCGGAAGTAAAACATGGTTCTTCAGTATAATTATATTAGCATAATTGCCGTAAAGTGGTCCCTTTCTGGGACTCTAGTCGGAAGTAAAACATGGGTCTTCAGTATAATTATATTAGCATAATTGCCGTAAAGTGGTCCCTTTCTTGCACTCTAGTTGGAAGTAAAACATGGATCTTCAGTATAATTATATTAGCATAATTGCCGTAAAGTGGTCCCTTTCTTGCACTCTACTCGGAAGTAAAACATGGCTCTTCAGTATAATTATATTAGCATAATTGCCGTAAAGTGGTCCCTTTCTTGCACTCTAGTCGGAAGTAAAACATGGATCTTCAGTATAATTATATTAGCATAATTGCCGTAAAGTGGTCCCTTTCTTGCACTCTAGTCGGAAGTAAAACATGGCTCTTCAGTATAATTATATTAGCATAATTGCCGTAAAGTGGTCCCTTTCTTGCACTCTAGTCGGAAGTAAAACATGGGTCTTCAGTATAATTATATTAGCATAATTGCCGTAAAGTGGTCCCTTTCTTGCACTCTAGTCGGAAGTAAAACATGGATCTTCAGTATAATTATATTAGCATAATTGCCGTAAAGTGGTCCCTTTCTTGCACTCTAGTTGGAAGTAAAACATGGGTCTTCAGTATAATTATATTAGCATAATTGCCGTAAAGTGGTCCCTTTCTTGCACTCTAGTTGGAAGTAAAACATGGGTCTTCAGTATAATTATATTAGCATAATTGCCGTAAAGTGGTCCCTTTCTTGCACTCTAGTTGGAAGTAAAACATGGGTCTTCAGTATAATTATATTAGCATAATTGCCGTAAAGTGGTCCCTTTCTTGCACTCTAGTCGGAAGTAAAACATGGCTCTTCAGTATAATTATATTAGCATAATTGCCGTAAAGTGGTCCCTTTCTTGCACTCTAGTCGGAAGTAAAACATGGGTCTTCAGTATAATTATATTAGCATAATTGCCGTAAAGTGGTCCCTTTCTTGCACTCTAGTCGGAAGTAAAACATGGATCTTCAGTATAATTATATTAGCATAATTGCCGTAAAGTGGTCCCTTTCTTGCGCTCTAGTCGGAAGTAAAACATGGGTCTTCAGTATAATTATATTAGCATAATTGCCGTAAAGTGGTCCCTTTCTTGCACTCTAGTCGGAAGTAAAACATGGATCTTCAGTATAATTATATTAGCATAATTGCCGTAAAGTGGTCCCTTTCTTGCACTCTAGTTGGAAGTAAAACATGGCTCTTCAGTATAATTATATTAGCATAATTGCCGTAAAGTGGTCCCTTTCTTGCACTCTAGTCGGAAGTAAAACATGGGTCTTCAGTATAATTATATTAGCATAATTGCCGTAAAGTGGTCCCTTTCTTGCACTCTAGTCGGAAGTAAAACATGGATCTTCAGTATAATTATATTAGCATAATTGCCGTAAAGTGGTCCCTTTCTTGCACTCTAGTTGGAAGTAAAACATGGGTCTTCAGTATAATTATATTAGCATAATTGCCGTAAAGTGGTCCCTTTCTTGCACTCTAGTCGGAAGTAAAACATGGATCTTCAGTATAATTATATTAGCATAATTGCCGTAAAGTGGTCCCTTTCTTGCACTCTAGTCGGAAGTAAAACATGGCTCTTCAGTATAATTATATTAGCATAATTGCCGTAAAGTGGTCTCTTTCTTGCACTCTAGTCGGAAGTAAAACATGGGTCTTCAGTATAATTATATTAGCATAATTGCCGTAAAGTGGTCCCTTTCTTGCACTCTAGTCGGAAGTAAAACATGGATCTTCAGTATAATTATATTAGCATAATTGCCGTAAAGTGGTCCCTTTCTTGCACTCTAGTTGGAAGTAAAACATGGGTCTTCAGTATAATTATATTAGCATAATTGCCGTAAAGTGGTCCCTTTCTTGCACTCTAGTCGGAAGTAAAACATGGCTCTTCAGTATAATTATATTAGCATAATTGCCGTAAAGTGGTCCCTTTCTTGCACTCTAGTTGGAAGTAAAACATGGGTCTTCAGTATAATTATATTAGCATAATTGCCGTAAAGTGGTCCCTTTCTTGCACTCTAGTTGGAAGTAAAACATGGGTCTTCAGTATAATTATATTAGCATAATTGCCGTAAAGTGGAACCTTTCTTGCACTCTAGTCGGAAGTAAAACATGGATCTTCAGTATAATTATATTAGCATAATTGCCGTAAAGTGGTCCCTTTCTTGCACTCTAGTTGGAAGTAAAACATGGGTCTTCAGTATAATTATATTAGCATAATTGCCGTAAAGTGGTCCCTTTCTTGCACTCTAGTCGTAAATGAAAAAAAGGAACTTCAGTATAATTATATTAGCATAATTGCCGTAAAGTGGTCCCTTTCTTGCACTCTAGTTGGAAGTAAAACATGGGTCTTCAGTATAATTATATTAGCATAATTGCCGTAAAGTGGTCCCTTTCTTGCACTCTAGTCGGAAGTAAAACATGGATCTTCAGTATAATTATATTAGCATAATTGCCGTAAAGTGGTCCCTTTCTTGCACTCTAGTTGGAAGTAAAACATGGGTCTTTAGTATAATTATATTAGCATAATTGCCGTAAAGTGGTCCCTTTCTTGCACTCTAGTCGGAAGTAAAACATGGATTTTCAGTATAATTATATTAGCATAATTGCCGTAAAGTGGTCCCTTTCTTGCACTCTAGTTGGAAGTAAAACATGGGTCTTCAGTATAATTATATTAGCATAATTGCCGTAAAGTGGTCCCTTTCTTGCACTCTAGTCGGAAGTAAAACATGGATCTTCAGTATAATTATATTAGCATAATTGCCGTAAAGTGGTCCCTTTCTTGCATTCTAGTTGGAAGTAAAACATGGGTCTTCAGTATAATTATATTAGCATAATTGCCGTAAAGTGGTCCCTTTCTTGCACTCTAGTAGGAAGTAAAACATGGGTCTTCAGTATAATTATATTAGCATAATTGCCGTAAAGTGGTCCCTTTCTTGCACTCTAGTCGGAAGTAAAACATGGATCTTCAGTATAATTATATTAGCATAATTGCCGTAAAGTGGTCCCTTTCTTGCACTCTAGTTGGAAGTAAAACATGGGTCTTCAGTATAATTATATTAGCATAATTGCCGTAAAGTGGTCCCTTTCTTGCACTCTACTCGGAAGTAAAACATAGCTCTTCAGTATAATTATATTAGCATAATTGCCGTAAAGTGGTCCCTTTCTTGCACTCTAGTTGGAAGTAAAACATGGGTCTTCAGTATAATTATATTAGCATAATTGCCGTAAAGTGGTCCCTTTCTTGCACTCTAGTTGGAAGTAAAACATGGGTCTTCAGTATAATCATATTAGCATAATTGCCGTAAAGTGGTCCCTTTCTTGCACTCTAGTCGGAAGTAAAACATGGATCTTCGGTATAATTATATTAGCATAATTGCCGTAAAGTGGTCCCTTTCTTGCACTCTAGTTGGAAGTAAAACATGGGTCTTCAGTATAATTATATTAGCATAATTGCCGTAAAGTGGTCCCTTTCTTGCACTCTACTCGGAAGTAAAACATGGCTCTTCAGTATAATTATATTAGCATAATTGCCGTAAAGTGGTCCCTTTCTTGCACTCTAGTTGGAAGTAAAACATGGGTCTTCAGTATAATTATATTAGCATAATTGCCGTAAAGTGGTCCCTTTCTTGCACTCTACTCGGAAGTAAAACATAGCTCTTCAGTATAATTATATTAGCATAATTGCCGTAAAGTGGTCCATTTCTTGCACTCTAGTTGGAAGTAAAACATGGGTCTTCAGTATAATTATATTAGCATAATTGCCGTAAAGTGGTCCCTTTCTTGCACTCTAGTCGGAAGTAAAACATGGATCTTCAGTATAATTATATTAGCATAATTGCCGTAAAGTGGTCCCTTTCTTGCACTCTAGTCGGAAGTAAAACATGGGTCTTCAGTATAATTATATTAGCATAATTGCCGTAAAGTGGTCCCTTTCTTGCACTCTAGTCGGAAGTAAAACATGGATCTTCAGTATAATTATATTAGCATAATTGCCGTAAAGTGGTCCCTTTCTTGCACTCTAGTTGGAAGTAAAACATGGGTATTCAGTATAATTATATTAGCATAATTGCCGTAAAGTGGTCCCTTTCTTGCACTCTAGTCGGAAGTAAAACATGGATCTTCAGTATAATTATATTAGCATAATTGCCGTAAAGTGGTCCCTTTCTTGCATTCTAGTTGGAAGTAAAACATGGGTCTTCAGTATAATTATATTAGCATAATTGCCGTAAAGTGGTCCCTTTCTTGCACTCTAGTAGGAAGTAAAACATGGGTCTTCAGTATAATTATATTAGCATAATTGCCGTAAAGTGGTCCCTTTCTTGCACTCTAGTCGGAAGTAAAACATGGATCTTCAGTATAATTATATTAGCATAATTGCCGTAAAGTGGTCCCTTTCTTGCACTCTAGTTGGAAGTAAAACATGGGTCTTCAGTATAATTATATTAGCATAATTGCCGTAAAGTGGTCCCTTTCTTGCACTCTACTCGGAAGTAAAACATAGCTCTTCAGTATAATTATATTAGCATAATTGCCGTAAAGTGGTCCCTTTCTTGCACTCTAGTTGGAAGTAAAACATGGGTCTTCAGTATAATTATATTAGCATAATTGCCGTAAAGTGGTCCCTTTCTTGCACTCTAGTTGGAAGTAAAACATGGGTCTTCAGTATAATCATATTAGCATAATTGCCGTAAAGTGGTCCCTTTCTTGCACTCTAGTCGGAAGTAAAACATGGATCTTCGGTATAATTATATTAGCATAATTGCCGTAAAGTGGTCCCTTTCTTGCACTCTAGTTGGAAGTAAAACATGGGTCTTCAGTATAATTATATTAGCATAATTGCCGTAAAGTGGTCCCTTTCTTGCACTCTACTCGGAAGTAAAACATGGCTCTTCAGTATAATTATATTAGCATAATTGCCGTAAAGTGGTCCCTTTCTTGCACTCTAGTTGGAAGTAAAACATGGGTCTTCAGTATAATTATATTAGCATAATTGCCGTAAAGTGGTCCCTTTCTTGCACTCTACTCGGAAGTAAAACATAGCTCTTCAGTATAATTATATTAGCATAATTGCCGTAAAGTGGTCCCTTTCTTGCACTCTAGTTGGAAGTAAAACATGGGTCTTCAGTATAATTATATTAGCATAATTGCCGTAAAGTGGTCCCTTTCTTGCACTCTAGTCGGAAGTAAAACATGGATCTTCAGTATAATTATATTAGCATAATTGCCGTAAAGTGGTCCCTTTCTTGCACTCTAGTCGGAAGTAAAACATGGGTCTTCAGTATAATTATATTAGCATAATTGCCGTAAAGTGGTCCCTTTCTTGCACTCTAGTCGGAAGTAAAACATGGATCTTCAGTATAATTATATTAGCATAATTGCCGTAAAGTGGTCCCTTTCTTGCACTCTAGTTGGAAGTAAAACATGGGTCTTCAGTATAATTATATTAGCATAATTGCCGTAAAGTGGTCCCTTTCTTGCACTCTAGTCGGAAGTAAAACATGGATCTTCAGTATAATTATATTAGCATAATTGCCGTAAAGTGGTCCCTTTCTTGCATTCTAGTTGGAAGTAAAACATGGGTCTTCAGTATAATTATATTAGCATAATTGCCGTAAAGTGGTCCCTTTCTTGCACTCTAGTAGGAAGTAAAACATGGGTCTTCAGTATAATTATATTAGCATAATTGCCGTAAAGTGGTCCCTTTCTTGCACTCTAGTCGGAAGTAAAACATGGATCTTCAGTATAATTATATTAGCATAATTGCCGTAAAGTGGTCCCTTTCTTGCACTCTAGTTGGAAGTAAAACATGGGTCTTCAGTATAATTATATTAGCATAATTGCCGTAAAGTGGTCCCTTTCTTGCACTCTACTCGGAAGTAAAACATAGCTCTTCAGTATAATTATATTAGCATAATTGCCGTAAAGTGGTCCCTTTCTTGCACTCTAGTCGGAAGTAAAACATGGATCTTCAGTATAATTATATTAGCATAATTGCCGTAAAGTGGTCCCTTTCTTGCACTCTAGTTGGAAGTAAAACATGGGTCTTCAGTATAATTATATTAGCATAATTGCCGTAAAGTGGTCCCTTTCTTGCACTCTAGTCGGAAGTAAAACATGGCTCTTCAGTATAATTATATTAGCATAATTGCCGTAAAGTGGTCCCTTTCTTGCACTCTAGTTGGAAGTAAAACATGGGTCTTCAGTATAATTATATTAGCATAATTGCCGTAAAGTGGTCCCTTTCTTGCACTCTACTCGGAAGTAAAACATAGCTCTTCAGTATAATTATATTAGCATAATTGCCGTAAAGTGGTCCCTTTCTTGCACTCTAGTTGGAAGTAAAACATGGGTCTTCAGTATAATTATATTAGCATAATTGCCGTAAAGTGGTCCCTTTCTTGCACTCTAGTCGGAAGTAAAACATGGATCTTCAGTATAATTATATTAGCATAATTGCCGTAAAGTGGTCCCTTTCTTGCACTCTAGTTGGAAGTAAAACATGGGTCTTCAGTATAATTATATTAGCATAATTGCCGTAAAGTGGTCCCTTTCTTGCACTCTAGTAGGAAGTAAAACATGGATCTTCAGTATAATTATATTAGCATAATTGCCGTAAAGTGGTCCCTTTCTTGCATTCTAGTTGGAAGTAAAACATGGGTCTTCAGTATAATTATATTAGCATAATTGCCGTAAAGTGGTCCCTTTCTTGCACTCTAGTCGGAAGTAAAACATGGTTCTTCAGTATAATTATAAAAGCATAATTGCCGTAAAGTGGTCCCTTTCTTGCACTCTAGTCGGAAGTAAAACATGGCTCTTCAGTATAATTATAAAAGCATAATTGCCGTAAAGTGGTCCCGTTCTTGCACTCTAGTCGGAAGTAAAACATGGATCTTCGGTATAATTATATTAGCATAATTGCCGTAAAGTGGTCCCTTTCTTGCACTCTAGTCGGAAGTAAAACATGGATCTTCAGTATAATTATATTAGCATAATTGCCGTAAAGTGGTCCCTTTCTTGCACTCTAGTCAGAAGTAAAACATGGATCTTCAGTATAATTATATTAGCATAATTGCCGTAAAGTGGTCCCTTTCTTGCACTCTAGTCGGAAGTAAAACATGGATCTTCAGTATAATTATATTAGCATAATTGCCGTAAAGTGGTCCCTTTCTTGCACTCTAGTCGGAAGTAAAACATGGATTTTCAGTATAATTATATTAGCATAATTGCCGTAAAGTGGTCCCTTTCTTGCACTCTAGTCGGAAGTAAAACATGGCTCTTCAGTATAATTATATTAGCATAATTGCCGTAAAGTGGTCCCTTTCTTGCACTCTAGTCGGAAGTAAAACATGGGTCTTCAGTATAATTATATTAGCATAATTGCCGTAAAGTGGTCCCTTTCTTGCACTCTAGTCGGAAGTAAAACATGGATCTTCAGTATAATTATATTAGCATAATTGCCGTAAAGTGGTCCCTTTCTTGCACGCTACTCGAAAGTAAAAAATGGGTCTTCAGTATAATTATATTAGCATAATTGCCGTAAAGTGGTCCCTTTCTTGCACTCTAGTCGGAAGTAAAACATGGATCTTCAGTATAATTATATTAGCATAATTGTCGTTAAGCGGTCCCTTTCTTGCACTCTAGTCGGAAGTAAAACATGGGTCTTCAGTATAATTATATTAGGATAATTGCCGTAAAGTGGTCCCTTTCTTGCACTCTAGTCGGAAGTAAAACATGGATCTTCGGTATAATTATAAAAGCATAATTGCCGTAAAGTGGTCCCGTTCTTGCACTCTAGTCGGAAGTAAAACATGGCTCTTCAGTATAATTATAAAAGCATAATTGCCGTAAAGTGGTCCCGTTCTTGCACTCTAGTCGGAAGTAAAACATGGATCTTCGGTATAATTATATTAGCATAATTGCCGTAAAGTGGTCCCTTTCTTGCACTCTAGTCGGAAGTAAAACATGGGTCTTCAGTATAATTATATTAGCATAATTGCCGTAAAGTGGTCCCTTTCTTGCACTCTAGTCGGAAGTAAAACATGGATCTTCAGTATAATTATATTAGCATAATTGCCGTAAAGTGGTCCCTTTCTTGCACGCTACTCGAAAGTAAAAAATGGGTCTTCAGTATAATTATATTAGCATAATTGCCGTAAATTGGTTCCTTTCTCTTCGTCGTAAGGTACCTTCCTTGTGATGTCTCTATAAAGATTTTCATGATAATTGGTCGTATGTTCATCTATACCTCGACTTGACGAATTTAAGAATTACATTTGTTTCACACTCAGTATACCTTTTCCTCTTGATGACATTTGTCAACTTCATTCGGCTGAAATGATTCTAAAATTTATAATGGGTTTATTTATGGATTGATAAGCACTTTGTCGAGGATCAGTGTAGCATATGTGTGTTCTAAACACGCACACACACACGCACACACACACACGCACCAACATTGACACAAATACATTGTTCTTTACGCAATTGAATTGTTTATTAAGACAATACACCATACCTATTCTTTATGTCAGTGAAAAAATTATCTCAGTGAATAAATGGACGATGTGTAGCAAATGTTTGAGGTTAAATGTAAAACAATAGCACACTGTTTATTTCGATTATGTTTTCATAGGAATCACGTATAGTAGACGTAAAAAATGACGAGATTATTCAAGTATGGATCAGCATTTGTGGTCAGGATCTATGTAGTGATGTGCTAAAGATTAAAATATTAGACACGCACACAAATATATATGTACACATATATATATATAAGAACAGAGGGAAAAGAGTGATATATATATATATATATATATATATATATATATATATATATATATATATATATATATATATATATATATATATATATATATATATATAATGACCAACATAAAAATATTAATTTATTTTTATTACTACTCATGTTGATAACAGATAAAAATATATTACCTATTACCATCATGAGTCGTAATAAAAATAAATTTCGTCTTTTCATGTCGGTCATAAAATTTTGTACCACAAATCATATCTTATATATATATATATATATATATATATATATATATATATATATAACCTAATGGGTAAATATCAGAAAGGTGTAAGAGCGAGCGATTTTATACAAATACATATAAATACTGTATAGTTTAAGAAAAAACGGCGCTCAATGTTAAATAACAGAGCTATTTAATATATATATATATATATATATATATATATATATATATATATATATGCAAATTAAATAATATATATAATATCTTACATTAATTGCATTAATTAGTCCAATTAATGTAAGATATTATATATATTTCTTTATATATATTAATTTCAAAATCAAGATATCAGTGACTGGCCACTACTATAAGTTTCATGTGCCTGCACGCGATGACCTGGCTGGGGAACTAAAACCGAAGGGCATTTATAAAAGAGCCGCTGTATAATCAAGAAAATTTGACAAAGGTAATATCGACTACAGGTTACAAATCTAATACAAACAAAAATAACGATTATCTAATCCACCAAGGACCTATATTTCTATGTTCAAAAACACATATGTATACACACATGCACAACAACATATTTATATTTTCACGTACATACATATATATAGACGTGTACACACACACCCATACATATATATATATATATATATATATATATATATATATATATATATATATATGTGAACCCCACCTCATTCAATTGGTGAGATGTAAGTTCCACTCGAACAGCTTCTTCCCATGAACCACTGCGTTATGGAACCGATTCCCAAGAGGCTGATTCTCCCATCATTATAATCTTAACCTGTTCAAGTCTAGGGTTAACCGTTGTCTTCCACACATATCCGCATAAGCTGTGCCTCTTATTCTGTAGCCCACTACCTCAAGTGGCACCCGGGCCTTATACAGGGTGAATCTAAGTTTAAAAGAAGATACATTATTCAAATCTAAGCAGTGGTGAACACCACAGAGAGGAAAACAAGAAAATGACGGTTCAAGTAACCAGGGATTTATAGTATCAACCAGATTTGGGAAACAAGTTGGTTGGTTGATTTTGTTTAGCAGCATATCAACGTCTGTGGGTTATTTAATACCGGAATCTAAATATTTTTAACACAGTTTTATGCCTTCAAGTACAGATAAAATATATTGTTGGTCATTTTGATATAAAATGTGCTGATGGTAATTCTACTATAAATACATATTGTTGGTCATTTAGCTATAAAAACGTATTTTTATACTTTGCTAGAGTTTTGTTTTTGTTTAGGGGTTCACTATTTATCCATAGCTGGGACCCTAGCGGGTGTTACCTACCCGGGTTAGTTAAAACGATCCGGAAAGCACCTAATCTCCCAATCAGAGGGCTTGCTGCCGGATGGGAAACAAGTGATGTCCATGATAAGTTTCATAATATAACTTTGCCGAACAAAAGTTCAGATATATAAGACAAACAAATATATCAGAAATAATCGGGAGAAGAAGAATAGAATTATGGCAACAGATTTATTGCCCTTCCTCGACATTACTTTTCAAGTCGCCATCTATGTTAGACGAATTCTCGGGAAATAGGATGCAAGTTTGTTCGATAGCCATTTCTAAATTCCTCTTCTCGTTTCTTACTTTATCAGTCACAGGTTATATCGACTAAGAACTTTGCGATAAAAAGCTACAAGTCTTCATCGAAGAAATCAAACAAAACTACAAGAATTTTGGAATCAAACTTTAACGCTTCTTGCACACCTACCATCATAATTTATTTCTAACCAGAATAGCCGAAATAGTGTCTTTATACAAATTCAGCCCAATTCATGATTTATAAAGACATCCAGTTACTCTTTGCGTTTTATTTCGTTGCCAAAATAGAATGGCTGGAGATTGCTTGCCATTTCCTTTTCGAACTGACTACTTTCTGTGAAGAGGTGATCGCTTTGAGAGAAAGAAAATATTCTCTTAAAATAACTCTACTTCGCCTCAAATCGGATATTAGAATTGTTAAGATTAACTACAGCTTGGGTTATATTCCAACACGATCGTTTTTAGTACTTATTTTGCCTTTTGCTTCTTGGTTTGCGCCTGTCACGAACAAATCTCGTTGAACTATCGTACATTGTAAGTAATAAAATATTTCTGGATCAGATGCTTATTTCCCACCAGGCACAGATTTTGGTGTTTGGGGTCAGGGAAAAATCTAGGCGGGTTTCCAAAACAGGTTGACCATCCCATGGAAGACTGAAATTAACCGTTCTTCTTCAGCCAGTGCTTTTGCAATTTGTTCTGAACTAAGATTAACAAATGACAAAGAGGATTCTGTTTTATATTTTTCGTTCAGGATTCAGTTTTCCAAGTTAGATAAAATTTAGGAATTTGAAGACTAACTTTTAAAGCAGGCATGCTTTTTGAATTTTGAAAATTGGCGCATCACAATCTAGTTTCATTTGACACAGTACAAAGCTGAGATAGATATCTCTTGATAACCTTGAAGACCATTAAATGTTGTTGAAAATAACTGATTCCTGGGCTCACTACTAGCCCCTGTTAACATCATGGTTTTATGGATTTATTTATGAGCTTGCATCAATAGAAACACTTTACCTCCGTGTATGTGTTTGAATTGAATAATTATTAGAGAGTTTCTTGTTACAGCATTTTGGCTGTTGTAAAATTTCGGCCTTCTTTCGGTCTCTGTTTTATATTTTTCTCTTTCTTGCAGACACTATATTGTTTGAGGTTCATATATTAATCTATCATAAAAATTCATAAATGTGTAATTAATAAATGTTAAGCACTTCAAATTTACCTCGATGTATGGATTAATAAGAACAAATGTAGATAAGAAAAGGGAACATAGAATAAGCATCGATAGCGGTAGTTTTTCCCAACACCGCAAATGGCTACAGAACTAAAACACTAACCTGAAAACTCGAGTCATGTTTTTAAACAGCCTCATTAGAAATATCTAAACTGCCTGCTGTATACAATTGCTTTTTTTAAGATTAATGGTTAAAAATGGCTTTGAGGGAGTAAAGCTTGGCAAAGTTCATATTTCTTTGAATACTGTGGTCTGGCGCTACAGAATCATAAACAAAGTACTGTAGCAAATAACAGAAGGTGCGTCACTTGAAGACTAAAAACAGCAACAATTAAAATGGATAACATGTGCAACTCAATGAGGAAATAAGGACCTAATCTAGTTGGACCTAGTTGATTTTCCACACGACTTGAAACAAAAGCTTAGGAAGGAAACCCTATCAATACTGGAAAGAATGATAACAGCTACTGGATTTGAGAAATCTATTTTCCTGAAAAAAGTTATTAAGAGAAAAATTTTATAAATTTTAACCAACAGCATTATCGCTTTTCTTGTGTTGAAATGTTGTTCCCTTGACTGAATCGCTAAAAAATTAGGATACCATGATGAAAAAAATTCCCGAACTTAATAAAAACAAAGTTTTATCTTCGAAATCTTTAGGTTGTTATTAAGAGGAAAGACCAAATGAGTTTTTGATTATTAAATTATATTTTTGGATCCTTTTTAGAAGTTCTCTCTCCTCAATAATTTTCCTCAGTTACTTTCACTATCAGTAATGCCCATGAACTTTAGTGGCTTTATCGCCTTGCGTGAAATAGTTAAAAAAACATAAGGAACTTGAACATAGAATAGGCTACGCTAGTGACATTATTGCACATGACAAATTGCTACAATATAAACCATTAACGCAAAAAGTCAAATTCTTAAACAGCCTCGTCAGATCGAGGCTTTCATATGCATGTTATGTATGGCGCCAAACTTTCATATCGATGTGTTATGTATGGCGCCAAACTCGTTCAGAAATATCTAAACTGTCAGCTGTATGAAAACACTTTTCTCAGATCAGCAATAAAAATAGATTTCGGCGAATGAAGCCTGAAGCGAAACAGCCTTTTTCGAACATCGTAAACTGGCGCTACAGGATCACATATAAAGAACTCTATTAAATAACAGAAACCACATCACTTGGAAACTTTCAACAGCAGCAGCATCTTAAATGCATATCACATGTAACTCGAAGAGAAAATAATGGTACCAAGATGTTGACATTCCACACGATTTCGAACAAAGGTCAGGAATGAAGCCGACATCAATATTAGAAAAAGCGATAATAGCAGACTTCAGAAATCTATTTTACTGAAAAACCATTTTAATAGAAAGATATTATAAATATCAACCTATGGTAGCACTGACTGAAACGCGACCCTATTAGGCAAATGGCCGTATAAGTGAAAAACGACCATATTAGGCTAACAGCCCTATAAGGCAAACGACTCTATAAGGCAAATAGCCATATTAGGCATACGGTCCTATAAGGTAAACAGCACTACAAGGCAAACAGCCCTGTTAGGCAAACGACCCTATAACGCAAACGGACATATTAGGCAAACGGCTTTATAAGACAAAGGAGTCTATTAGGCAAACAGCCTTATAAGGCAAGTGGATCTGTTAGGCAAACGGCCCTATAAGGCAAACGGCCCTATAAGGCAAATAGCGCTATTAGGCAAACGGCCCTATGAGGCAAATGGCCTTATAAGGCAGGTGGCTCTATTAGGCAAACGGCCCTATAAGACAAGTGACTCTATTAAGCAAACGGCCCGATAAAGCAAATGGTGCTATTAGGCAAACGTCCCTATTATGCATATAGCCCTATATGGAAAATGGCACTATAAGGCAAGTGGCTCTATTAGGAAAACGGCCCTATAAGGCAAATAGCGCTATTAGGCAAACGGCCTTATACAGTATTACCGTTACCATTAGAATTATCATTACCATATTGGTTAGCTATATATGGCCAAAATAATCGGTGAAAAAGGCAAGATGAAAGAATCGGCACATATGAGTTTGTCGAAATAAAGATGTATAAATAATTAAACCGTATATGCCAGTGATTAGGAAAACTGTTCTCTGCTAGTGAAGGCCTTCCATATATAGTAGATCCAAATTTGATTTTTTACGGCTTATCAACCCTTTGTGGTTATTTAAAGCAGAAACATATTTTGGATTGTAAGAACAATTGTTTTTTTTTTGCGAGTGAACATTACATGAAGTATTTTGGAGAATAAGAATGATTTTTTTCAGATCCACCACCAACTGTTAAATCCATAGCAGGGGGAGAGATCCCTCCATTTCCCAATATTTTTACTTCCGTATAAGTGAATGGTATATAGCACTCTGGAAATCGAAATCGGCTCTCCAATTTCTCGTTACACCATCCGCACATCCTATATATGGAAGAAAAGAGAGGTTAATTCTTTGATGAAAATAGGCAAAAGTTTCAAGACTTGTTTGATGGCTTTCCGTTAGCATGAATATTTGTCATTCGATTCCATAATCTCATTAAAGTGTTTTATTCTTAAAAACTTGGGCAGATTAATCAGAAATCCCCCTCCTCAGATAAAAATAAAAGCAAAACAAAAACAACACAAAAGCCAGAAACAAGAGAAACAAAAAGAAACATAAAAAAATAATGAATTTAGTGGCTACGTCTTTTGACTATTGGATACAACATGGCGACAGAATACGGTAGAACATATCAAGTAAGTAGTTCTATCACATATATAAGTAGTTTATAATCATATATAAGTAGTTTATAATCATATATATAAGTAGTTTATAATCACATATATAAGTAGTTTATAATCATATATAAATAGTTTATAATGACATAAGTAGTTTATAATCATATATAAGTAGTTTATAATCATATATATAAGTAGTTTATAATGACATATATAAGTAGTTTATAATGACATATATAAGTAGTTTATAATGACATATATAAGTAGTTTATAATCATATATATAAGTAGTTTATAATCACATATATAAGTAGTTTATAATCATATATATAAGTAGTTTATAATCACATATATAAGTAGTTTATAATGACATATATAAGTAGTTTATAATCATATATATAAGTAGTTTATAATCACATATATAAGTAGTTTATAATCACATATATAAGTAGTTTATAATGACATAAGTAGTTTATAATCATATATAAGTAGTTTATAATCATATATATAAGTAGTTTATAATGACATATATAAGTAGTTTATAATGACATATATAAGTAGTTTATAATCATATATATAAGTAGTTTATAATCACATATATAAGTAGTTTATAATCATATATATAAGTAGTTTATAATCACATATATAAGTAGTTTATAATGACATATATAAGTAGTTTATAATCATATATATAAGTAGTTTAGGTAAAAACAAGATGAAGATACTCATTTGAACATTGTGATGAACAGAACAGATTTCATGTAATTTTCTTTTTTTCTATCCTTTTCCTCTCATTTTCATCACCTTGATGTTGAAATCTTTCATACACACGACGAGAGAAAGTGATAATAACGCCCATAAGTACCAAATTTTATACGCCTCTTAATAAGTACATATTAATTATCATAACTAAATTTTTCTAACTGATTTTGGTAGCTTGGTATAAGCAGGGCCGGTCGGAGAATCCATTATCTCAACAAACACGGCCCGTTCCGAAAGAAGGAAGTCAGCAAATGAGGATTACGGTCGCTGAAAATGCGTGCTATTGCTAACCAAAAAACCAGAAACAAGGTTACGCAGAGGACACCTAAAAAAAGAATAGGAATTTGTTAACATTGCAACCAAAAAAACCCAATGCACTACAAACAATTATATTTATCAACGAAGAAAAAGAGCAAATACTACGTCAGACATCGTTTAATGAAACTGCTGCTCACCTACTTTAGTGGAACAAGGGGGTGCAAGGAAGAAATATGGGTGAGGGGCGTGTAGGTTCAAACGCTAACGTCGGTGACCTGTGTATGAAACTGGAGACATCTCTGTCGGGGCGAGTCTCACACACATATGGATGAAAAAGTAAATAAGAGAATAAGAGCTTGATAATAGGACAAAGGAGAGAGAGAGAGAGAGAGAGAGAGAGAGAGAGAGAGAGAGAGAGAGAGAGAGAGAGAGAGAGATTGATTGATAGGGGAAGTGAGAGAGAAAGAGAGATAGACAGTAAGTGAGAAAATCAGAGAGGGAGAGAGTGATTGATAGGGGAAGAGAGAGAGAAAGAGAGAGAGAAAGAGAGAGAGACAGATAGAAAGTAAGGAAGAAAGTGAGAGAGAGATTGATAGGGGAAGTGAGAGAGAAAGAGAGATAGAAAGTAAGTGAGAAAATCAGAGAGGGAGAGAGAGATTGATAGGGGAAGAGAGAAAGAAAGAGAGATAGACAGTAAGTGAGAAAATCAGAGAGGGAGAGAGATTGATAGGGGAAGAGAGAAAGAAAGAGAGATAGACAGTAAGTGAGAAAATCAGAGAGAGAGAGAGTGATTGATAGGGGAAGAGAGAGAGAAAGAGAGATAGACAGTAAGTGAGAAAATCAGAGAGGGAGAGAGATTGATAGGGGAAGAGAGAGAGAAAGAGAGAGAGAAAGACAGATAGAAAGTAAGGGAGAAAGTGAGAGAGGGAGGAAGAGAGGAGAGAGAGAGAGAGGGAGATTGATAGGGGAAGAGAGAGAGAGGGAGAAAGAGAGATAGAAAGTAAAAGAGAAAGTAAGGGAGAAAGTGTGTGTGAGAGAGAGAGAGAGAGAGAGAGAGAGAGCTATTAGCCTCTCTTTTGATTCGCTAACAGAATTTCGCATCCCCCCCAAAAGAAACCTAACCTTAATTTCAGTTTACTTACTCATCAGTTATTACTCATTCGTTATCCCACAGTAGAAACCTTTAGCCTTCCTCAAATGGCTCGCATCGTTGGTTGCTAATTTTAATATGAAAATGACTATTATTATTATTATTATTATTATTATTATTGTAGCGCAGTTAAAATTACCTGTCTGCGTGACAATGAAATTACTTAGAACGACTCGTAATTACATTTGATTGCTTTCGTATCCGATTGTATTACTTACTTGACAATGCGTTCGTTCCCCTGGGGATTTCTCAGCGTGATCCAGTCGTCCAACCTACCTTATATCTAATTTAAGATATTATATATTGTATTCATTCATATCGCTCCTGAAAACTTTGCTAAAGTCTTCCATCTATATAGAAGTTAAAAAAATCCTAATTCTCTAATAATCTAATTCCATTCCTAAGGCTTTACGAATTAATTCGATTGCCAGATGGTAATATGCAGTTTTTCAAGTACATAATGAAAAAAAAATGCACCATTTGGTTACAGCTGATAAGAGAGCTACTGAGGTCGAAATGACACTCACCCAGAGCTGAAGATGTAGGTACATACTTTTAGAAAATTATTGACCTTAATGCATACGTTATTTGCCTGCCTTTCAGGTAATAACTATTAGATACCACACCTGGTATATTATATTTCCCCCAGGTGAAAATGATAGATATATTGAGGAAGAGCAGACTTGCCTCTGGGCAGATGTTCCAGAGAAGAACATACTAGATGGATTTCAAAAGAGAAATATAGTGATCTTCCAAGTGTAGCTTAGATGTGGCACAAGGCCAAAAGTATGGAGCACCCAGTAAGGATCGAACTCACTACCCAGTTGTAACTGTTCTAGCGAGATAAGCTTGATAATCATTACACCGCCTCGACGTGTTGATATATATATATATATATATATATATGAAAGTGAACATAGAAGTCAAATGCGTCTAGCATGAAACAGACTGTCGCCTCTAAGTGTTGACTTCTATGTTCACTTTTATATTTACACATGCTCTATCTCTGATATTGAGCACTTTATCCGATAAATATAGCACACCCTACATATATATATATATATATTAAAGAAAAACAGGCCACTTTAAGGTTCCATGTAATAATTTATTTCACCATATCCCTTTTAAAGGACGTAGGATCATCAGACTGCACTTCCAAAAGGTGAAACGAAAAATGAAATGAACATTGACACTTTTGACGGGTAGTATTAAGTTTATGTAATTTAACAGAGAAGGTAATGAAGAGTGGTGTGAGAGACATTACCGAGTTTAGAGAGGGTTTATTTTAATATTTCTATCTATCATACATAGTATAATGGGAGGGCGGACCAGACATTGACCTATTTAATCAGTTAACTAAACGGAAGTGATATATTGAAAGGGAAGGGGGGGGAAGAGAGAAATATATATATATATATATATATATATATATATATATATATATATATATATATATATATATATATCCATGTATAGGATTGGTGTATGCGGAATAAATTCCAATAAGCAAAAATACTGTTCTTAAAAGAGTGCTCCACATAGAGTAGAGCAAATATAATTTATTCGGAAATTATAACATAAATATGTTATAAAATCACTACAAAAGTAGCCATTTTGTTTCAACACTTCTGGTGTCTTATCAAGTGATGATGTTCAATGCCATCGGGTAGCCTGACGATTGCGTCTAGCATGAATCAGCCTGTCTCTTCTAAGTGTTGACTTTTATATTTACACACGCTCTATCTCTGATATTGACCACTTTATCCCACAAATATAGCATACCTTAAGAGTATATTTCTTCATATATATATATATATATTTCTTCATATATATATATATATATATATATATATATATATATATATATATATATATATACAAGTGAATAAGAAATTACGAAAATCTGATTCGGCCCTCACTATGCATACAGATATATATATATATATATATATATATATATATATATATATATATATATATATATATATATATATATATTCGGCCCTCACTATACATACAGATATATATATATATATATATATATATATATATATATATATATATATATATATATATATATATATATCTGTATGCATAGTGAGGGCCGAATATATATATATATATATATATATATATATATTCGGCCCTCACTATGCATACAGATGTATATATATATATATATCTGTATGCATAGTGAGGGCCGAATATATATATATATATATATATATATATATATATATATATATATATATATATATATCTGTATGCATAGTGAGTTCCGAATATATATATATATATATCTGTATGCATAGGCCCTCACTATGCATACATATATATATATATATATATATATATATATATCTGTATGCATAGTGAGGGCCGAATATATATATATATATATATATATATATATATATATATATATATATATATTCGGCCCTCACTATGCATACAGATATATATATATATATATATATATATATATATATCTGTATGCATAGTGAGGGCCGAATATATATATATATATATATATATATATATATATATATATATATCTGTATGCATAGAGAGGGCCGAATCAGATTTTCGTAATTTCTTAATCACTTGTCGCGAATCTCCAAAAGCATGATTGCTGAATATATATGAGTGTATGTGTGCGTGAGTGTGTATATATATATATATATATATATATATATATGTGTGTGTGTGTGTGTGTGTGTGTGTGTGTGTGTGTGTGTGTGTGTACGCGCGTCTTTGAGTGTGTACAGAAAACCTATTTTATCATTTTACAAATGTACATGGACATCCACTAATTTTCATATTCAAATTTTACATTTACAACTATCAAGTTTACGAGCTCACTAACAATAAGTGAAAGGACAAAAAGTTTTACTGTATCTGTAATTTTAAATTTAAATTTAAAATTTACGGTTACAAGAGTCATTCTCGTGAGGTTTCTAATAATTGGAAAGCCAAATAACCATGTTTTTTTTTACCAATGCAGTTATTCCTGTCGTGAGTCCTGATAAGATATTAAAACATTACGAAACTCTGAATTGTCCCCCGACAAATATTGAATGTTATTATATGTAATTTAATAATTATCACCCTAGTTTAATATTTTCTGTTAAATTTGAAATAGGTTAAATTATATAATTTTACGTATATTGATTGCTAGTTTTAATAGCTAGCATTATTACATTATATATATATATATATATATATATATATATATATATATATATATATATATTACATTGTTATTATTTAAAAATATGTTTTCATTGAGGCACAGAAATCACCACGTGTCGGAACTAAAAACTAAACTTTAAATTAAACTTAAAATTAAAAAAACTCCACAATAATAAAATTTAAAATAAATACTAAAAAATAGTGATCCAGAAATATGAATAAATAATAGTAAAGAAAAATTACTTAACTGTAGGAATCCTATAAATTGTCCATTGAATAATAAATGTCTCACAGAATCTATAGTTTACCAATGTATTATCTCATCTATTGAGAATCTTAATATTAAAAGAAATTTATATTGGTAGTACTAAAAATAATTTTAAATTAAGGTGGAGCCAACATCAGTCTTCCTTCAAAAATAATGTATATCGTAACCAAACATCACTATCTAAATATTTTTGGCATTTAAAAGAAACAAATAAAACACCCACAGTAAAATGGAAATTATTAAAAAATGAGTACTTGTAGGTCTGTAAATGACCCATGAATTTTGTGGCTACATGAAAAGTTATATATTATTAAGTTTCTAAAAAATGAAAGATTTATTAAATCAAAGAAAAGGAATAACTGTTTTTGTAGACACTGCATTATGTTTATTAATTATGTTTATTTTAAAACTATTAATTAAAAAAATTCATAATTATATATCTATTATTTGATCGCAAATAAGAAAGTAAAAAAAAGACGCGTAATTAAACTCCTAAATTTTAAAATCTTAATTTTCACAATACCGTACCTAATATACTAATAAATGTAATAAATATAATATCTTATATCTTTATAAATAAAAATATAAATATATAATATAATGACTTAATCATATATAAAGCCCCTTTAAGACAAACGATGTAATTTATAAAAAAAAAAAAAAAAAAAATTCCAATATATGCCCCTAAATCAACAGATAGGATGACACGTATCGACAAGCAGAAATTACAAATCCACACCTAACCCTTAACCTATATTTACACTTTACCATCTTAAATTAGATTTGTATCCTGATTCGTCAAAAAAAGCAACACCCATTTAAAATTTTGTAATTGTTTCCCCTTCCAACTTAAAATATATAATACTATTTAGCTTAAAAAAGTAAATCATTTTTTCGAAAGTTATTCGACATCGCTTGAGAATGGAACAAAAACTTTAATTTTAAGTTTAATTTAAAGTTTAGTTTTTAGTTCCGAAACATGGTAATTTCTGTGTCGCGATGAATAAATATTTTTAAATAATAATATTATAATATATGGACACAATATCTTGAGCTTGTTTTGAAAATGAAACATTATATAAATACATACATGCAACAATCTATTCCTTGTTAAAAGTTAATATATTTCAACCTTGAAAATGGCTAAATGTATAGCCGAAAGCGGTCGGAAATAAACAACATTTGGACAGTTTTTATATAATTATTCTACTGAAAAGAAAAAAAATTATAAGATTATATGAGAAATTATATAAAAAAGCTTACTCAAAGCACTTTGTCTGACATATTTAATGAAACTTGCACACACACACAAACACACGCATATATATATATATATATATATATATATATATGTGTGTGTGTGTGTATGTGTGTATGTGTGTGTGTGTGTGTTTGTGTTTGTGTACGTGTGTGTGTGTGTGTCCTTTGATTTCTAGCCGAGCATGTCAATAGACTGGTCGCATATCACGAAGAGTTTTCATAGAGAATGGCTTCTCCTCTCTGGGTGAACGTGTTATGGCCGCAATAATGCCACATCCGGGTCATCCTTCGGTTTCCATCACTAAGCTTCGTGTACACGAATTATTTCTCTTTGCTCTTGTGATTATTGGCAAGAGATACAATCGAAGATATTATTCATATACCTGACTTCATCAGCTTTCATTTTTCATATTTACATCACGTGGATATACCTAATATGGCGAATATTCTGGCAGCAAGTGAAGTTATTTAAGGACATGTGAATGGAATTATTATGAGAAAATATGTAGCAACAATCTCCTTCAATTCAGTATCTTTTATTGTTGTTCGTATATTACAAATAATACTAAACTATGGTTTCGCCATCCTCCACATTTATCGACTCATTTATTTAATGATGACGTAACAGGTAAAGATATAGTGTAGCTGTGTGGATAAAAAGAGAAGAGAGTATATTAAAGTTAAGGATTACGAAGAAAACAATCAGAACACATGTTTTTAGAAATATATCGTATTTCTGAAATAATATATTTGACCGGTCAGTTGTAATGTGGATTTAAAAAAAAAAATGTTTTATTTTCCATAATTTCCGGCCTCGCGACCTTCATCAGGCAAAGAGTGGATGTTTCCACATATTAAAAGGAATTAATTTTTCTTATGTCTTTCGATGTTAAATATTCTCGATATTAGACATTCTCTTCTTTGTGTGTTAGTGACCCAAATGTTTTCCTTGTTCAATGATTTTTATGTCCTGCGTTAATAATTTCAGTCAGGAATTGCTGGCTTTTTGTGGTACAGTTTACTTGTCAGGTCAGCGAATGGTAGTAAACGGACTCTTCTGAATCAGAATTCTACAACAACTGAATTCGCCAGCCAAGTCGCTTAATTTTGACGCTAACCAACGAATTCGAATACCCGGATTAAAAACCTCCATTTGAAAGGTCACCCGACCACATCAAAGACTTCTTTGAAATCTTATCTAAAATGACCCAGAACTTGGAGATGTTTCTTTCACAAAAATAGTTTCCCTTAACCCCCACTAACTCTCTGTTCTGTTATTTATTTACAGACGTTCGTCAGATAGGTTACTCGTTCTTCCCCTTCGTTCCTCAATATATCCTGTGAGTGTAAAATTTCCAGATCGTCCTTCCTCATTATGTGTCCTCAAAATTTCAAAAACACTTTCTGATTCTGTCTTTTTTGTTTCCATTTTCTTGAGAACCTAATATGCTCCGTCTATGCTATTCTCAGCATCCTTCTGTAGAGCCATATCTCTGTTCTTCCACATCTCCATTTGATCTGTGAAGAAATTCTCTAGCATTCACTGTCATATAGGTGTACTGATATTGTAT
The DNA here is from genome assembly GCA_964036315.1 of Acanthosepion esculentum. Taxonomy (NCBI): domain Eukaryota; kingdom Metazoa; phylum Mollusca; class Cephalopoda; order Sepiida; family Sepiidae; genus Acanthosepion; species Acanthosepion esculentum. The sequence continues at coordinate 90,094,042 of OZ038507.1, forward strand.
AGTAGTTCAGTGCTCATTTTTTGTTTCTGGAAAAAAATTTCATGTTTCTTAATATTTTGTTTAGCTTTTGGAAGGCATTTCACTATTTCAATAGTGCTTCAGGTTTCGGTGTCATATTTGCCGTCAATTTGCTTCTCAGTATAATTATTGTACTCACTTGATTCGGGCGTCTCTGAGTCGTAGTTCGAATCTTGGTCAATCTCCTAACAAACGTCCGCTGTGTCGGATCTCAATTCATGTTTAGTGGTTTCTTCTCACTTTTCTTCACTACTATGCGTAGAAGTTCCCTCTAGTTTTCTTTCTGTGTCTGACGTCAAAATGTTGTCATTTGCATATCTTATGTTGTTAAGGTTTTGCCCGCTTATAATAAATCCTGTTCGGACAGCTAATACTTTTCAGATTGTCAAATTACAAAAGAAATCATCCATTAAGTTGACTGGCTTTATGATCATTTACAAGTTCGGCAGAATTTGACACAATTATACGAAAGTCTGTTTTTGTACGTCAATCAATCAAAACAATGATTGTTTTTGGCACAACTAGAAAGACCGTGAAAATTTCACGGTTTTCCTATTTGAATTTTCTAATGAATCTTGACTCATTGCGAGTTCTATAACAATAAAATATCCGTATTTATCGTTAAATATTTGGAGCTTAACAACTTTAACAAAATATTGCAATAACAATCATAACTATGAGTACTAGTCATTATTTTTAAGACGTGGCTACAAGTGAAAAGATTTGAAAGTGACAACTCTTTACATTTCACTGAAACAGCCGTTAAACACTTCCATATTCATCTCTTTCTTTCATACATTTTCTCATTAAAATCAAGTAGCATATGTATTTTATTTTTCTATGCGATAAAAACGGAATAGTCCATTGTTTATGAGGTACTGTCAGGAGATGTTAAACATTTCTTTCTTTCTTTCTTTCTTTCTTTCTTTCACTGACACCAAGTATTATCTTTTCCATTCTTTTTATCCAATCACAATAGTTCATTATTTATGAAGTACTGGCAGGGCATAACGGTTGTGAAAAGTAACGAAAGGGGGAACAAGCACAATTATTATATGATGCTCGGCTATTCTTGGGTTTTCCACATATCTACACTATGTCTACTAATAGGATCCTTATAAGGCAGGATCTGTGACATTTGCTTTATTTGGTCGTTCCGTTTGTCGTTCCTTCACTAATATTTCCCTTCAGTCCAAGTACACACTGCCTGGCTCAGAGATTGAACTCGAAAATAATATATAACACCAATTTTTTGAACTAATGCTTTAATCCTCCTAAACTAATGTTTTCTCATAGGAGAATTGTGAATGGAGAACTTTGCCTAAACTGCCTGATGATGAGGGTTGCTGCTGTTGCTTAACTGCGCTGGCCAAAGTTTCTCTTGTTTTTTCTCCTGTTGCTGCTGGCGTGGTTTTGCTGCCATTTCTCTTTCAACAGAAATAGTGGAAATGGAAGAAGCAATAGGAAGAACTAGACGATGTATCCGTAGACATGGCCAGCAGAATGTAAACAATCTACACGCGTACATTAAATAGAGCGTTCAGTTCGAAATTTCCTGGAGCCTCTCTCGATCGACAAGCGTCTGATGGAGGTCGAAGGCACAACGACCGAAACGTCGTGATAACAATAACTACAAATAACAAAAAGGATGATAACAATAGTCCGCATGTAAATAATGCAAATAATAATTCATCTTCATCTCAGTGATTCAGACAGAATCTATTGGAAGTGACGAGTTTTTTTTATGCTCAGTAAGCCTCAAATTCATTATACAAGTGTGCAATCTGTTAGGCTATATGGGCATGTGGCCGAGTGGTTAGTGACCCGAGTTCGAATCTCCCCATGGCCGTTTTGTCAGGAAGGACTGTTATCGGACTGGAGGGATCGATCCCAGCGTGCGGAACCTTTGGAAAGTACCTGAAAACCATACCACGGATTGAGCCAAGCCTTGTGAGTGAAATTAGATAGACGGGACCTTTGGTAGCCGTCGATAGCTGTGCTGGCACGAAGTGACAAGTCATTATGGCCGAGGGCTTGTTGATCCCAGAAATTGTAATTAAGGTTTGCTCAGCTTAGTTGCAGGATAAATAAATCACAGGTTGGCTCTGTGAGTGTTGAATAAACACAAATGTGTCTGAGCAAGCGACTGCAATAGGGATTGGCTAGACAATACTATAGCTGGCCACTCGTATTCGAGTTGTCAGCCATACTATACTAATCTGTTAGGCTAGTTTGTTGACCATCAATCTAAGCTCGGCATCGAACAACGTTAATGAATTTATGGTTATATTCTGTGCTTAAGTTTGTTTGTCACAGGCGCCCTATTTATTAAAATTGCTTTTGCCTGATATGAGCCACATGGTGAGGTGCATGGTAAAGTGAAATTGAGCTTCAACAGGACAATGCTCATCAAGGCGAGCTCTCGTATTCGCTAAACGCTTTGCTAAATGAGCACGCTTTATCGAGAGAAACGCGAATTATAATTTGCTTAACAATCTCAAACAAGTTTATCTAAGAACTAAACATGGGATCAATTCGTCTAATCTATTGCAGTGCGTCCAGTCTTTACTATCCCCCGCCCAAACTCTCAGCTTTCTATCAAAGTTAAGCTTTTGAACGCATCTGTTATTGTAGACGTGCTTACATATCTTTACGAGACTTATATTGCCTGCTGTCCAAGTATATGAATGTTTTCAGGGCACCTTGAAATGTCAGTCCCCAGCGATTGCGCTATAAACAAACAAACGCTTAGTACTACCAAACCAGCGTAGACATCTAGTAACATAACAATTCAACCTGTTTTGTTATGTATTTTGTGACCTATTTTTATTATATTGTGTGTTTATTGGGGTTTTGTTTAGCCTTGTCGGTACTTTAGAGATGGGATCGATAACCTACGGCACGCATACCACAAGTGGCACGCCAAGCAGGTTCCAATAGCACGCAGCTGCAAATGACATCACGAAGTCCCAACCAATAAATGCCACAACGCAAAGAAGATATTTAACTGTCTTAATTTTAATATATACTAAAGTATATATACTATATATTACTATATAAAATATATTATAGAACAGGTATATTGACCTTGACTTGTATAAAAATACGTATGCTGTTGGCACACTGAATGATTTTAAAACCCTAAGTCGGCACACAGTTAGCAAAAGGTTGCCGACCACTGCCGTAGATTATCCGATCGAAATCAAAATGGTGGTGCCTATGTGGAATCGCCGGCAATGTTTAAAAACTCAGAAAAAAAAAGATGAAATGTTCTATTTTTTCTAAAACTAACCAGACAATGAAAGTATAACGATGCAGCAGTGAAGATTTAATTACTAATGCGAAGCAAATCTCGGTTCAGGACAAATAAAGATTTATATGGTCAAACGACCTGCTTGGTACTATGGTTGCTGATTTTACAAATTTTACCGCGTTCAATAAAAATGTTACACTAGAATCAGAAACATTTTAATTTCCTAGATAAGTTAGCATTGAAAATGAAGAAAATTGATACACAGGCAGGTCAAGCGAACGGTTGACCCCAGAAGCTATTTCACAACATTGTCTACTGTCTGAGCAACATCTCCGAGCCACAGGATCGTTGTCATTTGCGGATAGATCGAAGTTAATTTCATTACTTCTTTACGTCAGACGACATGTAATCTGTCTGATGCGTAATTCTATGCACTTTGACGAATGAAGGAAGTCAATAACTTGTTTGTGATTAGTTTCGACAATTAATCAACCCTGGCTTCTCTCATTACTGTTCACTTCGTCCATTTGTTCTGCAACTGTCAGACGTGGCACGCAGTTACCTAATAGGATTAGGTACGCAAACTCATGTAGACTGTCATGTTCGGATTGAAGATGTAACTATGGAAACAATCGTTCTCGGTTTAACGCGTTTCACGAATGTGTGAAGATCGACCATAATCGGCACGGCGCCATGTTTATTTCTTATCAACTCAAAGTTCTTCTTTTTTCTTTACTATTACGTTCAATTTTCTTATTTATTCTGTTTAATATTGTTCCGTGTTACTTCATTATCTCTTCTTTACATATTTTCACATTTTTCTTTCTTTTCTTTCGCATTTTTCCCGTCATTTGTTCGTTTCTGTCTTTGGATAGTTTTGGTAGTTGCTTTTTTTCTAATTTGCTAAATTCAGTGTTTTTGCATCTAAGCATGTTTAAGAGGGACGAGGCACCAAGATGGACGTCGGGACGCGCGGCTGTTTTGTAGGTTTAATAAAATAAATAAAAAAGTCGTTATAAGAAGACATTTTGGAACCTTTTCCTTTATTATGACTTGCATTTGTGAAGTTATTACAGTTAATTAAAACGTTCATTCACTTTTTCTGATTTGGGTTTTGATGAAAATATTTTCCTTCCTTCCTTCCTTCTTTCCTTCCTTCCTTCCTTCCTTCCATCCATCCATCCTTCGTTCCTTCCTTCCATCCTTCCTTCCTTCCTTCGTTCCTTCCTTCCATCCTTCCTTCGTTCGTTCCTTCCTTCCATCCTTCCTTCCTTCCTTCCTTCCATCCTTCCTTCGTTCCTTCCTTCCATCCATCCTGCCTTCCTTCCTTCCTTCCTTCCTTCCTTCCTTCGTTCGTTCCTTCTATCCTTCCTTCCTTCCTTCCTTCCTTCGTTCCTTCCATCCTTCGTTCGTTCGTTCCTTCCATCCTTCCTTCCTTCCATCCTTCCTTCCTTCCATCCTTCCTTCCTTCCTTCCATCCTTCCATCGTTCCTTCCTTCCTTCCATCCATCCATCCTTCGTTCCTTCCTTCCATCCTTCCTTCCTTCCATCCTTCCTTCCTTCCTTCCTTCCTTCCATCCTTCCTTCCTTCCTTCCATCCTTCCTTCGTTCGTTCCTTCCTTCCATCCATCCATCTCTCGTTCGTTCCTTCCATCCTTCCTTCCTTCCTTCGTTCGTTCGTTCCTTCCTTCCTTCGTTCCTTCCTTCCATCCTTCCTTCCTTCCATCCTTCCTTCCTTCCTTCCATCCTCCCTTCGTTCCTTCCTTCCATCCTTCCTTCGTTCCTTCCTTGCTTCCTTCGTTCCTTCGTTCCTTCCTTCCTTCCTTCCTTCCTTCCATCCGTCCTTCCTTCCATACTTCCTTCCTTCCTTCCATCCTTCCTTCGTTCCTTCCTTCGTTCCTTCCTTCCTTCCTTCCATCCTTCCTTCCTTCCTTCCATCCTTCGTTCCTTCCTTCCTCAATTCCTTCCTTTCTTCCATCCTTCGTTCCTTCGTTCCTTCCATCCTTCCTTCCATCCTTCCTTCCTTCCATCCTTCCTTCGTTCCTTCCTTCCTTCCATCCATCCTTCCATCCTTCCTTCGTTCCTTCCTTCCATCCATCCTTCCTTCCTTCCTTCCATCCTTCCTTCGTTCCTTCCTTCCATCCTTCCTTCCTTCCTTCGTTCGTTCCTTCGTTCCTTCCTTCCTTCCATCCTTCCTTCCATCCTTCCTTCGTTCCTTCCTTCCTTCCATCCATCAATCCTTCGTTCCTTCCTTCCATCTTTCCTTCCTTCCTTCCTTCGTTCGTTCCTTCCTTCCTTCGTTCCTTCCTTCCATCCTTCCTTCCTTCCATCCTTCCTTCCTTCCTTCCATCCTTCCTTCGTTCCTTCCTTCAATCCTTCCTTCCTTCCTTCGTTCCTTCGTTCCTTCGTTCCTTCCTTCCATCCTTCCTTCCTTCCTTCCTTCGTTCCTTCGTTCGTTCCTTCGTTCCTTCCTTCCTTCGTTCCTTCCTTCCTTCCTTCCATCCTTCGTTCCTTCCTTCCATCCTTCCTTCGTTCCTTCGTTCCTTCGTTCCCTCTTATTCGTTCCTTCCTTCCGTCCTTCCTTCCATCCTTCCTTCGTTCCTTCCTTCCATCCTTCCTTCCTTCCTTCTTTCCTTCCTTCGTTCCTTCCTTCCATCCTTTCTTCCTTCGTTCCTTCCTTCCATCCTTCGTTCCTTCGTTCCTTCCTTCCATCCTTCCTTCCTTCGTTCCTTCCTTCCATCCTTCCTTCCTTCCATCCTTCCTTCGTTCCTTCCTTCCATCCTTCCTTCCTTCCTTCCATCCTTCCATCGTTCCTTCCTTCCTTCCATCAATCCATCCTTCGTTCCTTCCTTCCATCCTTCCTTCCATCCTTCCTTCCATCCTTCCTTCCTTCCGTCCATCCTTCCTTCGTTCCTTCCTTCCTTCCATCCATCCATCCTTCGTTCCTTCCTTCCATCCTTCCTTCCTTCCTTCCTTCGTTCGTTCGTTCCTTCCTTCGTTCCTTCCTTCCATCCTTCCTTCCTTCCATCCTTCCTTCCTTCCTTCCATCCTTCCTTCGTTCCTTCCTTCAATCCTTCCTTCTTTCCTTCGTTCCTTCGTTCCTTCCTTCCTTCCTTACATCCTTCCTTCGTTCCTTCCTTCCTTCCTTCGTTCGTTCCTTCGTTCCTTCCTTCCATCCTTCCTTCGTTCCTTCGTTCCTTCCTTCCTTCCTTCGTTCCTTCCTTCCATCCTTCCTTCCTTCCATCCTTCCTTCGTTCCTTCCTTCCATCCTTCCTTCCTTCCTTCTTTCCTTCCTTCGTTCCTTCCTTCCATCCTTCCTTCCTTCGTTCCTTCCTTCCATCCTTCCTTCCTTCGTTCCTTCCTTCCATCCTTCCTTCCTTCCATCCTTCCTTCGTTCCTTCCTTCCATCCTTCCTTCCATCCATCCATCCATCCTTCGTTCCTTCCTTCCATCCTTCGTTCGTTCGTTCGTTCGTTCGTTCGTTCCTTCCTTCGTTCCTTCCTTCCATCCTTCCTTCCTTCCATCCTTCGTTCCTTCCTTCAATCCTTCCTTCCTTCCTTCGTTCCTTCGTTCCTTCCTTCCATCCTTCCTTCGTTCCTTCGTTCCTTCCTTCGTTCCTTCCTTCGTTCCTTCCTTCGTTCCTTCCTTCCTTCCTTCCTTCCATCCTTCTTTCCTTCCTTCCTTCCATCCTTCCTTCGTTCCTTCGTTCCTTCGTTCCTTCCTTCCTTCCTTCCTTCCTTCGTTCCTTCCTTCCATCCTTCCTTCCTTCCATCCTTCCTTCGTTCCTTCCTTCCATCCTTCCTTCCTTCCTTCTTTCCTTCCTTCGTTCCTTCCTTCCATCCTTCCTTCCTTCGTTCCTACCTTCCATCCTTCCTTCATTCGTTCCTTCCTTCCATCCTTCCTTCCTTCGTTCCTTCCTTCCATCCTTCCTTCCTTCCATCCTTCCTTCGTTCCTTCCTTCCATCCTTCCTTCCTTCCTTCCTTCCATCCTTCCATCGTTCCTTCCTTCCTTCCATCAATCCATCCTTCGTTCCTTCCTTCCACCCTTCCTTCCTTCCATCCTTCCTTCCATCCTTCCTTCGTTCCTTCCATCCTTCCTTCGTTCCTTCCTTCCATCCATCCATCCTTCGTTCCTTCCTTCCATCCTTCCTTCCTTCCTTCCTTCCTTCCTTCCTTCGTTCGTTCGTTCCTTCCTTCGTTCCTTCCTTCCATCCTTCCTTCCTTCCATCCTTCGTTCCTTCCATCCTTCCTTCGTTCCTTCCTTCCATCCTTCCTTCCTTCCTTCCATCCTTCCTTCCTTCCTTCCATCCTTCCTTCCTTCCTTCCTTTGCATTTCATCTTTTCTTCAATCATGGCTTCCTATTTTTCTTTGGATCATTTTTTTTCCTATTTTCCCACTCGTTTCTTTAATTCCCCATCTCCTTTTCTTCATTCATTTTTATTGGATATTTCATTGTTAGAAGACTTCTCTCCCTTTCTTCAATCCATCCTTTGTTACTTTTGTTTGTTTGTTTGTTTGTATCTTTCTTTCTTCCTCTGTTTCTTTCTTTCTTTCTTTCTTTTACTTTCTATTTTTTACTTTTTCACATTACATATTTCCTTCTTCAGTTATGCTCCCCCCTCGGATTTCTTTGTTAGAGAAAGCGACTCCTCATTCCCAGTTTTCGTTCTTTCTCAATCTCCTCTTCATTCCTTTCCTCTTGTCTTCCTTCTAATGTCGTATGTATTCTTCTATTTATGATTTTCTTCCTCCCTTAATTATTTACTCTCTTCACGGTGAATTGCTTCGTCTTCATCAATTCCTTTCGCCATTTCCTTTTGATATAAGTTGTAGTCGTGAGTAAGAGAAACAGCCCAAGATGCGAAATACGAATTGCCGATGCCAAAATCAAGCAAAGTACGTAGGTGACAATATATAGGGAGCGCTAAAATAGATTGCGGAAAATGTTGCGCCGAAATCCGAAGCGAAAGATGCCTTCCAAAAGCTTAGCAAAATATCAAGAAATAGGAAAATCTCGTTAGAAACAGAATGCTGAACTGTAATGTCATATCTAATCTCCGATATGGCTGTGAATACTGGACGATCTCCGCGCAGATAACGATGTAGTTCTACAGAAGCATGCTGAGAATACCATGGACTAAACATGTGAGTAGCGAAGACGTTTGAAGGAAAACGTAAACAAAAAAAAAGCTTCTACTTAGAATCAGAAAGACAACATATTTAGATCATAGAAAAGTGGGCTTGGAGAATTTGGTACACACAGGTTATACTGAAGGCAAGAGTGCTAGAGAGAAACGACTTGAAACTTACCTAACGAGGTTCTGCAAATGGTTGGCAGAACAACGGAGTGGGAAGGATAGTGGAAAGATAAACTTTACTAAGAGTTACCGTAGATAGGAAATTGTGAAGAGCCATGATCGCTTACGTCGTGAAGGGACAAGACACATAAACACACATATTGCGTGTGTCACATATACTAAAAATACAACCTTGAGACAGGCTAAATAATGATTAGTCAATATCACAGGTACTTAGGCGTGGAGCTATGGTAAGCAATTATATTTCAAATACCGTTATGGCTATTCCAGTGAAAGGCTACTCATTGAGTTATCTAATCGTAACTTGGTACAGCAGAGGGCCGCAAACTTTTCAGATTTTAGTCAGGATCAAACTCACAAGGCATTGTATATTTTCATATCTAGGTTACTATCTAGCGAGGCGCAAACGTAATATTATATCAAGAAAATATCAATTATTGTGGCTTCCTTTGGACACGTTCATGTTGTGGGTAATTAAAATAGCCTTGTCTTGAAAGTGATCTTATCTGCTTTCATGGCAGCCGGGAATTCCTTCCTTCCTTCCATCCGTCCTTCCTTCCATACTTCCTTCCTTCCTTCCATCCTTCCTTCGTTCCTTCCTTCGTTCCTTCCTTCCTTCCTTCCATCCTTCCTTCCTTCCTTCCATCCTTCGTTCCTTCCTTCCTCAATTCCTTCCTTTCTTCCATCCTTCGTTCCTTCGTTCCTTCCATCCTTCCTTCCATCCTTCCTTCCTTCCATCCTTCCTTCCTTCCTTCCATCCTTCCTTCCATCCTTCCTTCGTTCCTTCCTTCCTTCCATCCATCAATCCTTCGTTCCTTCCTTCCATCTTTCCTTCCTTCCTTCCTTCGTTCGTTCCTTCCTTCCTTCGTTCCTTCCTTCCATCCTTCCTTCCTTCCATCCTTCCTTCCTTCCTTCCATCCTTCCTTCGTTCCTTCCTTCAATCCTTCCTTCCTTCCTTCGTTCCTTCGTTCCTTCGTTCCTTCCTTCCATCCTTCCTTCCTTCCTTCCTTCGTTCCTTCGTTCGTTCCTTCGTTCCTTCCTTCCTTCGTTCCTTCCTTCCTTCCTTCCATCCTTCGTTCCTTCCTTCCATCCTTCCTTCGTTCCTTCGTTCCTTCGTTCCCTCTTATTCGTTCCTTCCTTCCGTCCTTCCTTCCATCCTTCCTTCGTTCCTTCCTTCCATCCTTCCTTCCTTCCTTCTTTCCTTCCTTCGTTCCTTCCTTCCATCCTTTCTTCCTTCGTTCCTTCCTTCCATCCTTCGTTCCTTCGTTCCTTCCTTCCATCCTTCCTTCCTTCGTTCCTTCCTTCCATCCTTCCTTCCTTCCATCCTTCCTTCGTTCCTTCCTTCCATCCTTCCTTCCTTCCTTCCATCCTTCCATCGTTCCTTCCTTCCTTCCATCAATCCATCCTTCGTTCCTTCCTTCCATCCTTCCTTCCATCCTTCCTTCCATCCTTCCTTCCTTCCGTCCATCCTTCCTTCGTTCCTTCCTTCCTTCCATCCATCCATCCTTCGTTCCTTCCTTCCATCCTTCCTTCCTTCCTTCCTTCGTTCGTTCGTTCCTTCCTTCGTTCCTTCCTTCCATCCTTCCTTCCTTCCATCCTTCCTTCCTTCCTTCCATCCTTCCTTCGTTCCTTCCTTCAATCCTTCCTTCTTTCCTTCGTTCCTTCGTTCCTTCCTTCCTTCCTTACATCCTTCCTTCGTTCCTTCCTTCCTTCCTTCGTTCGTTCCTTCGTTCCTTCCTTCCATCCTTCCTTCGTTCCTTCGTTCCTTCCTTCCTTCCTTCGTTCCTTCCTTCCATCCTTCCTTCCTTCCATCCTTCCTTCGTTCCTTCCTTCCATCCTTCCTTCCTTCCTTCTTTCCTTCCTTCGTTCCTTCCTTCCATCCTTCCTTCCTTCGTTCCTTCCTTCCATCCTTCCTTCCTTCGTTCCTTCCTTCCATCCTTCCTTCCTTCCATCCTTCCTTCGTTCCTTCCTTCCATCCTTCCTTCCATCCATCCATCCATCCTTCGTTCCTTCCTTCCATCCTTCGTTCGTTCGTTCGTTCGTTCGTTCGTTCGTTCGTTCCTTCCTTCGTTCCTTCCTTCCATCCTTCCTTCCTTCCATCCTTCCTTCCTTCCTTCCATCCTTCCTTCGTTCCTTCCTTCAATCCTTCCTTCCTTCCTTCGTTCCTTCGTTCCTTCCTTCCATCCTTCCTTCGTTCCTTCGTTCCTTCCTTCGTTCCTTCCTTCGTTCCTTCCTTCGTTCCTTCCTTCCTTCCTTCCTTCCATCCTTCCTTCCTTCCTTCCTTCCATCCTTCCTTCGTTCCTTCGTTCCTTCGTTCCTTCCTTCCTTCCTTCCTTCCTTCCTTCCATCCTTCCTTCCTTCCATCCTTCCTTCGTTCCTTCCTTCCATCCTTCCTTCCTTCCTTCTTTCCTTCCTTCGTTCCTTCCTTCCATCCTTCCTTCCTTCGTTCCTACCTTCCATCCTTCCTTCCTTCGTTCCTTCCTTCCATCCTTCCTTCCTTCGTTCCTTCCTTCCATCCTTCCTTCCTTCCATCCTTCCTTCGTTCCTTCCTTCCATCCTTCCTTCCTTCCTTCCTTCCATCCTTCCATCGTTCCTTCCTTCCTTCCATCAATCCATCCTTCGTTCCTTCCTTCCACCCTTCCTTCCTTCCATCCTTCCTTCCATCCTTCCTTCGTTCCTTCCATCCTTCCTTCGTTCCTTCCTTCCATCCATCCATCCTTCGTTCCTTCCTTCCATCCTTCCTTCCTTCCTTCCTTCCTTCCTTCCTTCGTTCGTTCGTTCCTTCCTTCGTTCCTTCCTTCCATCCTTCCTTCCTTCCATCCTTCGTTCCTTCCATCCTTCCTTCGTTCCTTCCTTCCATCCTTCCTTCCTTCCTTCCATCCTTCCTTCCTTCCTTCCATCCTTCCTTCCTTCCTTCCTTTGCATTTCATCTTTTCTTCAATCATGGCTTCCTATTTTTCTTTGGATCATTTTTTTTCCTATTTTCCCACTCGTTTCTTTAATTCCCCATCTCCTTTTCTTCATTCATTTTTATTGGATATTTCATTGTTAGAAGACTTCTCTCCCTTTCTTCAATCCATCCTTTGTTACTTTTGTTTGTTTGTTTGTTTGTATCTTTCTTTCTTCCTCTGTTTCTTTCTTTCTTTCTTTCTTTTACTTTCTATTTTTTACTTTTTCACATTACATATTTCCTTCTTCAGTTATGCTCCCCCCTCGGATTTCTTTGTTAGAGAAAGCGACTCCTCATTCCCAGTTTTCGTTCTTTCTCAATCTCCTCTTCATTCCTTTCCTCTTGTCTTCCTTCTAATGTCGTATGTATTCTTCTATTTATGATTTTCTTCCTCCCTTAATTATTTACTCTCTTCACGGTGAATTGCTTCGTCTTCATCAATTCCTTTCGCCATTTCCTTTTGATATAAGTTGTAGTCGTGAGTAAGAGAAACAGCCCAAGATGCGAAATACGAATTGCCGATGCCAAAATCAAGCAAAGTACGTAGGTGACAATATATAGGGAGCGCTAAAATAGATTGCGGAAAATGTTGCGCCGAAATCCGAAGCGAAAGATGCCTTCCAAAAGCTTAGCAAAATATCAAGAAATAGGAAAATCTCGTTAGAAACAGAATGCTGAACTGTAATGTCATATCTAATCTCCGATATGGCTGTGAATACTGGACGATCTCCGCGCAGATAACGATGTAGTTCTACAGAAGCATGCTGAGAATACCATGGACTAAACATGTGAGTAGCGAAGACGTTTGAAGGAAAACGTAAACAAAAAAAAAGCTTCTACTTAGAATCAGAAAGACAACATATTTAGATCATAGAAAAGTGGGCTTGGAGAATTTGGTACACACAGGTTATACTGAAGGCAAGAGTGCTAGAGAGAAACGACTTGAAACTTACCTAACGAGGTTCTGCAAATGGTTGGCAGAACAACGGAGTGGGAAGGATAGTGGAAAGATAAACTTTACTAAGAGTTACCGTAGATAGGAAATTGTGAAGAGCCATGATCGCTTACGTCGTGAAGGGACAAGACACATAAACACACATATTGCGTGTGTCACATATACTAAAAATACAACCTTGAGACAGGCTAAATAATGATTAGTCAATATCACAGGTACTTAGGCGTGGAGCTATGGTAAGCAATTATATTTCAAATACCGTTATGGCTATTCCAGTGAAAGGCTACTCATTGAGTTATCTAATCGTAACTTGGTACAGCAGAGGGCCGCAAACTTTTCAGATTTTAGTCAGGATCAAACTCACAAGGCATTGTATATTTTCATATCTAGGTTACTATCTAGCGAGGCGCAAACGTAATATTATATCAAGAAAATATCAATTATTGTGGCTTCCTTTGGACACGTTCATGTTGTGGGTAATTAAAATAGCCTTGTCTTGAAAGTGATCTTATCTGCTTTCATGGCAGCCGGGAATTCCTTCCTTCCTTCCATCCGTCCTTCCTTCCATACTTCCTTCCTTCCTTCCATCCTTCCTTCGTTCCTTCCTTCGTTCCTTCCTTCCTTCCTTCCATCCTTCCTTCCTTCCTTCCATCCTTCGTTCCTTCCTTCCTCAATTCCTTCCTTTCTTCCATCCTTCGTTCCTTCGTTCCTTCCATCCTTCCTTCCATCCTTCCTTCCTTCCATCCTTCCTTCGTTCCTTCCTTCCTTCCATCCATCCTTCCATCCTTCCTTCGTTCCTTCCTTCCATCCATCCTTCCTTCCTTCCTTCCATCCTTCCTTCGTTCCTTCCTTCCATCCTTCCTTCCTTCCTTCGTTCGTTCCTTCGTTCCTTCCTTCCTTCGTTCGTTCCTTCCATCCTACCTTCCTTCCATCCTTCCTTCCTTCCATCCTTCCTTCCTTCCTTCCATCCTTCCTTCCATCCTTCCTTCGTTCCTTCCTTCCTTCCATCCATCAATCCTTCGTTCCTTCCTTCCATCTTTCCTTCCTTCCTTCCTTCGTTCGTTCCTTCCTTCCTTCGTTCCTTCCTTCCATCCTTCCTTCCTTCCATCCTTCCTTCCTTCCTTCCATCCTTCCTTCGTTCCTTCCTTCAATCCTTCCTTCCTTCCTTCGTTCCTTCGTTCCTTCGTTCCTTCCTTCCATCCTTCCTTCCTTCCTTCCTTCGTTCCTTCGTTCGTTCCTTCGTTCCTTCCTTCTTTCGTTCCTTCCTTCCTTCCTTCCATCCTTCGTTCCTTCCTTCCATCCTTCCTTCGTTCCTTCGTTCCTTCGTTCCCTCTTATTCGTTCCTTCCTTCCGTCCTTCCTTCCATCCTTCCTTCGTTCCTTCCTTCCATCCTTCCTTCCTTCCTTCTTTCCTTCCTTCGTTCCTTCCTTCCATCCTTTCTTCCTTCGTTCCTTCCTTCCATCCTTCGTTCCTTCGTTCCTTCCTTCCATCCTTCCTTCCTTCGTTCCTTCCTTCCATCCTTCCTTCCTTCCATCCTTCCTTCGTTCCTTCCTTCCATCCTTCCTTCCTTCCTTCCATCCTTCCATCGTTCCTTCCTTCCTTCCATCAATCCATCCTTCGTTCCTTCCTTCCATCCTTCCTTCCATCCTTCCTTCCATCCTTCCTTCCTTCCGTCCATCCTTCCTTCGTTCCTTCCTTCCTTCCATCCATCCATCCTTCGTTCCTTCCTTCCATCCTTCCTTCCTTCCTTCCTTCGTTCGTTCGTTCCTTCCTTCGTTCCTTCCTTCCATCCTTCCTTCCTTCCATCCTTCCTTCCTTCCTTCCATCCTTCCTTCGTTCCTTCCTTCAATCCTTCCTTCTTTCCTTCGTTCCTTCGTTCCTTCCTTCCTTCCTTACATCCTTCCTTCGTTCCTTCCTTCCTTCCTTCGTTCGTTCCTTCGTTCCTTCCTTCCATCCTTCCTTCGTTCCTTCGTTCCTTCCTTCCTTCCTTCGTTCCTTCCTTCCATCCTTCCTTCCTTCCATCCTTCCTTCGTTCCTTCCTTCCATCCTTCCTTCCTTCCTTCTTTCCTTCCTTCGTTCCTTCCTTCCATCCTTCCTTCCTTCGTTCCTTCCTTCCATCCTTCCTTCCTTCGTTCCTTCCTTCCATCCTTCCTTCCTTCCATCCTTCCTTCGTTCCTTCCTTCCATCCTTCCTTCCATCCATCCATCCATCCTTCGTTCCTTCCTTCCATCCTTCGTTCGTTCGTTCGTTCGTTCGTTCGTTCCTTCCTTCCTTCGTTCCTTCCTTCCATCCTTCCTTCCTTCCATCCTTCCTTCCTTCCTTCCATCCTTCCTTCGTTCCTTCCTTCAATCCTTCCTTCCTTCCTTCGTTCCTTCCTTCCTTCCTTCCATCCTTCCTTCGTTCCTTCGTTCCTTCGTTCCTTCCTTCGTTCCTTCCTTCGTTCCTTCCTTCGTTCCTTCCTTCCTTCCTTCCTTCCATCCTTCCTTCCTTCCTTCCTTCCATCCTTCCTTCGTTCCTTCGTTCCTTCGTTCCTTCCTTCCTTCCTTCCTTCCTTCGTTCCTTCCTTCCATCCTTCCTTCCTTCCATCCTTCCTTCGTTCCTTCCTTCCATCCTTCCTTCCTTCCTTCTTTCCTTCCTTCGTTCCTTCCTTCCATCCTTCCTTCCTTCGTTCCTACCTTCCATCCTTCCTTCCTTCGTTCCTTCCTTCCATCCTTCCTTCCTTCGTTCCTTCCTTCCATCCTTCCTTCCTTCCATCCTTCCTTCGTTCCTTCCTTCCATCCTTCCTTCCTTCCTTCCTTCCATCCTTCCATCGTTCCTTCCTTCCTTCCATCAATCCATCCTTCGTTCCTTCCTTCCACCCTTCCTTCCTTCCATCCTTCCTTCCATCCTTCCTTCGTTCCTTCCATCCTTCCTTCGTTCCTTCCTTCCATCCATCCATCCTTCGTTCCTTCCTTCCATCCTTCCTTCCTTCCTTCCTTCGTTCGTTCGTTCCTTCCTTCGTTCCTTCCTTCCATCCTTCCTTCCTTCCATCCTTCGTTCCTTCCATCCTTCCTTCGTTCCTTCCTTCCATCCTTCCTTCCTTCCTTCCATCCTTCCTTCCTTCCTTCCATCCTTCCTTCCTTCCTTCCTTTGCATTTCATCTTTTCTTCAATCATGGCTTCCTATTTTTCTTTGGATCATTTTTTTTCCTATTTTCCCACTCGTTTCTTTAATTCCCCATCTCCTTTTCTTCATTCATTTTTATTGGATATTTCATTGTTAGAAGACTTCTCTCCCTTTCTTCAATCCATCCTTTGTTACTTTTGTTTGTTTGTTTGTTTGTATCTTTCTTTCTTCCTCTGTTTCTTTCTTTCTTTCTTTCTTTTACTTTCTATTTTTTACTTTTTCACATTACATATTTCCTTCTTCAGTTATGCTCCCCCCTCGGATTTCTTTGTTAGAGAAAGCGACTCCTCATTCCCAGTTTTCGTTCTTTCTCAATCTCCTCTTCATTCCTTTCCTCTTGTCTTCCTTCTAATGTCGTATGTATTCTTCTATTTATGATTTTCTTCCTCCCTTAATTATTTACTCTCTTCACGGTGAATTGCTTCGTCTTCATCAATTCCTTTCGCCATTTCCTTTTGATATAAGTTGTAGTCGTGAGTAAGAGAAACAGCCCAAGATGCGAAATACGAATTGCCGATGCCAAAATCAAGCAAAGTACGTAGGTGACAATATATAGGGAGCGCTAAAATAGATTGCGGAAAATGTTGCGCCGAAATCCGAAGCGAAAGATGCCTTCCAAAAGCTTAGCAAAATATCAAGAAATAGGAAAATCTCGTTAGAAACAGAATGCTGAACTGTAATGTCATATCTAATCTCCGATATGGCTGTGAATACTGGACGATCTCCGCGCAGATAACGATGTAGTTCTACAGAAGCATGCTGAGAATACCATGGACTAAACATGTGAGTAGCGAAGACGTTTGAAGGAAAACGTAAACAAAAAAAAAGCTTCTACTTAGAATCAGAAAGACAACATATTTAGATCATAGAAAAGTGGGCTTGGAGAATTTGGTACACACAGGTTATACTGAAGGCAAGAGTGCTAGAGAGAAACGACTTGAAACTTACCTAACGAGGTTCTGCAAATGGTTGGCAGAACAACGGAGTGGGAAGGATAGTGGAAAGATAAACTTTACTAAGAGTTACCGTAGATAGGAAATTGTGAAGAGCCATGATCGCTTACGTCGTGAAGGGACAAGACACATAAACACACATATTGCGTGTGTCACATATACTAAAAATACAACCTTGAGACAGGCTAAATAATGATTAGTCAATATCACAGGTACTTAGGCGTGGAGCTATGGTAAGCAATTATATTTCAAATACCGTTATGGCTATTCCAGTGAAAGGCTACTCATTGAGTTATCTAATCGTAACTTGGTACAGCAGAGGGCCGCAAACTTTTCAGATTTTAGTCAGGATCAAACTCACAAGGCATTGTATATTTTCATATCTAGGTTACTATCTAGCGAGGCGCAAACGTAATATTATATCAAGAAAATATCAATTATTGTGGCTTCCTTTGGACACGTTCATGTTGTGGGTAATTAAAATAGCCTTGTCTTGAAAGTGATCTTATCTGCTTTCATGGCAGCCGGGAATTGAGAATCAAGCCGTTGCTAATCGTCTACACGTGAATCGTTCAGCCATTTGTTTGCGGTAAATAATTTGTCCCTGCCTACGATATGGTGTGCACTCCGATTTATTGCGATTAATTTGATAGTGAAAAGTAATTTAACTACAAAAGTTCACGGAATTTTAAGCATTCTATCTCTGCACTTTGCCCGACAGGACTAAAAAAATTATCTGTAAAAAGAAAATATGAATAAAAACAAAAAGAAAAACCTATCTTAATTTTAGCCGACGCGTTTCGTCCCGTGAGGGACTTTATCAAAGCGAATGTAAGGATTTTATTTTGCAACAAGTATTTATACACAAAAGTAAAAATATCGGTACTTGCAAAATAAAATCCTTACCTTAATAAAGTCCATCAGAGGACGAAACTTGTCAGGAAAGATAAATTTTACTTTTGTCTTTATTCATATATATAAAGACATTATAGATGCAAATATTTAAGTAAATGCTCTGTTTATAATAAACAGTATTAACAACATTTACCGGCCTGAATGTCCGAGACATTTTCATAGAAAATATGCGTCCTCCGACAGGAATCGAACCTGTATGGCCCGATGATTGCATCTAGCATGAAACAGACTGTCGCCTCTAAGTGTTGACTTCTATGTTCACTTTTATATTTACATACGCTCTATCTCTGATATTGAGCACTTTATCCCATAAATATAGCACACTTTAAGACTATATTTCTTCATATATATATATATATATATATATATATATATATATATATATATATATATATATATATATATATATATAATGCGGAATTGTTAATACACCAACCTATTCAATTTTGGCAGTTAAAAGTATACAATAATAATAATAATAATAATAATAATAATAATATATAATGAGTGTAACTTTGCAGGAGAAGACTATTTCGTCACTTGATAGGTTTTTCTGCTTTTCATTCAGAATTTTATTATTTCCATCCTTATTACCTCAGCTAACCCTCTGCTGTGAACCCGTAAGTCATTCTTAATCCAGCTTTACTTTTACAACCTCTCTTACACACGTTTTGTTTGTCTGTGATACCCATGCTGGAAATTTGTCTGTCCCTGTTTGTACAATCATGTTTGAGTTCCGTAACTGGCTTACGAACCTTGTCAGAAAACTCGTAAGGCCCTTCTGGTAGGGTTACATTCACAGGAATTTGCACCTGACTTCTCTGATGTGATCTCACATGACTAGCTAAATGATCTGTCGAAATGGTGACTTTTCCACAAATATTGCAAGTGTGTTGGTGTATAGCTCTGGGATCGATTCTGTATATATATGTACATACATAAATACATTTATATATGAGAAATATATGTAAAAACGATACGCAAATAATGCTGATTTTCACCTGGATACTCAGTTTGTTAGACGGTGGTCTCATAATCTTCAGCCGGTTCAAAGGACAAAAGATACTCAATTCTGTATTTAGCTAAATTTTATGATTCATCAGTTTACGCCTTTATTATAGCGTCTACCGGATATGAATTTTAATTACATCAGGTACAAGACAACATACAGAAACATACAAGTGACAGTTTTTACTGGCTTTTATTTTATCAATTTTTGATTGCATTCAAATTTCCTGTTCCACAACTGAATTAATTATTTAGATTTAATGTTATATATTATTTACACAATTTATATTCGGGCTACTCTCCTCATCTTTGTTTCGGCCGTTGTGCCCTCCAGTCTTCATCAGTTGTATATCGATCTGGGTAACCTAAAGGGAATTCTGAACTGAACCGTTTATTTAATCTACAACTGCAGAGGGTTCCCCTTCCACTGCCCATATCTACAGATATTGTCTCGTTCTTATATTTACTACAGTCCGTTATTGCTCGACCTTTTTTACTGAGATCAAGTACTGTCAAACCCAGGGATTGAATTACTAGATCACCAGAATCACGAACCCAGCCTTTAATCTACTATGATACTCTCTATGGCTAATGTTATATATATATATATATATATATATATATATATATATATATATATATATATATATATGTTTTTAAGACATTTTTATGTTTATACAGTCTTTTTATAGATACAAATATTTAAGTAAATGCTCTGCTTATAATAAACAGTATTAAACAACATTTACCGGCCTGAATGTCCGAGAAATTTTCATAGAAAATATTCGTTTTCCGACAGGAATCGAACCTGTATCCTATACGGAACTGTCATATAGCCTGACGTGACTTAACCGATTGGGCCATAGAGGAGCGTTGGGTTAGCAAGGTCGATTTTACTGTCTTTAAACTACAATCATCCATGATTCTCTCACGTACATTCATATCTGCTCGATGCGTATTCAAATGTAAAAAAAATGACGTCACACAT
Source organism: Acanthosepion esculentum (assembly GCA_964036315.1). Taxonomy (NCBI): domain Eukaryota; kingdom Metazoa; phylum Mollusca; class Cephalopoda; order Sepiida; family Sepiidae; genus Acanthosepion; species Acanthosepion esculentum. Next base: position 90,113,566 of record OZ038507.1, read on the forward strand.
TATGTAATGGACAAAGTCGGATGATTATTTTTAAGACATTTATAAATTTCTCGGACATTCAGGCTGGTAAATGTTGTTAATACTGTTTATTATAAGCAGAGCATTTACTTAAATATTTGTATCTATAAAAAGAATGTTAAATATAAGAATGTCTTAAAAATATATGTTGGACTTCGTCCATTTCATAATATATATATATATATATATATATATATATATATATATATATATATATATATATACACGAGGGTCATTCAATAAATAAGGTGAATTTTTCGGTAATTGGTAGAAATTCCGGGAATTGGTAGAAATATAAAATGGCTTGTTATATGCACTTTAATTTGTTGTTGCTATATTCATAATAAATTTTGTTGAGGGTTGGTTGATTTTTGATCTAGAGGACTTAGGGAATTTGAAGTTTTTGTTTATTATTTTCGTGGTGTACTACTTTGGTGTTATCAACAAGTATTTTTTGGTATTGAGAAAGGGGGACAGGAATGTATTTTTAGATGTTGTGCAACAGAACTTGTATCTGACAAATGAAGTATAAGACGTCTGGATAATGTTGTGGTCATCAAACCAACGTATGCACTTACTTTTTTGTCAGAGATACAATCTCCCAAAGGACGTTAAAACTGATATACAATGTTGAGCAGTATAAAAATAGACACAATATATCTATATTATTGAATGAAACATGGAGATATTCAGCCTAAATACACACACAGACACCGACCCCATATATATATATATATATATATATATATATATATATATATATAACTATGCTATGTATTTTGCTTTATTCGTTTTGGAGGTTTTTTCTTTGGACTCTGAGCTTGGATTCTGGACGATTGTTTTCGCCTCAATTACATGTTCTTAGTTCTTTTTTTTTTATCCCTTATTTTTCCTTTGGTATTGGTTTGTTCATTTACAAGCCAAAGCACCTAAGGCTTTTCCAGATGAGTATAATTACTTATATTTATAATATTATATATATATATATGAACCCTCTCTAAACTCGATCATGTCTCTCACGCCACTCCTCACTACCCTCTCTGTTAAATTACATAAACTTAATACTACCCGCCAAAAGTTTAAATGTTCATTTCATTTTTATTTTCACCTTTTGGAAGTGTAGTCTGATGATCCCGCGTCCTTTGAAAGGGCTATGGTGAAATAAATTATTATATGGAGCCTTAAAGTTGTCTGTTTTTCTTTAAATTATTAGTTCTGAATTTACATTGAGCTCTCAGGATTTCATCCTCCTTGGGACTACCTATACGGATTACCAAATCTTTCTTAACTATATATATATATATATATATATATATATATATATATATATATATATATATATATGTATATATATATTTCATTGATTATGACAGACAAGGAAAATCTTATAAGTTTATACATATGTGTGTGTGCATAAGTAGACATCGCTATTTTTAAACAATGAAATTAATATCTACCGGCCTCGAAAGGAATAGAATCCGTATTCTCTTCTTAATATGAAAAATCACATTCAAGCCAAGTACACTTTATTGCAATCGCTTCACTGGGGCTAAATGGTAAAGCACGCTTGCCGTAAAAGTGGCTTCCCAAATTTAAAAAAAAAGAGAATACAAGTTCGAATCTTGATGGATGGTGTATTTGCTTTAATATTAATTTTGATCTCTAAACGTAGCTGGACAGAAGGTTTCAGTCGTTAGGTACCCTGTGAACTTCGAACCCACAACACAAATCATATGTTCAGTGAAATTGTAGGGATTACCTCTATCTAGTCTGTTAGGAACAAGACACTAATTAATCCGTGGACTTGAAAGTATTAAAACTAAAATAGACCTAATACGTCTAAATTATTTACCACCCCATATATACGGTGACCCCTAAAAACGGGAACTTTTTAACAATCCAATAAAACCAAGAGTGATGGAAGAAAAATATTTAATTCATAGTAATTGAAACCTTAAATCATGCCATTTAAGAAACAATGATGGGATTTTCATTTTTTAAAAATTACGTCCTATAGATGGCGTCCTCCTGTACGAATGCATTCTTGAAATCTGCTGTTGAGATTCCTCATTGCAACATCTCAGCTAGAATACTGTGAATTTCATTCTCGTTACTAAAATGGCGAAATGTTTACTTGCTCAAGGTCACTGTCTCGCAGTGTTGCCACTTGCTCATGTCTGGCAATACGCACTTCAAAAATTCCCGTTTTTTGGGTCACCCTTATATATGTATATAAACAGGGGGTCCATAAAACTCGTTTGCACTTTAAAAAATTTATAACTTTATTTGTATTTGCGATAGAAATAATTTGTAAAAAGGATTAGAAAGAAGTAAATGTATATTTTTTAAGGTTTTATTGAAATTTTATTTAAGTTTCCACATGTCCTCCACCATTAGCAATACAAAGGGTAATACGATTTTGCAGTTCACGGAAAACATTTGCCAACTGATTTACAGTAATGCCTGAAATCACATTAGTTATTTTAGCTTACTTAAAACTAGGTAGATTAAACTTTATAACATTTTTTGCAGATTATTTCTATCGCAAATACAAATAAAGTTATAATATTTTTAAATGCACACGCACTTTATGGACACCCTGTATTTATGTACGTATGAGTTTATCTCGTTGGCGTACGAGTTCAGATAAAAAGCTGGGAATCCGAATGCTGATTTTCTAGGTAGAGAAGATTTCTTTCATCGGAAGACTGGCGCGACATAGTCTTCTCCTATGAAGAATCTATACATATCTATATGTTCACTGACGTTAAATTTGATGTTTATTACATATAGAAGTGTCCGATGCAGGGCTTCAAATGGAAGATGGTTGAAGAGGATTTGCTTATCGACCTTGAAAATTACCGTTCAAAATCCTGTCTTTTATTCGAGATCCAATGCCAATTATTGGTTCAGGTGGGAAACGCATCCTAAGCGTCTCAGCAGAGGCCCTGCTTCCGTGTGTATGAGTGCCAGATATGAATCAAGCCCCTGTCATTCAAGTGGGGGGGGTAGTTAATTGAAGCAGTGAATTCCTATCAGCGCTTGTTTGCCTGTATGATTAATGTGTTAAAGACACATCTCTCTCTCTATTTCCTCTCTCTCCCCCCCCCTCTCTCTCTCTCTCACGCCGTGGGCGTATATGGGCGAAAGACTATTTATCTAAAGCAATTTAATGACATATTTCTTTGACAGAATGGACTTGGAATAATAAGCAAGTGCTTTTCATTTAACACACAAAACAGAAGGAAACAAATATTTGAAATTCTACTGCAGAAAGAAATATTTTGTTGACTTTTATCCTCTGTCGCTTTCCTCTCTTTTCCTTAAATTCTTTTTTTCTTTCTATCTTTCTTTCTTTCTTTCTTTCCAATATTATCTCCAAGTCTTCTTTCTTTCTTTCTTTCTTTCTTTCTTTCTTTCTTTCTTTCTTTCTTTCTTTCTTATATTCTCTCCAAGTCTTCTTTCTTTCTTTCTTTTCAATATTCTCTCCAAGTTTTCTTTCTTTCTTTCTTTCTTTCTTTCTTTCTTTCTTTCTTTCTTTCTTTCTTTCTTTCTTTCTTTTCAATATTCTCTCCAAGTTTTCTTTCTTTCTTTCTTTCTCTCTCTCCCTCTCTCTCTCTCTCTCTCTCTATATATATATATATATATATATATAAATATAAAAGTGGACATAGAAGTCAACAACAGTCTGTTTCATGCTAGATGCAATCATCAGGCCTGACGATTGCATTTAGCATGAAACAGCCTGTCGACTCTAATTGTTGACTTCTAAGTTCATTTTTATATTTACACACGTTCTATCTCTGATATTGAGCACTTTATCCCATAAATATATCACATCTTAAGACTATATATATATATTATAATTATTGTTTAAAAAATATGATTCCTTCGCTACATAAGAGTTCTCATGTTTCAAAAACGAGAGCCGAGACCCTCAATATAATTATTAAAATTAAATTGAATTAAGGTATCAAGTCCTGTTTCATCCTCAAGCGAAAATTTAGCAATAAACAATCTTGAAATTTACGCATCTTTATAAACATGTTCGTTCGCAAAATTAATTACTATGGAAACGGCTGGGGCGACCATTTTGATAAGGGGTCTAACAGTTAATTTTGATCTACATGGCTCTCGTTTTTGAAACATGAGAACTCTTATGTAGCGAAGGAATCATATTTTTTAAAACATAATTATAATTTAAGCTCTACTTCTGTATGGAGAACTGTTTGTTTTTAAAAAATAAAAACAAAAATACTAAAGAACTTCGGATTATTTAACTAACGTGTTCTTTCCTATTTTTTTACATACCTGCACACATATATATATATAAGAATTAAAATAAATATAGTTTAAATCCGACAGAAGGATAAAATAACAACAAATAGGAAAAACATTTGTAAATTTAACATGTTTCGCTTTTATTTTAGCTTCAGCTATATTTTGGGGTAATGAGTTATGGAAGACGATCTTTCAAGACAATCGGTTATTTGATCAACTAAAAACACAGAACCACCAGCATATCGGAATCCCGGATATATAAAATTGGATGCCTGCAATGTCATAAGAATGATCCTATCGTAACTTCCAGAACACTAAAATCCTGCATTTATGAACCATTTATTTGGTAAAATACACTAAACTCATCAGTAACACATGGAAATAAAGCAGGTAATAACTTTGATTAAAAAAAAAAGCCGTTCTAGTATAAAAAAAAATAAACATATCCTATTACGAAGAAAATATCTAGAAGGGATATTAATTAATATCGTTCCATTAATAAATACATGGAAGATGCACTTTTTCATATTTGCTAACACTCATAAAGCCTATTTAATAAAGTTTCATGTGAACCCTCAATTTGTTCAAAAATGTAAGATCCATACCCTTGATGGCGATATATCCTATTTTTTTCATTCATCCACTTACATACAATACACCAAATATCTTCCACAGTACCCAGAGTACCCCAAAGTACGCAGAACTTAGATAAGTACAATAATATTAATAATAATAATAGAATTAAACTAAAACACACACCTATATCGCCCCAAATTTTCCCTATACACACGATTTTCACACAATAGATCTACTCCAATATCTGTCTATATTTATGAGAGGAGGTATTGTAATTATGTATTGTCTTTCGCAAGATGTCATCATTCCCTGTCTATGCTTAGAATTCAAATGTATCCATGTTGTCATGAAGTTAAGAGCAGTCTATCTTAACGTTTATTCCAACTTAATTTCAATAAAAACAAAATAAATAGAATAACATATGTATTTTTCTTTTTTCCTGAGTAATTTTATAATTTTAAACTTAATAGAGATTGAATTTAAATTTTAAAATGGGTAATTTTTAATTTCAAATTTTATCGTAAAATTTAATACTTATTAGTTAGAATAAATTCTATTTTAGTCTAACCACAACATTAAGGCATTAAATAGTTATTATAACCTTAGTTCGTTGTCAAGTTTTTTGAATTCTCGTATACTTGTATTTTGATTGGTCATTCCAACTTATGTAACAGCGTTTCCCCTTTCAAATTTATAACATATGCATATTATAAGATCATTACAAAAGTTGCAATTTTGTTTCGACACTTCTTTATCGAAAGCGATACGATCGCCTAACGGCATATCACATTAACGGACTATCTCGCGACTCTCAGACCAGTGAACCGAGTATTGCTGAGATTTAGATGCCATTGCAGGCTATATAGTGCAAACAGGTGTCATGCTACAGAGACGGACACGAGATCCTTTGACCGGCCCGAAAAGCAGTAAAATCGACCTTGCTAACCGAACGATCCTCTGTGGCTCAATCGGTTAAGGCACGTCAGGCTATATGACGGTTCCGTATAGGACACAGGTTTGATTCCTGTCGGAGGACGAATTTCTCGGACATTCAGGCCGGTAGATGTTATTAATACTGTTTGTTAGAAACAGAGCATTTACTTAAATATCTGTATCTATAAAAAGAATGTATAAACATAAAAATGTCTTAAAAATAATTGTCCGACTCTGTCCATTTCATAATATATATATATATATATATATATATATATATATATATAAGTGGACATAGAAGTCAGCACTTATAGGCGACAGTCTGTTTCATGCTAGTGCAATCGTCAGGCAAGAGTTGCCTGACGATTGCACTAGCATGAAACAGACTGTCGCCTATAAGTGCTGACTTCCATGTCCATTTTTATATTTACACACGCTCTATCTCTGATATTGAGCACTTTATCCCATAAATATAGCACACTTTAAGACTATATTTTTTCATATATATATATATATATATATATATATATATATATATATATATATATATATATATATATATATGTACGTATGTATTTAATGCAAGTAAAAGTTTATCACTTTGCTGATTGTTGTTACCTTCAGCATCCCGAATCCAGAGTTTCGTATGCGAGCCATCCGGGAATCACTCCGTCCACTCGTCAGGGGTTATCAGCAATTGACTGTTTATACTTCTCGACTTTTCTTTTTTATATGCGCTTTTCGATGGTGCAAGATTTATATTTTATTTTTATAGTGTATATCTGTACGTTCGTGCGCGTGGGCCCATGCGCCCGTCTAAGCGTCTGTGTAGAATGTCGTGGTTATTTGTCCTTTTTGTCGTTTTCTTTCATTTCACACTGACTCCTTATTATATATATATTTTACCTTTTCTCTCTTTTTCTCTTTTCCCTCTTTTCTTTGTGTGCGTGAGGAAATAGACATAGATACTTAGAAAGAAAGAGGCGAAGAAAAGGAAGGAGTGGACAAAGTCAATGCATACATCACTGAATGTCATTGAGGAGAGAAACGATGCTGACTTATGGTTTGTTTTTCCTCCTCCAGTTCTATGCTCTGACAACTGAGCCATTTTTCTGAAGACGCTTTGTAAGTTATCATCGGGACATGTCACTGCCACAGGATTAAGAATCCATTTCAGATAAGCAATGGGCTTTTGCCAAATTATCTGGGCAATGTTCCCGGCCGTTCTCTCTAAAAAGAGAAAATCGTTTTCCGTTACGATGATTAGCCACGTGACTTCCTTTGATCCGTTCACGGAAATCCTGAAAGCATACTAAACACTTCCCAGAATGCATTAGAACATGTTGCATTTCTCGGCTGTCGAAGATTCAATCCCAACTACGATTGATTACATAAGTGAATTCTTCTTTAAGTCATTGTTTATTTCTCTTCAAACACTTGGAATCCCTTTTCGGTTAGAGGCATCAATTGTTGCCAAAGAATCTACAGTAGTGCCCCCGTTATTCGCGGTCTTATGTGTTCTAAGAAACCCGGCAGATGCCAGGAAGTGCGGATAGTACGGAACCTCTATGTATATACTATGTATTTCCCTGTACAGACGTGTCTATTTTGTTTTCGTCTCGAGTAGTACATCGTCCTGGGTATGACGTTAAACTACATCCGCGTCCTGGGTAAGACAATAAACTATATCCAGCAGCAAGGCCTCTGATCAGGAGGTATTGAGGAGCGTGGAACCACATCTTAATTGCTGGTGTTCCTAGGTCCACCCTGACCCAGGGTGGTAGCACCTGTTAGGATCCCAGCAATGGGAAAATATTTAACTATTACCAGCAATACATTTTTGAAAAAAATTATTACCAGCAATACAATTTTGAAGGAAAAATATTACCAGAAACAGATTTTTGACAAAACAAAATATTACCAGCAATAAAAAATGTCAGCATTAAATAACCCATTGAGGTTGATATGCTGTAAAACAAAATAAACCAAACCAAATCGACTAGTACATAATGCATCGCAGTTACACTCCACTCTTGAACCTTGACTTGGACTTTGGTCTTTACTTCGGCCCCTTTACAGTACCTATGAACAAGTTTAATTTTTGAATTTAACGCAATAAAATATTAAAAACAACTAATTTCACGGTTTTCCTATTTTAAATTTCTGATGAATCTTAATTCTTCAGTTTATTATTAAATGGCTAGTTCTACGAAAATACAATATCCGTAATAATTCCTCTGTCGCATCGTTAAATATTTGAACAAAAATATTGCAATAGGAATCATAAATATAAATACTGGTACTTCTTTCTTCTTTTCACTGAAACCAAGTAGCGTCTCTGATATGTCTTTTGTCTTTCTACGCGATCAAAACAGAATAGTCCATTATTTATGAGATTTTGGCAGGGCGTAAAGGTCGTGCAAACTAAAGAACTAATGAAGGGAGGGAAAATCACAATTATTATATGATAATGAATAATAGAATAAAACAATTTATATATACTAGAAAAAGTGCTATAAAAATCTGGGATAAATTCCTTATTCTCCCATATACAATATCAAATGATCCTTTCGACTTTAAAAAAAACGACAGACTGTTTACGTTTATTTATCATCTAGAAGACTTACTGAATCAGCTATGATACCGTGATTCAATCTGATCAATTATGAAGTAGCTCTTTCTAATAAATCAACTTTTCTGGCTAAGATAATACAATCTTCAAATAGATACTGGTTAAACATCTTCATGCAGTTTTATAAATTTCAATTAAATTTTATATTTTCCTTTCCGTCTCATTAGTAAATCTGATCATTTAAATAATGTCGAATTGGCAGCTGGTCTCAAGAATGACCTCCAAGTTGTTAACTGGGGGCTTTTCGATTTGAACACCTCCAAGACAAAAGGGCTCTCCCCATTACCCATCCGATAGACCTCCTTTCTGCCTTCCATCATGGTTGATGCTAACCTCCAGGAGGGTGACTTATTGCATCTTCTCGGGCTAACATTCTCGACTGACATGAAGTGGAGAGATTATATTGAATTCATTGATAGATTTGTAGCTAAGAAAGTTGGTTCACTGTCGAGGTAGGCATTTTTCTCCCTTGAATCTTCCATATTTATAAATCTACTATTCGTCCATGCATTGAATATTGTTGCCACATCTGGTCTGGTGCCCCTTCTAAATATAAGATGTTCCAATAACTTGGACCGATTTTAACAACTTAAGTCTTTGGCAATTTCAACCATGGAAAGATTAACAATCAAACAACGTGTTAAAGTTCTCGAAGCTTATTGCGAAAATGGACGTTCAAGTTTATAAATATACGGCCCAATGATTCTGCTAGCAAAAAAGCACACCGAACAGTGGATGCAGTGGCTTTTCAATAATCTTCCTTGGATTTTCATCAGCCCAATTGCGACAATTCTGCTTATTAACGAATCCACCAAGATGAAAATGGGCTTCATCACTAAAGAGGATTTTTTTGCAAAAAATCTTCATCGGCTTGTCTTTGCTTATGCACCCAATTAACGAATGTACGGCGCTGCAAATGGTCAGCAGGTTTCAGTTCTTGTACCAATTGAATTTTGTAAGCATTTAGAGACAAATCTTTTGTCCAAATTCGATGTGACGTTGTTGTGGAGAGGTTCAATTCCTGCACACGATGACGAATAGAGGTGTCTGGATTTTTATCCACATTCTCGTGTACTGCAGCAATGTTTTCAGCTGAACGGCGTAAACGAGCACGCAATGGTGTTTTCCCATCTGGCACCGATGCAGTTTGAATTTACGAACAATTTTTCCAATTGCCCTCCCCGTTGGTCGATTATGTTGACCAAAAATCGCGAAGTGCGCGAAATGCAATTCTGTTTGAACGTCCATTTTCGTAATAAGTTTCGATAACTTTAATATGTTGTTTGATTGTTAGTCATTCCATGGTTGGAATTACCAAAGACTTAAGTTGTTAAATTTGAAAGAAAAAGAAAATGATTAGATGCTTAAACTTAATTCACATTTAAAATCGGTCCAATTATTGGAACATCCTATATTTAGAGATCCTTGATAAAACGCAAAGAAAAACCAGTAATATTATTGGTCCTGACATGGTATCTCGGCTTCAGTTCTTTTTCCACTACCGTAACGTAGCTTCCTTGTGTTAATTGTTCGGATGAAGTCTTCGCTATGGCGCCTAAACGTTATGAATTTAAGCGTAGGACTAGATTGGTGGCAAGTTCTCATCGATTTACTGTTGAAATGACCAGGGGCAACCGTAAGTTCTATGCTAACAGTTTCTTCTATCGCACTTCTCGCTTGTGGAATTCTCTTCCGGCTTCTTACTTTTCAATCGACTTCAAAAAATTAAATGCAACGCCAATCGTTATCTTGTCTTTTTAATTCTAATTCTTTTATTGTCCTCTCTTCTTGGTAGTTTTTTTCTCATATTCTATAACACTCAGTAACCTCTTGTGTCTTAATGGCTTTATTGCCTTGCTTGGGGTGAAATGATAAAAAATCCCGTGGTCGGTATAAAAGAATCTAAAAATGTTTGGCATTAGAGAGTAATCTTTCAAATAGTGACACTTGAGTCGCAAAGAATGGTCCACAAAATTTTCCATTTTGAAACCTGTCATAATATATTAATGAAGAATCTAGTCTCTTGGTCCTTTACTAGATAAGGGAGTTCGATTCTCACTTCTTGCTTTTCAGCTTTTTTGAAAACCCTCCTGCTTGGTTCCTGTCTTTAAGAACTCTGGTGAACCTTAGGACCTCTCGGATCATCGCCCTATTAGTTTTTTTAACTGTTTTTGGAAAAGAGGCCAAATTGGTTAAACATCACATTTTACACTGCCTTCATGTGGATAAACAGTATGGTTTTCGTTTCTCCAGGTTTTCCGCCAATGTCTTAAAGATTATTACTGAATTTGTCTACCAGGCTTTAAATAAGAACGGCGATGCTCGAGCTGTGGCTTTAGATATCTCTAAGTCATTCGACAGGGATTTGGCATGCTTCCACAAGAGTTATCATGTCTCTGGCCGAATAAACCAATCGTGTAATGAAGATCGTATCGAACGAACATTCTTCTAGATCCTTTCACATTAACGTCGGGGACCACCAGGGCCCTGTCTTTGGACCGACTTTGTTTCATATATCTTTACTAACGTGTCACCAGTTACCAACTAGGTATGATGATACAAATATTTACTTTTTTCTTAATAGCAAATCCGACAATGTAAAACGGGCAGCTACTCTTAAAATGACCTTGAAATGGATAACTGAGGTAATGAATGCCTTGTGAATTTGAACGACTCCAAAACAAAACTACTTTCATTTAATCACCGCAGAGAATATTTCTCTTTGCTATCAGGGTGGATGATGATGGTCTTCAGGAGAGTAACACTCTACACCTTCTTGGCCTCACGTTTTCCACTGACATGAAGAGTGACTATATTGAATCAATTGCTACATCTGCTGCAAGGAACGATTGCTCACTATATCATACCAGCATGGTTTATAAATCTATCATTCGTCAATGCATTGTTGCCATATCTGGCCTGGTGCCCCTATTATACAGGGTGTCCTTCCAAAAAACTGACATCTTTGTGTTGACTAATAACATTGCCAATTCTCGTTCAAATGATCTAAAATTTTAACAGAATGCTTAAAAACCGTCCGTACTTATCTCAATGAGAATCAACCAGGAAAATGGATCGGGCGTGTTAGTGATAATGAAAAATGTGCTGTTGAAATGGCCACTACGTTCACCTGACTTGACATCATGTGATTTTTTTTCTATGGGGCTATGTGAACGGACAGGTCTATATACCCCTATTCCTACAAGCCTAGAGGAACTTAGAGAATCACCAAGGCACTGGAGTATGTTACGCAAGACATCCTACAGCGTGTTTGGTAGAGGCTGGACTTGACTGCTGTCGTGTCACAGGTGGAGCACATATTGAACATTTGTGAAGCTTTGTGAAATCGGTTATAAAATCTACATCCCTTTGAATATCTTGTTCGAATTTTGATAAAGAAATCTTTTATTGTTCAACATGAAGCTTATTTGTGAAGCTTTGTGAAATCGGTTATAAAATCTACATCCCTTTGAATATCTTGTTCGAATTTTGATAAATAAATCTTTTATTGTTCAACATGAAGCTTATTTGTGAAGCTTTGTGAAATCGGTTATAAAATCTACATCCCTTTGAATATCTTGTTCGAATTTTGATATTTAAATCTTTTATTGTTCAACATGAAGCTTATTTGTGAAGCTTTGTGAAATCGGTTACAAAATCTACATCCCTTTGAATATCTTGTTCGAATTTTGATAAAGAAATCTTTTATTGTTCAACATGAAGCTTATTTGTGAAGCTTTGTGAAATCGGTTATAAAATCTACATCCCTTTGAATATCTTGTTTGAATTTTGATAAATAAATCTTTTATTGTTCAACATGAAGCTTATTTGTGAAGCTTTGTGAAATCGGTTATAAAATCTACATCCCTTTGAATATCTTGTTTGAAGTTTGATAAATAAATCTTTTATTGTTCAACATGAAGCTTATTTGTGAAGCTTTGTGAAATCGGTTATAAAATCTACATCCCTTTGAATATCTTGTTCGAATTTTGATAAATAAATCTTTTATTGTTCAACATGAAGCTTATTTGTGAAGCTTTGTGAAATCGGTTATAAAATCTACATCCCTTTGAATATCTTGTTCGAATTTTGATATTTAAATCTTTTATTGTTCAACATGAAGCTTATTTGTGAAGCTTTGTGAAATCGGTTATAAAATCTACATCCCTTTGAATATCTTGTTCGAATTTTGATATTTAAATCTTTTATTGTTCAACATGAAGCTTATTTGTGAAGCTTTGTGAAATCGGTTATAAAATCTACATCCCTTTGAATATCTTGTTCGAATTTTGATAAATAAATCTTTTATTCTTCAACATGAAGCTTATTTGTGAAGCTTTGTGAAATCGGTTATAAAATCTACATCCCTTTGAATATCTTGTTCGAATTTTGATATTTAAATCTTTTATTGTTCAACATGAAGCTTATTTGTGAAGCTTTGTGAAATCGGTTATAAAATCTACATCCCTTTGAATATCTTGTTCGAATTTTGATAAATAAATCTTTTATTGTTCAACATGAAGCTTATTTGTGAAGCTTTGTGAAATCGGTTATAAAATCTACATCCCTTTGAATATCTTGTTTGAATTTTGATAAATAAATCTTTTATTGTTCAACATGAAGCTTATTTGTGAAGCTTTGTGAAATCGGTTATAAAATCTACATCCCTTTGAATATCTTGTTTGAAGTTTGATAAATAAATCTTTTATTGTTCAACATGAAGCTTATTTGTGAAGCTTTGTGAAATCGGTTATAAAATCTACATCCCTTTGAATATCTTGTTCGAATTTTGATAAATAAATCTTTTATTGTTCAACATGAAGCTTATTTTTGAAGCTTTGTGAAATCGGTTATAAAATCTACATCCCTTTGAATATCTTGTTCGAATTTTGATATTTAAATCTTTTATTGTTCAACATGAAGCTTATTTGTGAAGCTTTGTGAAATCGGTTATAAAATCTACATCCCTTTGAATATCTTGTTCGAATTTTGATAAAGAAATCTTTTATTGTTCAACATGAAGCTTATTTGTGAAGCTTTGTGAAATCGGTTATAAAATCTACATCCCTTTGAATATCTTGTTCGAATTTTGATATTTAAATCTTTTATTGTTCAACATGAAGCTTATTTGTGAAGCTTTGTGAAATCGGTTATAAAATCTACATCCCTTTGAATATCTTGTTCGAATTTTGATAAATAAATCTTTTATTGTTCAACATGAAGCTTATTTGTGAAGCTTTGTGAAATCGGTTATAAAATCTACATCCCTTTGAATATCTGGTTCGAATTTTGATAAATAAATCTTTTATTGTTCAACATGAAGCTTATTTGTGAAGCTTTGTGAAATCGGTTATAAAATCTACATCCCTTTGAATATCTTGTTCGAATTTCGATAAATAAATCTTTTATTGTTCAACATGAAGCTTATTTGTGAAGCTTTGTGAAATCGGTTATAAAATCTACATCCCTTTGAATATCTTGTTCGAATTTTGATAAATAAATCTTTTATTGTTCAACATGAAGCTTATTTGTGAAGCTTTGTGAAATCGGTTATAAAATCTACATCCCTTTGAATATCTTGTTTGAAGTTTGATAAATAAATCTTTTATTGTTCAACATGAAGCTTATTTGTGAAGCTTTGTGAAATCGGTTATAAAATCTACATCCCTTTGAATATCTTGTTTGAAGTTTCATAAATAAATCTTTTATTGTTCAACATGAAGCTTATTTGTGAAGCTTTGTGAAATCGGTTATAAAATCTACATCCCTTTGAATATCTTGTTTGAAGTTTGATAAATAAATCTTTTATTGTTCAACATGAAGCTTATTTGTGAAGCTTTGTGAAATCGGTTATAAAATCTACATCCTTTTGAATATCTTGTTTGAATTTTGATATTTAAATCTTTTATTGTTCAACATGAAGCTTATTTGTGAAGCTTTGTGAAATCGGTTATAAAATCTACATCCCTTTGAATATCTTGTTCGAATTTTGATATTTAAATCTTTTATTGTTCAACATGAAGCTTATTTGTGAAGCTTTGTGAAATCGGTTATAAAATCTACATCCCTTTGAATATCTTGTTTGAAGTTTGATAAATAAATTTTTTATTGTTCAACATGAAGCTTATTTGTGAAGCTTTGTGAAATCGGTTATAAAATCTACATCCCTTTGAATATCTTGTTTGAAGTTTGATAAATAAATCTTTTATTGTTCAACATGAAGCTTATTTGTGAAGCTTTGTGAAATCGGTTATAAAATCTACATCCCTTTGAATATCTTGTTTGAATTTTGATATTTAAATCTTTTATTGTTCAACATGAAGCTTATTTGTGAAGCTTTGTGAAATCGGTTATAAAATCTACATCCCTTTGAATATCTTGTTCGAATTTTGATATTTAAATCTTTTATTGTTCAACATGAAGCTTATTTGTGAAGCTTTGTGAAATCGGTTATAAAATCTACATCCCTTTGAATATCTTGTTCGAATTTTGATAAATAAATCTTTTATTGTTCAACATGAAGCTTATTTGTGAAGCTTTGTGAAATCGGTTATAAAATCTACATCCCTTTTAATATCTTGTTCGAATTTTGATAAATAAATCTTTTATTGTTCAACATGAAGCTTATTCGTGAAGCTTTGTGAAATCGGTTATAAAATCTACATCCCTTTGAATATCTTGTTCGAATTTTGATATTTAAATCTTTTATTGTTCAACATGAAGCTTATTTGTGAAGCTTTGTGAAATCGGTTATAAAATCTACATCCCTTTGAATATCTTGTTCGAATTTTGATAAATAAATCTTTTATTGTTCAACATGAAGCTTATTTGTGAAGCTTTGTGAAATCGGTTATAAAATCTACATCCCTTTGAATATCTTGTTCGAATTTTGATAAATAAATATTTTATTGTTCAACATGAAGCTTATTTGTGAAGCTTTGTGAAATCGGTTATAAAATCTACATCCCTTTGAATATCTTGTTCGAATTTCGATAAATAAATCTTTTATTGTTCAACATGAAGCTTATTTGTGAAGCTTTGTGAAATCGGTTATAAAATCTACATCCCTTTGAATATCTTGTTCGAATTTTGATAAATAAATCTTTTATTGTTCAACATGAAGCTTATTTGTGAAGCTTTGTGAAATCGGTTATAAACTCTACATCCCTTTGAATATCTTGTTTGAAGTTTGATAAATAAATCTTTTATTGTTCAACATGAAGCTTATTTGTGAAGCTTTGTGAAATCGGTTATAAAATCTACATCCCTTTGAATATCTTGTTTGAAGTTTCATAAATAAATCTTTTATTGTTCAACATGAAGCTTATTTGTGAAGCTTTGTGAAATCGGTTATAAAATCTACATCCCTTTGAATATCTTGTTTGAAGTTTGATAAATAAATCTTTTATTGTTCAACATGAAGCTTATTTGTGAAGCTTTGTGAAATCGGTTATAAAATCTACATCCCTTTGAATATCTTGTTCGAATTTTGATATTTAAATCTTTTATTGTTCAACATGAAGCTTATTTGTGAAGCTTTGTGAAATCGGTTATAAAATCTACATCCCTTTGAATATCTTGTTTGAAGTTTGATAAATAAATTTTTTATTGTTCAACATGAAGCTTATTTGTGAAGCTTTGTGAAATCGGTTATAAAATCTACATCCCTTTGAATATCTTGTTTGAAGTTTGATAAATAAATCTTTTATTGTTCAACATGAAGCTTATTTGTGAAGCTTTGTGAAATCGGTTATAAAATCTACATCCCTTTGAATATCTTGTTTGAATTTTGATATTTAAATCTTTTATTGTTCAACATGAAGCTTATTTGTGAAGCTTTGTGAAATCGGTTATAAAATCTACATCCCTTTGAATATCTTGTTCGAATTTTGATATTTAAATCTTTTATTGTTCAACATGAAGCTTATTTGTGAAGCTTTGTGAAATCGGTTATAAAATCTACATCCCTTTGAATATCTTGTTCGAATTTTGATAAATAAATCTTTTATTGTTCAACATGAAGCTTATTTGTGAAGCTTTGTGAAATCGGTTATAAAATCTACATCCCTTTTAATATCTTGTTCGAATTTTGATAAATAAATCTTTTATTGTTCAACATGAAGCTTATTCGTGAAGCTTTGTGAAATCGGTTATAAAATCTACATCCCTTTGAATATCTTGTTCGAATTTTGATATTTAAATCTTTTATTGTTCAACATGAAGCTTATTTGTGAAGCTTTGTGAAATCGGTTATAAAATCTACATCCCTTTGAATATCTTGTTCGAATTTTGATAAATAAATCTTTTATTGTTCAACATGAAGCTTATTTGTGAAGCTTTGTGAAATCGGTTATAAAATCTACATCCCTTTGAATATCTTGTTCGAATTTTGATAAATAAATATTTTATTGTTCAACATGAAGCTTATTTGTGAAGCTTTGTGAAATCGGTTATAAAATCTACATCCCTTTGAATATCTTGTTCGAATTTCGATAAATAAATCTTTTATTGTTCAACATGAAGCTTATTTGTGAAGCTTTGTGAAATCGGTTATAAAATCTACATCCCTTTGAATATCTTGTTCGAATTTTGATAAATAAATCTTTTATTGTTCAACATGAAGCTTATTTGTGAAGCTTTGTGAAATCGGTTATAAACTCTACATCCCTTTGAATATCTTGTTTGAAGTTTGATAAATAAATCTTTTATTGTTCAACATGAAGCTTATTTGTGAAGCTTTGTGAAATCGGTTATAAAATCTACATCCCTTTGAATATCTTGTTTGAAGTTTCATAAATAAATCTTTTATTGTTCAACATGAAGCTTATTTGTGAAGCTTTGTGAAATCGGTTATAAAATCTACATCCCTTTGAATATCTTGTTTGAAGTTTGATAAATAAATCTTTTATTGTTCAACATGAAGCTTATTTGTGAAGCTTTGTGAAATCGGTTATAAAATCTACATCCCTTTGAATATCTTGTTTGAATTTTGATATTTAAATCTTTTATTGTTCAACATGAAGCTTATTTGTGAAGCTTTGTGAAATCGGTTATAAAATCTACATCCCTTTGAATATCTTGTTCGAATTTTGATATTTAAATCTTTTATTGTTCAACATGAAGCTTATTTGTGAAGCTTTGTGAAATCGGTTATAAAATCTACATCCCTTTGAATATCTTGTTCGAATTTTGATATTTAAATCTTTTATTGTTCAACATGAAGCTTATTTGTGAAGCTTTGTGAAATCGGTTATAAAATCTACATCCCTTTGAATATCTTGTTCGAATTTTGATAAAGAAATCTTTTATTGTTCAACATGAAGCTTATTTGTGAAGCTTTGTGAAATCGGTTATAAAATCTACATCCCTTTGAATATCTTGTTCGAATTTTGATATTTAAATCTTTTATTGTTCAACATGAAGCTTATTTGTGAAGCTTTGTGAAATCGGTTATAAAATCTACATCCCTTTGAATATCTTGTTCGAATTTTGATAAATAAATCTTTTATTGTTCAACATGAAGCTTATTTGTGAAGCTTTGTGAAATCGGTTATAAAATCTACATCCCTTTGAATATCTGGTTCGAATTTTGATAAATAAATCTTTTATTGTTCAACATGAAGCTTATTTGTGAAGCTTTGTGAAATCGGTTATAAAATCTACATCCCTTTGAATATCTTGTTCGAATTTCGATAAATAAATCTTTTATTGTTCAACATGAAGCTTATTTGTGAAGCTTTGTGAAATCGGTTATAAAATCTACATCCCTTTGAATATCTTGTTCGAATTTTGATAAATAAATCTTTTATTGTTCAACATGAAGCTTATTTGTGAAGCTTTGTGAAATCGGTTATAAAATCTACATCCCTTTGAATATCTTGTTTGAAGTTTGATAAATAAATCTTTTATTGTTCAACATGAAGCTTATTTGTGAAGCTTTGTGAAATCGGTTATAAAATCTACATCCCTTTGAATATCTTGTTCGAATTTTGATAAATAAATCTTTTATTGTTCAACATGAAGCTTATTTGTGAAGCTTTGTGAAATCGGTTATAAAATCTACATCCCTTTTAATATCTTGTTCGAATTTTGATAAATAAATCTTTTATTGTTCAACATGAAGCTTATTCGTGAAGCTTTGTGAAATCGGTTATAAAATCTACATCCCTTTGAATATCTTGTTCGAATTTTGATATTTAAATCTTTTATTGTTCAACATGAAGCTTATTTGTGAAGCTTTGTGAAATCGGTTATAAAATCTACATCCCTTTGAATATCTTGTTCGAATTTTGATAAATAAATCTTTTATTGTTCAACATGAAGCTTATTTGTGAAGCTTTGTGAAATCGGTTATAAAATCTACATCCCTTTGAATATCTTGTTCGAATTTTGATAAATAAATCTTTTATTGTTCAACATGAAGCTTATTTGTGAAGCTTTGTGAAATCGGTTATAAAATCTACATCCCTTTGAATATCTTGTTCGAATTTCGATAAATAAATCTTTTATTGTTCAACATGAAGCTTATTTGTGAAGCTTTGTGAAATCGGTTATAAAATCTACATCCCTTTGAATATCTTGTTCGAATTTTGATAAATAAATCTTTTATTGTTCAACATGAAGCTTATTTGTGAAGCTTTGTGAAATCGGTTATAAACTCTACATCCCTTTGAATATCTTGTTTGAAGTTTGATAAATAAATCTTTTATTGTTCAACATGAAGCTTATTTGTGAAGCTTTGTGAAATCGGTTATAAAATCTACATCCCTTTGAATATCTTGTTTGAAGTTTCATAAATAAATCTTTTATTGTTCAACATGAAGCTTATTTGTGAAGCTTTGTGAAATCGGTTATAAAATCTACATCACTTTGAATATCTTGTTTGAAGTTTGATAAATAAATCTTTTATTGTTCAACATGAAGCTTATTTGTGAAGCTTTGTGAAATCGGTTATAAAATCTACATCCCTTTGAATATCTTGTTTGAATTTTGATATTTAAATCTTTTATTGTTCAACATGAAGCTTATTTGTGAAGCTTTGTGAAATCGGTTATAAAATCTACATCCCTTTGAATATCTTGTTCGAATTTTGATATTTAAATCTTTTATTGTTCAACATGAAGCTTATTTGTGAAGCTTTGTGAAATCGGTTATAAAATCTACATCCCTTTGAATATCTTGTTTGAAGTTTGATAAATAAATTTTTTATTGTTCAACATGAAGCTTATTTGTGAAGCTTTGTGAAATCGGTTATAAAATCTACATCCCTTTGAATATCTTGTTTGAAGTTTGATAAATAAATCTTTTATTGTTCAACATGAAGCTTAATTGTGAAGCTTTGTGAAATCGGTTATAAAATCTACATCCCTTTGAATATCTTGTTTGAATTTTGATATTTAAATCTTTTATTGTTCAACATGAAGCTTATTTGTGAAGCTTTGTGAAATCGGTTATAAAATCTACATCCCTTTGAATATCTTGTTCGAATTTTGATATTTAAATCTTTTATTGTTCAACATGAAGCTTATTTGTGAAGCTTTGTGAAATCGGTTATAAAATCTACATCCCTTTGAATATCTTGTTCGAATTTTGATAAATAAATCTTTTATTGTTCAACATGAAGCTTATTTGTGAAGCTTTGTGAAATCGGTTATAAAATCTACATCCCTTTTAATATCTTGTTCGAATTTTGATAAATAAATCTTTTATTGTTCAACATGAAGCTTATTCGTGAAGCTTTGTGAAATCGGTTATAAAATCTACATCCCTTTGAATATCTTGTTCGAATTTTAATATTTAAATCTTTTATTGTTCAACATGAAGCTTATTTGTGAAGCTTTGTGAAATCGGTTATAAAATCTACATCCCTTTGAATATCTTGTTCGAATTTTGATAAATAAATCTTTTATTGTTCAACATGAAGCTTATTTGTGAAGCTTTGTGAAATCGGTTATAAAATCTACATCCCTTTGAATATCTTGTTCGAATTTTGATAAAGAAATCTTTTATTGTTCAACATGAAGCTTATTTGTGAAGCTTTGTGAAATCGGTTATAAAATCTACATCCCTTTGAATATCTTGTTCGAATTTTGATAAATAAATCTTTTATTGTTCAACATGAAGCTTATTTGTGAAGCTTTGTGAAATCGGTTATAAAATCTACATCCCTTTGAATATCTTGTTCGAATTTTGATAAATAAATCTTTTATTGTTCAACATGAAGCTTATTTGTGAAGCTTTGTGAAATCGGTTATAAAATCTACATCCCTTTTAATATCTTGTTCGAATTTTGATAAATAAATCTTTTATTGTTCAACATGAAGCTTATTCGTGAAGCTTTGTGAAATCGGTTATAAAATCTACATCCCTTTGAATATCTTGTTCGAATTTTAATATTTAAATCTTTTATTGTTCAACATGAAGCTTATTTGTGAAGCTTTGTGAAATCGGTTATAAAATCTACATCCCTTTGAATATCTTGTTCGAATTTTGATAAATAAATCTTTTATTGTTCAACATGAAGCTTATTTGTGAAGCTTTGTGAAATCGGTTATAAAATCTACATCCCTTTGAATATCTTGTTCGAATTTTGATAAAGAAATCTTTTATTGTTCAACATGAAGCTTATTTGTGAAGCTTTGTGAAATCGGTTATAAAATCTACATCCCTTTGAATATCTTGTTCGAATTTTGATAAATAAATCTTTTATTGTTCAACATGAAGCTTATTTGTGAAGCTTTGTGAAATCGGTTATAAAATCTACATCCCTTTGAATATCTTGTTTGAAGTTTGATAAATAAATCTTTTATTGTTCAACATGAAGCTTATTTGTGAAGCTTTGTGAAATCGGTTATAAAATCTACATCCCTTTGAATATCTTGTTTGAAGTTTGATAAATAAATCTTTTATTGTTCAACATGAAGCTTATTTGTGAAGCTTTGTGAAATCGGTTATAAAATCTACATCCCTTTGAATATCTTGTTCGAATTTTGATAAATAAATATTTTTTTGTTCAACATGAAGCTTATTTGTGAAGCTTTGTGAAATCGGTTATAAAATCTACATCCCTTTGAATATCTTTTTCGAATTTTGATATTTAAATCTTTTATTGTTCAACATGAAGCTTATTTGTGAAGCTTTGTGAAATCGGTTAAAAAATCTACATCCCTTTGAATATCTTGTTCGAATTTTGATAAAGAAATCTTTTATTGTTCAACATGAAGCTTATTTGTGAAGCTTTGTGAAATCGGTTATAAAATCTACATCCCTTTGAATATCTTGTTCGAATTTCGATAAATAAATCTTTTATTGTTCAACATGAAGCTTATTTGTGAAGCTTTGTGAAATCGGTTATAAAATCTACATCCCTTTGAATATCTTGTTTGAAGTTTGATAAATAAATCTTTTATTGTTCAACATGAAGCTTATTTGTGACGCTTTGTGAAATCGGTTATAAAATCTACATCCCTTTGAATATCTTGTTCGAATTTTGATAAAGAAATCTTTTATTATTCAACATGAAGCTTATTTGTGAAGCTTTGTGAAATCGGTTATAAAATCTACATCCCTTTGAATATCTTGTTCGAATTTTGATAAAGAAATCTTTTATTGTTCAACATGAAGCGTATTTGTGAAGCTTTGTGAAAACGGTTATAAAATCTACATCCCTTTGAATATCTTGTTCGAATTTTGATAAAGAAATCTTTTATTGTTCAACATGAAGCTTATTTGTGAAGCTTTGTGAAATCGGTTATAAAATCTACATCCCTTTGAATATCTTGTTCGAATTTTGATATTTAAATCTTTTATTGTTCAACATGAAGCTTATTTGTGAAGCTTTGTGAAATCGGTTATAAAATCTACATCCCTTTGAATATCTTGTTCGAATTTTGATATTTAAATCTTTTATTGTTCAACATGAAGCTTATTTGTGAAGCTTTGTGAAATCGGTTATAAAATCTACATCCCTTTGAATATCTTGTTCGAATTTTGATAAATAAATCTTTTATTGTTCAACATGAAGCTTATTTGTGAAGCTTTGTGAAATCGGTTATAAAATCTACATCCCTTTGAATATCTTGTTCGAATTTTGATATTTAAATCTTTTATTGTTCAACATGAAGCTTATTTGTGAAGCTTTGTGAAATCGGTTATAAAATCTACATCCCTTTGAATATCTTGTTCGAATTTTGATAAATAAATCTTTTATTGTTCAACATGAAGCTTATTTGTGAAGTTTTGTGAAATCGGTTATAAAATCTACATCCCTTTGAATATCTTGTTTGAATTTTGATAAATAAATCTTTTATTGTTCAACATGAAGCTTATTTGTGAAGCTTTGTGAAATCGGTTATAAAATCTACATCCCTTTGAATATCTTGTTTGAAGTTTGATAAATAAATCTTTTATTGTTCAACATGAAGCTTATTTGTGAAGCTTTGTGAAATCGGTTATAAAATCTACATCCCTTTGAATATCTTGTTCGAATTTTGATAAATAAATCTTTTATTGTTCAACATGAAGCTTATTTTTGAAGCTTTGTGAAATCGGTTATAAAATCTACATCCCTTTGAATATCTTGTTCGAATTTTGATATTTAAATCTTTTATTGTTCAACATGAAGCTTATTTGTGAAGCTTTGTGAAATCGGTTATAAAATCTACATCTCTTTGAATATCTTGTTCGAATTTTGATAAAGAAATCTTTTATTGTTCAACATGAAGCTTATTTGTGAAGCTTTGTGAAATCGGTTATAAAATCTACATCCCTTTGAATATCTTGTTCGAATTTTGATATTTAAATCTTTTATTGTTCAACATGAAGCTTATTTGTGAAGCTTTGTGAAATCGGTTATAAAATCTACATCCCTTTGAATATCTTGTTCGAATTTTGATAAATAAATCTTTTATTGTTCAACATGAAGCTTATTTGTGAAGCTTTGTGAAATCGGTTATAAAATCTACATCCCTTTGAATATCTTGTTCGAATTTTGATAAAGAAATCTTTTATTGTTCAACATGAAGCTTATTTGTGAAGCTTTGTGAAATCGGTAATAAAATCTACATCCCTTTGAATATCTTGTTCGAATTTTGATAAATAAATCTTTTATTGTTCAACATGAAGCGTATTTGTGAAGCTTTGTGAAATCGGTTATAAAATCTACATCCCTTTGAATATCTTGTTCGAATTTTGATAAATAAATCTTTTATTGTTCAACATGAAGCTTATTTGTGAAGCTTTGTGAAATCGGTTATAAAATCTACATCACTTTGAATATCTTGTTCGAATTTTGATATTTAAATCTTTTATTGTTCAACATGAAGCTTATTTGTGAAGCTTTGTGAAATCGGTTATAAAATCTACATCCCTTTGAATATCTTGTTCGAATTTTGATATTTAAATCTTTTATTGTTCAACATGAAGCTTATTTGTGAAGCTTTGTGAAATCGGTTATAAAATCTACATCCCTTTGAATATCTTGTTCGAATTTTGATAAATAAATCTTTTATTGTTCAACATGAAGCTTATTTGTGAAGCTTTGTGAAATCGGTTATAAAATCTACATCACTTTGAATATCTTGTTCGAATTTTGATATTTAAATCTTTTATTGTTCAACATGAAGCTTATTTGTGAAGCTTTGTGAAATCGGTTATAAAATCTACATCCCTTTGAATATCTTGTTCGAATTTTGATAAATAAATCTTTTATTGTTCAACATGAAGCTTATTTGTGAAGCTTTGTGAAATCGGTTATAAAATCTACATCCCTTTGAATATCTTGTTCGAATTTTGATAAAGAAATCTTTTATTGTTCAACATGAAGCGTATTTGTGAAGCTTTGTGAAATCGGTTATAAAATCTACATCCCTTTGAATATCTTGTTCGAATTTTGATAAATAAATCTTTTATTGTTCAACATGAAGCGTATTTGTGAAGCTTTGTGAAATCGGTTATAAAATCTACATCCCTTTGAATATCTTGTTCGAATTTTGATAAATAAATCTTTTATTGTTCAACATGAAGCTTATTTGTGAAGCTTTGTGAAATCGGTTATAAAATCTACATCCCTTTGAATATCTTGTTCGAATTTTGATAAAGAAATCTTTTATTATTCAACATGAAGCTTATTTGTGAAGCTTTGTGAAATCGGTTATAAAATCTACATCCCTTTGAATATCTTGTTCGAATTTTGATAAAGAAATCTTTTATTGTTCAACATGAAGCGTATTTGTGAAGCTTTGTGAAATCGGTTATAAAATCTACATCCCTTTGAATATCTTGTTCGAATTTTGATAAAGAAATCTTTTATTGTTCAACATGAAGCTTATTTGTGAAGCTTTGTGAAATCGGTTATAAAATCTACATCCCTTTGAATATCTTGTTCGAATTTTGATATTTAAATCTTTTATTGTTCAACATGAAGCTTATTTGTGAAGCTTTGTGAAATCGGTTATAAAATCTACATCCCTTTGAATATCTTGTTCGAATTTTGATATTTAAATCTTTTATTGTTCAACATGAAGCTTATTTGTGAAGCTTTGTGAAATCGGTTATAAAATCTACATCCCTTTGAATATCTTGTTCGAATTTTGATAAATAAATCTTTTATTGTTCAACATGAAGCTTATTTGTGAAGCTTTGTGAAATCGGTTATAAAATCTACATCCCTTTGAATATCTTGTTCGAATTTTGATATTTAAATCTTTTATTGTTCAACATGAAGCTTATTTGTGAAGCTTTGTGAAATCGGTTATAAAATCTACATCCCTTTGAATATCTTGTTCGAATTTTGATAAATAAATCTTTTATTGTTCAACATGAAGCTTATTTGTGAAGTTTTGTGAAATCGGTTATAAAATCTACATCCCTTTGAATATCTTGTTTGAATTTTGATAAATAAATCTTTTATTGTTCAACATGAAGCTTATTTGTGAAGCTTTGTGAAATCGGTTATAAAATCTACATCCCTTTGAATATCTTGTTTGAAGTTTGATAAATAAATCTTTTATTGTTCAACATGAAGCTTATTTGTGAAGCTTTGTGAAATCGGTTATAAAATCTACATCCCTTTGAATATCTTGTTCGAATTTTGATAAATAAATCTTTTATTGTTCAACATGAAGCTTATTTTTGAAGCTTTGTGAAATCGGTTATAAAATCTACATCCCTTTGAATATCTTGTTCGAATTTTGATATTTAAATCTTTTATTGTTCAACATGAAGCTTATTTGTGAAGCTTTGTGAAATCGGTTATAAAATCTACATCCCTTTGAATATCTTGTTCGAATTTTGATAAAGAAATCTTTTATTGTTCAACATGAAGCTTATTTGTGAAGCTTTGTGAAATCGGTTATAAAATCTACATCCCTTTGAATATCTTGTTCGAATTTCGATAAATAAATCTTTTATTGTTCAACATGAAGCTTATTTGTGAAGCTTTGTGAAATCGGTTATAAAATCTACATCCCTTTGAATATCTTGTTCGAATTTTGATAAATAAATCTTTTATTGTTCAACATGAAGCTTATTTGTGAAGCTTTGTGAAATCGGTTATAAAATCTACATCCCTTTGAATATCTTGTTTGAAGTTTGATAAATAAATCTTTTATTGTTCAACATGAAGCTTATTTGTGAAGCTTTGTGAAATCGGTTATAAAATCTACATCCCTTTGAATATCTTGTTTGAAGTTTCATAAATAAATCTTTTATTGTTCAACATGAAGCTTATTTGTGAAGCTTTGTGAAATCGGTTATAAAATCTACATCCCTTTGAATATCTTGTTTGAATTTTGATATTTAAATCTTTTATTGTTCAACATGAAGCTTATTTGTGAAGCTTTGTGAAATCGGTTATAAAATCTACATCCCTTTGAATATCTTGTTTGAAGTCTGATAAATAAATCTTTTATTGTTCAACATGAAGCTTATTTGTGAAGCTTTGTGAAATCGGTTATAAAATCTACATCCCTTTGAATATCTTGTTTGAAGTTTGATAAATAAATCTTTTATTGTTCAACATGAAGCTTATTTGTGAAGCTTTGTGAAATCGGTTATAAAATCTACATCCCTTTGAATATCTTGTTTGAATTTTGATATTTAAATCTTTTATTGTTCAACATGAAGCTTATCTGTGAAGCTTTGTGAAATCGGTTATAAAATCTACATCCCTTTGAATATCTTGTTCGAATTTTGATATTTAAATCTTTTATTGTTCAACATGAAGCTTATTTGTGAAGCTTTGTGAAATCGGTTATAAAATCTACATCCCTTTGAATATCTTGTTTGAAGTTTGATAAAGAAATCTTTTATTGTTCAACATGAAGCGTATTTGTGAAGCTTTGTGAAATCGGTTATAAAATCTACATCCCTTTGAATATCTTGTTCGAATTTTGATAAATAAATCTTTTATTGTTCAACATGAAGTGTATTTGTGAAGCTTTGTGAAATCGGTTATAAAATCTACATCCCTTTGAATATCTTGTTCGAATTTTGATAAATAAATCTTTTATTGTTCAACATGAAGCTTATTTGTGAAGCTTTGTGAAATCGGTTATAAAATCTACATCCCTTTGAATATCTTGTTCGAATTTTGATAAAGAAATCTTTTATTATTCAACATGAAGCTTATTTGTGAAGCTTTGTGAAATCGGTTATAAAATCTACATCCCTTTGAATATCTTGTTCGAATTTTGATAAAGAAATCTTTTATTGTTCAACATGAAGCGTATTTGTGAAGCTTTGTGAAATCGGTTATAAAATCTACATCCCTTTGAATATCTTGTTCGAATTTTGATAAAGAAATCTTTTATTGTTCAACATGAAGCTTATTTGTGAAGCTTTGTGAAATCGGTTATAAAATCTACATCCCTTTGAATATCTTGTTCGAATTTTGATATTTAAATCTTTTATTGTTCAACATGAAGCTTATTTGTGAAGCTTTGTGAAATCGGTTATAAAATCTACATCCCTTTGAATATCTTGTTCGAATTTTGATAAATAAATCTTTTATTGTTCAACATGAAGCTTATTTGTGAAGCTTTGTGAAATCGGTTATAAAATCTACATCCCTTTGAATATCTTGTTCGAATTTTGATAAATAAATCTTTTATTGTTCAACATGAAGCTTATTTGTGAAGCTTTGTGAAATCGGTTATAAAATCTACATCCCTTTGAATATCTTGTTTGAAGTTTGATAAATAAATCTTTTATTGTTCAACATGAAGCTTATTTGTGAAGCTTTGTGAAATCGGTTATAAAATCTACATCCCTTTGAATATCTTGTTTGAAGTTTGATAAATAAATCTTTTATTGTTCAACATGAAGCTTATTTGTGAAGCTTTGTGAAATCGGTTATAAAATCTACATCCCTTTGAATATCTTGTTTGAAGTTTGATAAATAAATCTTTTATTGTTCAACATGAAGCTTATTTGTGAAGCTTTGTGAAATCGGTTATAAAATCTACATCCCTTTGAATATCTTGTTTGAATTTTGATATTTAAATCTTTTATTGTTCAACATGAAGCTTATTTGTGAAGCTTTGTGAAATCGGTTATAAAATCTACATCCCTTTGAATATCTTGTTTGAAGTTTGATAAAGAAATCTTTTATTGTTCAACATGAAGCGTATTTGTGAAGCTTTGTGAAATCGGTTATAAAATCTACATCCCTTTGAATATCTTGTTCGAATTTTGATAAATAAATCTTTTATTGTTCAACATGAAGTGTATTTGTGAAGCTTTGTGAAATCGGTTATAAAATCTACATCCCTTTGAATATCTTGTTCGAATTTTGATAAATAAATCTTTTATTGTTCAACATGAAGCTTATTTGTGAAGCTTTGTGAAATCGGTTATAAAATCTACATCCCTTTGAATATCTTGTTCGAATTTTGATAAAGAAATCTTTTATTATTCAACATGAAGCTTATTTGTGAAGCTTTGTGAAATCGGTTATAAAATCTACATCCCTTTGAATATCTTGTTCGAATTTTGATAAAGAAATCTTTTATTGTTCAACATGAAGCGTATTTGTGAAGCTTTGTGAAATCGGTTATAAAATCTACATCCCTTTGAATATCTTGTTCGAATTTTGAGAAAGAAATCTTTTATTGTTCAACATGAAGCTTATTTGTGAAGCTTTGTGAAATCGGTTATAAAATCTACATCCCTTTGAATATCTTGTTCGAATTTTGATATTTAAATCTTTTATTGTTCAACATGAAGCTTATTTGTGAAGCTTTGTGAAATCGGTTATAAAATCTACATCCCTTTGAATATCTTGTTCGAATTTTGATAAATAAATCTTTTATTGTTCAACATGAAGCTTATTTGTGAAGCTTTGTGAAATCGGTTATAAAATCTACATCCCTTTGAATATCTTGTTTGAATTTTGATATTTAAATCTTTTATTGTTCAACATGAAGCTTATTTGTGAAGCTTTGTGAAATCGGTTATAAAATCTACATCCCTTTGAATATCTTGTTCGAATTTTGATAAATAAATCTTTTATTGTTCAACATGAAGCTTATTTGTGAAGCTTTGTGAAATCGGTTATAAAATCTACATCCCTTTGAATATCTTGTTTGAAGTTTGATAAATAAATCTTTTATTGTTCAACATGAAGCTTATTTGTGAAGCTTTGTGAAATCGGTTATAAAATCTACATCCCTTTGAATATCTTGTTTGAAGTTTGATAAATAAATCTTTTATTGTTCAACATGAAGCTTATTTGTGAAGCTTTGTGAAATCGGTTATAAAATCTACATCCCTTTGAATATCTTGTTTGAAGTTTGATAAATAAATCTTTTATTGTTCAACATGAAGCTTATTTGTGAAGCTTTGTGAAATCGGTTATAAAATCTACATCCCTTTGAATATCTTGTTTGAATTTTGATATTTAAATCTTTTATTGTTCAACATGAAGCTTATTTGTGAAGCTTTGTGAAATCGGTTATAAAATCTACATCCCTTTGAATATCTTGTTCGAATTTTGATATTTAAATCTTTTATTGTTCAACATGAAGCTTATTTGTGAAGCTTTGTGAAATCGGTTATAAAATCTACATCCCTTTGAATATCTTGTTTGAAGTTTGATAAATAAATTTTTTATTGTTCAACATGAAGCTTATTTGTGAAGCTTTGTGAAATCGGTTATAAAATCTACATCCCTTTGAATATCTTGTTTGAAGTTTGATAAATAAATCTTTTATTGTTCAACATGAAGCTTATTTGTGAAGCTTTGTGAAATCGGTTATAAAATCTACATCCCTTTGAATATCTTGTTTGAATTTTGATATTTAAATCTTTTATTGTTCAACATGAAGCTTATTTGTGAAGCTTTGTGAAATCGGTTATAAAATCTACATCCCTTTGAATATCTTGTTCGAATTTTGATATTTAAATCTTTTATTGTTCAACATGAAGCTTATTTGTGAAGCTTTGTGAAATCGGTTATAAAATCTACATCCCTTTGAATATCTTGTTCGAATTTTGATAAATAAATCTTTTATTGTTCAACATGAAGCTTATTTGTGAAGCTTTGTGAAATCGGTTATAAAATCTACATCCCTTTTAATATCTTGTTCGAATTT
Organism: Acanthosepion esculentum; assembly: GCA_964036315.1. Taxonomy (NCBI): domain Eukaryota; kingdom Metazoa; phylum Mollusca; class Cephalopoda; order Sepiida; family Sepiidae; genus Acanthosepion; species Acanthosepion esculentum. The sequence goes on from OZ038507.1 coordinate 90,143,596, forward strand.
TGATAAATAAATCTTTTACTGTTCAACATGAAGCTTATTCGTGAAGCTTTGTGAAATCGGTTATAAAATCTACATCCCTTTGAATATCTTGTTCGAATTTTGATATTTAAATCTTTTATTGTTCAACATGAAGCTTATTTGTGAAGCTTTGTGAAATCGGTTATAAAATCTACATCCCTTTGAATATCTTGTTCGAATTTTGATATTTAAATCTTTTATTGTTCAACATGAAGCTTATTTGTGAAGCTTTGTGAAATCGGTTATAAAATCTACATCCCTTTGAATATCTTGTTCGAATTTTGATAAATAAATCTTTTATTGTTCAACATGAAGCTTATTTGTGAAGCTTTGTGAAATCGGTTATAAAATCTACATCCCTTTGAATATCTTGTTCGAATTTTGATAAATAAATCTTTTATTGTTCAACATGAAGCTTATTTGTGAAGCTTTGTGAAATCGGTTATAAAATCTACATCCCTTTGAATATCTTGTTCGCATTTTGATAAAGAAATCTTTTATTGTTCAACATGAAGCTTATTTGTGAAGCTTTGTGAAATCGGTTATAAAATCTACATCCCTTTGAATATCTTGTTCGAATTTCGATAAATAAATCTTTTATTGTTCAACATGAAGCTTATTTGTGAAGCTTTGTGAAATCGGTTATAAAATCTACATCCCTTGGAATATCTTGTTCGAATTTTGATAAATAAATCTTTTATTGTTCAACATGAAGCTTATTTGTGAAGGTTTGTGAAATCGGTTATAAAATCTACATCCCTTTGAATATCTTGTTCGAATTTTGATAAATAAATCTTTTATTGTTCAACATGAAGCTTATTTGTGAAGCTTTGTGAAATCGGTTATAAAATCTACATCCCTTTGAATATCTTGTTCGAATTTTGATAAAGAAATCTTTTATTGTTCAACATGAAGCTTATTTGTGAAGCTTTGTGAAATCGGTTATAAAATCTACATCCCTTTGAATATCTTGTTTGAAGTTTGATAAATAAATCTTTTATTGTTCAACATGAAGCTTATTTGTGAAGCTTTGTTAAATCGGTTATAAAATCTACATCCCTTTGAATATCTTGTTCGAATTTTGATAAATAAATATTTTTTTGTTCAACATGAAGCTTATTTGTGAAGCTTTGTGAAATCGGTTATAAAATCTACATCCCTTTGAATATCTTGTTCGAATTTTGATATTTAAATCTTTTATTGTTCAACATGAAGCTTATTTGTGAAGCTTTGTGAAATCGGTTATAAAATCTACATCCCTTTGAATATCTTGTTCGAATTTTGATAAAGAAATCTTTTATTGTTCAAGATGAAGCTTATTTTGAAGCTTTGTGAAATCGGTTATAAAATCTACATCCCTTTGAATATCTTGTTCGAATTTCGATAAATAAATCTTTTATTGTTCAACATGAAGCTTATTTGTGAAGCTTTGTGAAATCGGTTATAAAATCTACATCCCTTTGAATATCTTGTTTGAAGTTTGATAAATAAATCTTTTATTGTTCAACATGAAGCTTATTTGTGAAGCTTTGTGAAATCGGTTATAAAATCTACATCCCTTTGAATATCTTGTTTGAAGTTTGATAAATAAATCTTTTATTGTTCAACATGAAGCTTATTCGTGAAGCTTTGTGAAATCGGTTATAAATTCTACATCCCTTTGAATATCTTGTTTGAAGTTTGATAAATAAATCTTTTATTGTTCAACATGAAGCTTATTTGTGAAGCTTTGTGAAATCGGTTATAAAATCTACATCCCTTTGAATATCTTGTTTGAATTTTGATATTTAAATCTTTTATTGTTCAACATGAAGCTTATTTGTGAAGCTTTGTGAAATCGGTTATAAAATCTACATCCCTTTGAATATCTTGTTCGAATTTTGATATTTAAATCTTTTATTGTTCAACATGAAGCTTATTTGTGAAGCTTTGTGAAATCGGTTATAAAATCTACATCCCTTTGAATATCTTGTTTGAAGTTTGATAAATAAATCATTTATTGTTCAACATGAAGCTTATTTGTGAAGCTTTGTGAAATCGGTTATAAAATCTACATCCCTTTGAATATCTTGTTTGAAGTTTGATAAATAAATCTTTTATTGTTCAACATGAAGCTTATTTGTGAAGCTTTGTGAAATCGGTTATAAAATCTACATCCCTTTGAATATCTTGTTTGAATTTTGATATTTAAATCTTTTATTGTTCAACATGAAGCTTATTTGTGAAGCTTTGTGAAATCGGTTATAAAATCTACATCCCTTTGAATATCTTGTTCGAATTTTGATATTTCAATCTTTTATTGTTCAACATGAAGCTTATTTGTGAAGCTTTGTGAAATCGGTTATAAAATCTACATCCCTTTGAATATCTTGTTCGAATTTTGATAAATAAATCTTTTATTGTTCAACATGAAGCTTATTTGTGAAGCTTTGTGAAATCGGTTATAAAATCTACATCCCTTTTAATATCATGTTCGAATTTTGATAAATAAATCTTTTATTGTTCAACATGAAGCTTATTCGTGAAGCTTTGTGAAATCGGTTATAAAATCTACATCCCTTTGAATATCTTGTTCGAATTTTGATATTTAAATCTTTTATTGTTCAACATGAAGCTTATTTGTGAAGCTTTGTGAAATCGGTTATAAAATCTACATCCCTTTGAATATCTTGTTCGAATTTTGATAAATAAATCTTTTATTGTTCAACATGAAGCTTATTTGTGAAGCTTTGTGAAATCGGTTATAAAATCTACATCCCTTTGTATATCTTGTTCGAATTTCGATAAATAAATCTTTTATTGTTCAACATGAAGCTTATTTGTGAAGCTTTGTGAAATCGGTTATAAAATCTACATCCCTTTGAATATCTTGTTTGAAGTTTGATAAATAAATCTTTTATTGTTCAACATGAAGCTTATTTGTGAAGCTTTGTGAAATCGGTTATAAAATCTACATCCCTTTGAATATCTTGTTTGAAGTTTGATAAATAAATCTTTTATTGTTCAACATGAAGCTTATTTGTGAAGCTTTGTGAAATCGGTTATAAATTCTACATCCCTTTGAATATCTTGTTTGAAGTTTGATAAATAAATCTTTTATTGTTCAACATGAAGCTTATTTGTGAAGCTTTGTGAAATCGGTTATAAAATCTACATCCCTTTGAATATCTTGTTCGAATTTTGATATTTAAATCTTTTATTGTTCAACATGAAGCTTATTTGTGAAGCTTTGTGAAATCGGTTATAAAATCTACATCCCTTTGAATATCTTGTTCGAATTTTGATATTTAAATCTTTTATTGTTCAACATGAAGCTTATTTGTGAAGCTTTGTGAAATCGGTTATAAAATCTACATCCCTTTGAATATCTTGTTTGAAGTTTGATAAATAAATCTTTTATTGTTCAACATGAAGCTTATTTGTGAAGCTTTGTGAAATCGGTTATAAAATCTACATCCCTTTGAATATCTTGTTTGAAGTTTGATAAATAAATCTTTTATTGTTCAACATGAAGCTTATTTGTGAAGCTTTGTGAAATCGGTTATAAAATCTACATCCCTTTGAATATCTTGTTCGAATTTTGATATTTAAATCTTTTATTGTTCAACATGAAGCTTATTTGTGAAGCTTTGTGAAATCGGTTATAAAATCTACATCCCTTTGAATATCTTGTTCGAATTTTGATAAATAAATCTTTTATTGTTCAACATGAAGCTTATTTGTGAAGCTTTGTGAAATCGGTTATAAAATCTACATCCCTTTGAATATCTTGTTCGAATTTTGATAAATAAATCTTTTATTGTTCAACATGAAGCTTATTTGTGAAGCTTTGTGAAATCGGTTATAAAATCTACATCCCTTTTAATATCTTGTTCGAATTTTGATAAATAAATCTTTTATTGTTCAACATGAAGCTTATTCGTGAAGCTTTGTGAAATCGGTTATAAAATCTACATCCCTTTGAATATCTTGTTCGAATTTTGATATTTAAATCTTTTATTGTTCAACATGAAGCTTATTTGTGAAGCTTTGTGAAATCGGTTATAAAATCTACATCCCTTTGAATATCTTGTTCGAATTTTGATAAATAAATCTTTTATTGTTCAACATGAAGCTTATTTGTGAAGCTTTGTGAAATCGGTTATAAAATCTACATCCCTTTGAATATCTTGTTCGAATTTTGATAAATAAATCTTTTATTGTTCAACATGAAGCTTATTTGTGAAGCTTTGTGAAATCGGTTATAAAATCTACATCCCTTTGAATATCTTGTTCGAATTTTGATAAATAAATCTTTTATTGTTCAACATGAAGCTTATTTGTGAAGCTTTGTGAAATCGGTTATAAAATCTACATCCCTTTGAATATCTTGTTCGAATTGTGATAAAGAAATCTTTTATTGTTCAACATGAAGCTTATTTGTGAAGCTTTGTGAAATCGGTTATAAAATCTACATCCCTTTGAATATCTTGTTCGAATTTTGATAAATAAATCTTTTATTGTTCAACATGAAGCTTATTTGTGAAGCTTTGTGAAATCGGTTATAAAATCTACATCCCTTTGAATATCTTGTTCGAATTTTGATAAATAAATCTTTTATTGTTCAACATGAAGCTTATTTGTGAAGCTTTGTGAAATCGGTTATAAAATCTACATCCCTTTTAATATCTTGTTCGAATTTTGATAAATAAATCTTTTATTGTTCAACATGAAGCTTATTCGTGAAGCTTTGTGAAATCGGTTATAAAATCTACATCCCTTTGAATATCTTGTTCGAATTTTGATATTTAAATCTTTTATTGTTCAACATGAAGCTTATTTGTGAAGCTTTGTGAAATCGGTTATAAAATCTACATCCCTTTGAATATCTTGTTCGAATTTTGATAAATAAATCTTTTATTGTTCAACATGAAGCTTATTTGTGAAGCTTTGTGAAATCGGTTATAAAATCTACATCCCTTTGAATATCTTGTTCTAATTTCGATAAATAAATCTTTTATTGTTCAACATGAAGCTTATTTGTGAAGCTTTGTGAAATCGGTTATAAAATCTACATCCCTTTGAATATCTTGTTTGAAGTTTGATAAATAAATCTTTTATTGTTCAACATGAAGCTTATTTGTGAAGCTTTGTGAAATCGGTTATAAAATCTACATCCCTTTGAATATCTTGTTTGAAGTTTGATAAATAAATCTTTTATTGTTCAACATGAAGCTTATTTGTGAAGCTTTGTGAAATCGGTTATAAATTCTACATCCCTTTGAATATCTTGTTTGAAGTTTGATAAATAAATCTTTTATTGTTCAACATGAAGCTTATTTGTGAAGCTTTGTGAAATCGGTTATAAAATCTACATCCCTTTGAATATCTTGTTCGAATTTTGATATTTAAATCTTTTATTGTTCAACATGAAGCTTATTTGTGAAGCTTTGTGAAATCGGTTATAAAATCTACATCCCTTTGAATATCTTCTTCGAATTTTGATATTTAAATCTTTTATTGTTCAACATGAAGCTTATTTGTGAAGCTTTGTGAAATCGGTTATAAAATCTACATCCCTTTGAATATCTTGTTTGAAGTTTGATAAATAAATCTTTTATTGTTCAACATGAAGCTTATTTGTGAAGCTTTGTGAAATCGGTTATAAAATCTACATCCCTTTGAATATCTTGTTTGAAGTTTGATAAATAAATCTTTTATTGTTCAACATGAAGCTTATTTGTGAAGCTTTGTGAAATCGGTTATAAAATCTACATCCCTTTGAATATCTTGTTCGAATTTTGATATTTAAATCTTTTATTGTTCAACATGAAGCTTATTTGTGAAGCTTTGTGAAATCGGTTATAAAATCTACATCCCTTTGAATATCTTGTTCGAATTTTGATAAATAAATCTTTTATTGTTCAACATGAAGCTTATTTGTGAAGCTTTGTGAAATCGGTTATAAAATCTACATCCCTTTGAATATCTTGTTCGAATTTTGATAAATAAATCTTTTATTGTTCAACATGAAGCTTATTTGTGAAGCTTTGTGAAATCGGTTATAAAATCTACATCCCTTTTAATATCTTGTTCGAATTTTGATAAATAAATCTTTTATTGTTCAACATGAAGCTTATTCGTGAAGCTTTGTGAAATCGGTTATAAAATCTACATCCCTTTGAATATCTTGTTCGAATTTTGATATTTAAATCTTTTATTGTTCAACATGAAGCTTATTTGTGAAGCTTTGTGAAATCGGTTATAAAATCTACATCCCTTTGAATATCTTGTTCGAATTTTGATAAATAAATCTTTTATTGTTCAACATGAAGCTTATTTGTGAAGCTTTGTGAAATCGGTTATAAAATCTACATCCCTTTGAATATCTTGTTCGAATTTTGATAAATAAATCTTTTATTGTTCAACATGAAGCTTATTTGTGAAGCTTTGTGAAATCGGTTATAAAATCTACATCCCTTTGAATATCTTGTTCGAATTTTGATAAATAAATCTTTTATTGTTCAACATGAAGCTTATTTGTGAAGCTTTGTGAAATCGGTTATAAAATCTACATCCCTTTGAATATCTTGTTCGAATTGTGATAAAGAAATCTTTTATTGTTCAACATGAAGCTTATTTGTGAAGCTTTGTGAAATCGGTTATAAAATCTACATCCGTTTGAATATCTTGTTCGAATTTTGATATTTAAATCTTTTATTGTTCAACATGAAGCTTATTTGTGAAGCTTTGTGAAATCGGTTATAAAATCTACATCCCTTTGAATATCTTGTTCGAATTTTGATAAATAAATCTTTTATTGTTCAACATGAAGCTTATTTGTGAAGCTTTGTGAAATCGGTTATAAAATCTACATCCCTTTGAATATCTTGTTCGAATTTTGATAAATAAATCTTTTATTGTTCAACATGAAGCTTATTTGTGAAGCTTTGTGAAATCGGTTATAAAATCTACATCCCTTTGAATATCTTGTTCGAATTTTGATAAATAAATCTTTTATTGTTCAACATGAAGCTTATTTGTGAAGCTTTGTGAAATCGGTTATAAAATCTACATCCCTTTGAATATCTTGTTCGAATTGTGATAAAGAAATCTTTTATTGTTCAACATGAAGCTTATTTGTGAAGCTTTGTGAAATCGGTTATAAAATCTACATCCCTTTGAATATCTTGTTCGAATTTTGATAAATAAATCTTTTATTGTTCAACATGAAGCTTATTTGTGAAGCTTTGTGAAATCGGTTATAAAATCTACATCCCTTTGAATATCTTGTTCGAATTTTGATAAATAAATCTTTTATTGTTCAACATGAAGCTTATTTGTGAAGCTTTGTGAAATCGGTTATAAAATCTACATCCCTTTTAATATCTTGTTCGAATTTTGATAAATAAATCTTTTATTGTTCAACATGAAGCTTATTCGTGAAGCTTTGTGAAATCGGTTATAAAATCTACATCCCTTTGAATATCTTGTTCGAATTTTGATATTTAAATCTTTTATTGTTCAACATGAAGCTTATTTGTGAAGCTTTGTGAAATCGGTTATAAAATCTACATCCCTTTGAATATCTTGTTCGAATTTTGATAAATAAATCTTTTATTGTTCAACATGAAGCTTATTTGTGAAGCTTTGTGAAATCGGTTATAAAATCTACATCCCTTTGAATATCTTGTTCTAATTTCGATAAATAAATCTTTTATTGTTCAACATGAAGCTTATTTGTGAAGCTTTGTGAAATCGGTTATAAAATCTACATCCCTTTGAATATCTTGTTTGAAGTTTGATAAATAAATCTTTTATTGTTCAACATGAAGCTTATTTGTGAAGCTTTGTGAAATCGGTTATAAAATCTACATCCCTTTGAATATCTTGTTTGAAGTTTGATAAATAAATCTTTTATTGTTCAACATGAAGCTTATTTGTGAAGCTTTGTGAAATCGGTTATAAATTCTACATCCCTTTGAATATCTTGTTTGAAGTTTGATAAATAAATCTTTTATTGTTCAACATGAAGCTTATTTGTGAAGCTTTGTGAAATCGGTTATAAAATCTACATCCCTTTGAATATCTTGTTCGAATTTTGATATTTAAATCTTTTATTGTTCAACATGAAGCTTATTTGTGAAGCTTTGTGAAATCGGTTATAAAATCTACATCCCTTTGAATATCTTCTTCGAATTTTGATATTTAAATCTTTTATTGTTCAACATGAAGCTTATTTGTGAAGCTTTGTGAAATCGGTTATAAAATCTACATCCCTTTGAATATCTTGTTTGAAGTTTGATAAATAAATCTTTTATTGTTCAACATGAAGCTTATTTGTGAAGCTTTGTGAAATCGGTTATAAAATCTACATCCCTTTGAATATCTTGTTTGAAGTTTGATAAATAAATCTTTTATTGTTCAACATGAAGCTTATTTGTGAAGCTTTGTGAAATCGGTTATAAAATCTACATCCCTTTGAATATCTTGTTCGAATTTTGATATTTAAATCTTTTATTGTTCAACATGAAGCTTATTTGTGAAGCTTTGTGAAATCGGTTATAAAATCTACATCCCTTTGAATATCTTGTTCGAATTTTGATAAATAAATCTTTTATTGTTCAACATGAAGCTTATTTGTGAAGCTTTGTGAAATCGGTTATAAAATCTACATCCCTTTGAATATCTTGTTCGAATTTTGATAAATAAATCTTTTATTGTTCAACATGAAGCTTATTTGTGAAGCTTTGTGAAATCGGTTATAAAATCTACATCCCTTTTAATATCTTGTTCGAATTTTGATAAATAAATCTTTTATTGTTCAACATGAAGCTTATTCGTGAAGCTTTGTGAAATCGGTTATAAAATCTACATCCCTTTGAATATCTTGTTCGAATTTTGATATTTAAATCTTTTATTGTTCAACATGAAGCTTATTTGTGAAGCTTTGTGAAATCGGTTATAAAATCTACATCCCTTTGAATATCTTGTTCGAATTTTGATAAATAAATCTTTTATTGTTCAACATGAAGCTTATTTGTGAAGCTTTGTGAAATCGGTTATAAAATCTACATCCCTTTGAATATCTTGTTCGAATTTTGATAAATAAATCTTTTATTGTTCAACATGAAGCTTATTTGTGAAGCTTTGTGAAATCGGTTATAAAATCTACATCCCTTTGAATATCTTGTTCGAATTTTGATAAATAAATCTTTTATTGTTCAACATGAAGCTTATTTGTGAAGCTTTGTGAAATCGGTTATAAAATCTACATCCCTTTGAATATCTTGTTCGAATTGTGATAAAGAAATCTTTTATTGTTCAACATGAAGCTTATTTGTGAAGCTTTGTGAAATCGGTTATAAAATCTACATCCGTTTGAATATCTTGTTCGAATTTTGATAAATAAATCTTTTATTGTTCAACATGAAGCGTATTTGTGAAGCTTTGTGAAATCGGTTATAAAATCTACATCCCTTTGAATATCTTGTTCGAATTTTGATAAATAAATCTTTTATTGTTCAACATGAAGCGTATTTGTGAAGCTTTGTGAAATCGGTTATAAAATCTACATCCCTTTGAATATCTTGTTCGAATTTTGATAAATAAATCTTTTATTGTTCAACATGAAGCGTATTTGTGAAGCTTTGTGAAATCGGTTATAAAATCTACATCACTTTGAATATCTTGTTCGAATTTTGATATTTAAATCTTTTATTGTTCAACATGAAGCTTATTTGTGAAGCTTTGTGAAATCGGTTATAAAATCTACATCCCTTTGAATATCTTGTTCGAATTTTGATAAAGAAATCTTTTATTGTTCAACATGAAGCTTATTTGTGAAGCTTTGTGAAATCGGTTATAAAATCTACATCCCTTTGAATATCTTGTTCGAATTTTGATAAATAAATCTTTTATTGTTCAACATGAAGCGTATTTGTGAAGCTTTGTGAAATCGGTTATAAAATCTACATCCCTTTGAATATCTTGTTCGAATTTTGATAAATAAATCTTTTATTGTTCAACATGAAGCTTATTTGTGAAGCTTTGTGAAATCGGTTATAAAATCTACATCCCTTTGAATATCTTGTTCGAATTTTGATAAAGAAATCTTTTATTATTCAACATGAAGCTTATTTGTGAAGCTTTGTGAAATCGGTTATAAAATCTACATCCCTTTGAATATCTTGTTCGAATTTTGATAAAGAAATCTTTTATTGTTCAACATGAAGCGTATTTGTGAAGCTTTGTGAAATCGGTTATAAAATCTACATCCCTTTGAATATCTTGTTCGAATTTTGATAAAGAAATCTTTTATTGTTCAACATGAAGCTTATTTGTGAAGCTTTGTGAAATCGGTTATAAAATCTACATCCCTTTGAATATCTTGTTCGAATTTTGATAAAGAAATCTTTTATTGTTCAACATGAAACTTATTTGTGAAGCTTTGTGAAATCGGTTATAAAATCTACATCCCTTTGAATATCTTGTTCGAATTTTGATAAAGAAAGCTTTTATTGTTCAACATGAATCTTATTTGTGAAGCTTTGTGAAATCGGTTATAAAATCTACATCCCTTTGAATATCTTGTTCGAATTTTGATAAATAAATTTTTCATTGTTCAACATGAAGCCTATTAATTTCGTTTGTCTGAGACATGTAGTTACTCAGAGATTCCCATTTTAAATTATGTCAATTTTCTTTGGAGACCCTGTATATCTCAAGATTCTTGATAAAATCCAAAGAAGGACTGTAATGCAATTGTTCCTGAAAAATCACCATGACTTCACACACTTCCCCTCCCCGCTGTGACGTGGCTTTTCTACATATATTTTCATAGCAATTATTCTAATGAGTTTTCCTACTTGGTTTCTTCACTGCATGGATTTAAGTGTGCTAGTAGTTAAAGTTCTAAACTGGCTTAGATTCAACCGTTCTTTCTCTTCTCATATTTTCTGACAGTTTTCCATTTGCACTTCTCGCCTGTGGAACTCTCTTCTCAGCTCTTGATTTTTTGCAAACTACAATCTCGCAAAATTTAAATTTAATTTAAATTCTTACTGAATTCTTTTCTTTTTTTTGTCCTTTCTCATCACTAATTCTCTTTTACTACCAGTAATCACTTGCGGCTTAGTGGCATTATCGCCTTGCTTGTGATGAAATGATTAAAAACAAACCTAGTGCATCACATTTTTTATCACGCGCTGAAGCAAACGAATCTCAATAAATAGTTTTGGGTAACTTTTCGAAGAGGAGCAGTGGTTAGGAAACTAATCTAATAGTTCTTTCGGTCATCATATATTGCTGAAAAACATCTGGCCTTGTGTCAGACTATGCTAGGCCAAGTAAATAATTATATTATAGTTTAGATTTGATTCTACGTGTACGTTTGGATTTGAAAATCGCGCTGAAGGCTGCACTAAGTGCAGTAGCTTTACCCTTTTCCCGTTATCTTGTCAAGTGCGGGAAACTGTCGGATTATAATGGGTAGATTTTACTTCAGTAATCCCTTGGCAACTTATCCTATGAGATCCCGGCTTAACATTTTCTCTTACCAGCTGGCGGATTAGAAGTCATCTCTGTCTTGAAGTGTGCCCCCCCCTCGAAAGACAGGCGCATCACAGAAGCCGAAGGAACGTGACAAAATCTGTGATGTCTAAATACGTATAAATCTCAGTTGGATAAACGGAACGGTATCACCTCCTGCCACTTCTGTCCGACTGAGAAGCAGCATGTGTAAAAGGTCAGTAACTGAGTGACGTCAGTAATGCGGTGTTTGGCGAGTCACTTCGAATAATTTCTATTCAAAATGTTGCGCCTTGAAAATGAAGAAACAAAGGGCTAGTTAGTGGTCAAGAATGAAAGCAAGCATTACTGGCATAATAAACTGAGATCAATAATGCATTGCAAATTATTTTATTATAGTTATATATATATATATATTGCTAATGGTTTACTATAGAAAACATTGCTATTGGTTTTACTATAGTATTATATTGCTTGTGGTTTTACTATAGGAAAACATTGCTAATGGTTTTACTAAAGGAATACATTGCTAATGGTTTTACTATAGATATACATTGCTTATGGTTTTACTATAGGAATACATTGCTAATGGTTTTACTATAGAATTATATTACTAATAGTTTTACTATAGATATATTTTTCTAATGGTTTTACTATAGATATACATTGCTAATAGGTTTACTATAGAAATACATTGCTAATGCATTTACTATAGGAATACATTGCTAATGGTTTTACCATAGAAATACATTGCTAATGGTTTTACTATAGAAATACATTTCTAATGGTTGTACTATAGTAATATATTGCTAATGGATTGACTATAGCAATACATTGCTAATAGGTTTACTGTAGAAATATATATTGCTAAAGGTTTTACTATAGGAATACATTGTTAATAGTTATACTATAGTAATATATTGCTAATGGTTTTACTATAGAATTATATTGCTAATGGTTTTACTATAGAAATATATTGCTAATAATTTACTATAGTTATACATTGCTAATATATTTACTATAGAAATACATTGCTAATTGTTTTACTATAGAAATTCATTGCTAATTGTTTTACTATAGTAATATATTGCTAATGGTTTTACTATAGAAATACATGGAAACGAGGAATAAAGGAATTGGTTCGGAATTAAGTGAAGCATAACTGACAGAATCGGGTTATGTAAAATGCAAATGCATTACTAATGGTTGTGGGCAGAAATGCATTGAAAACCAGGACTAAATTGATTGCCAATGTTCAAGAATTAATGCAAACGTTATTGAAAATTTAAGTTTATTATATGAATCAATTTCAAGGAATGGCTTTGTTGAAGAAAAATATTGAATTTGGTTTCATGGTGAATGCGTTGGTGCTCAGTCACCGAGGTTCTTTTGTTTATTGTAGCTGACGATTTGATTGAAAAAAAAAAAAAAGAAGAGTATTTCAATTGATGCTAATTAAGTTAAGAGAGAGACTTTGGTTAGACAGAACATGAATCTCTACGAATGACTCGAGAATCAAGAATTCGCAGCGTAATCGACTGAGACGGAAAAATCACTGACCTTACAAAGATAGATGTGCTGGACTACGTCGACGAAAGGAAGAGTAGATAAAATTAAACGTTAAATAACTGAAAAGAAATATATTTAAAAAGACAAAAAACAAACTCCGAGCGCTTACATTATAGCAAGTTGAACTAGAGCTAGTTTTACACCAAGTAGCTTGTGGTCTTGGGGTAAATCTAGCCCTAGTTCAACTTATTCGGTGTTCGATTTCCTTATCTCCTAAAAACGGTTCTCGCACGATCGCTGCATCGAGCCTGGTCAGTACGTAGATGAGTGACCACTTGGGAATACCAGTTGCTGTAAGCTTGGATGTGCGGGTGGTGTAATAGATAACGGCTAGGAATTGAAAATCGGAGATCAGTGTTCCAATTCCAGTTGGATTCTTTATATTCCCTTACGCGCAAATACTCTTGGGAAAGGTAGGAATCCACCTTTTCTCCACTCATCTATGGATTAAATAGTAGGACTTGTATCATTAAATTATTATTATCTCTCAAATTCTTATAATCTAAAAATATATTCTGGCTTTAAATAACCTGCAAAAGGTTGATAAACATTAAAACAAATTATTTAATCATTAAATTCAGATCTTCTATTGTAAATTTGTTACAACTGATCCATGTGTTGTGATATTTAAAGTATTTAGAATTTATTAATTCTACATTCTGAATTTTTATATTGGGTTAAGGGTCTGGGCCGTCGCTACTCTCAAGATGAGGTGGTTAATGAAATGTCGCGGAATTACGGGACTAAGAACACGTCTTCAGGCGCGGATGGGGATTTTTACGATGTAACGCATTTATAAGAACGGTCAGTGAGCATTATATATGTATATATATATGTTGTTATTATATTTTGTATATATATATATGTATAAATATATATATGTTGTTATTATATTTTGTATATATATATATATATATATATATATATATATATATATATATATATATATATATATATATATATATATATATATATATATATAGCATGATGAGAGGCCACGTATACTTTCTTGATATGTATATAATATCTGGATAAAATAAATGAAACAAAATTGGGTGTTTTTTATGAAAGTATTTATTTCTGTGTTTTTGTATATATTTAATATTCCAGACCACCTCGGTCCTTCCTCAGAAATCAAATGATTTCTGATGAAGGACCGAGGTGGTCTGAAATATTAAATATATACAAAAACATAGAAATAAATACTTTCATAAAAAACACCCAATTTTGTTTCATTTATTTTATCCAGATATTATATATATATATGTATATGTATATATATATATGTTGTTATTATATTTTGTATATATATATATATGTATATATATATATGTTGTTATTACATTTTGTATATATATAGATATGTTGTTATTATATTTTGTATATATATATATGTATATATATATATATGTTGTTATTATATTTTGTATATATATATATATATATATATATATATATATGTATATATATATATATATATATATATATATATATATATATAAAATATGTGGTGAAATTCAATTTATATTACATGAATTATTCATGCAAAAAGTAGATTAGTAAAGTCAATGATATAAATGGCGAAAAACATCTTCGCAAACAAATTTATTAAAGTTACATTAACTCACGAATCACTCGATGAATGTTATGATCCTTGTTTTTAATAGCTCCAAGGTCTTTTTTTTTTATTCTGCTAGTACTTTCGGCTGTACATTCAGCCATCCTCAGGCATGGAAATTATTATTTTTTTTTAGTAGATCCTGGTAATAGCGGACACGAAAAATGCGAATCGAAATCTGTTTTTGTTAGAAATGTGTTATTATTAACGGATAAAAACTTATGGAGCGTGCAGTCGCAATGCTAAGGTTGAATGTTTGAAAATTTAAGAGAGGGCGTTTTTTTTTTTTTGTTTTTTTTTTTTTACTAATATTGTAATTTGAGACTTTATTTTTGTTGTAGGAGTTTTTTCAGTCAATGTGGCATGAACTAAATTGTTCAAAGAAGTTTTTCGACATTTATATCATTAACTTTACTTATCTACATATATATATATATATATATATATATATATATATATATATATATATATATATATATATATATATATATATTATAATTTTATCATATAGACAAAACCATTTTACTCACAACAACCCGGCCCACCCAACACCAAACTGCTGTCAACAACAACTATCGTTTCACTTAGATACTCTATGTATATTTTGTTAAGTACATTTTTCTTCTCAAAAAATGAAAAAAGGAAGTGTCGTTTTACATCCGGGCTTGCCTACAAACAGTATCGTTCATAACCATTTCCGACCCTCACCCGTAGATGTGCAGTTAAAATGCACTGAAACCAAGTTGCATCTTTGTTGTGAGTAAAATGGTTTTGTCTATATGATAAAATTATAATAAATAAATAATTATCGCTCTACTACCTGTATCGAGCTCTTTATTGAATGAACGCTGCGAACGTTAGAATTTATATATTTTATATATTACTTTCGTTCCCACCGCATCGGATATATATATATATATATATATATATATATATATATATATATATATATATATATATATATATATATATATATATGTGTGTATGGGGGGGATAAAATTGAATCTTGTTTTATTTTGTATTGCTGGGCGTCGGAAGTCTTTAGACGATTCGAAATAAGGAAACTCGCTTTTTGATCATTCTTTGTCAATTATGCTTCATAACAAAGCGAAGGCTACTTTCAAACATTGCACAGGAAGTAGCGCCAGGCGTTTTCTACTACAACGACTGCTATTACTATTACTCCGATGATAACGACGATAGCAGTTCACGTTGATAAATCTTTGTAATAGTTTCATCATCAGATTTCCCAATGAGAAAGCGCGGACGCTGTGAATTTGAATTCAAATGATTTTTAGTAACGTTTTTTTTATTTTTCAGGTTGTCTCATGCAGCAATGTTATTTCATATCAAAGTGAATATTGATGTGTAAATTAGAAATCATTTGAATTGATATTTAAGCAAGGTGTTCCGTAATTCGATTGGTACATCTGGTGAATCTATATTTCGCAAGATATCAAGATGCCGATGTTAAAGTTACGCAGGTTCTTCCAACTTAGAAGACTGACATCCCACGATCAGCTGACCATGATCCCCCCACATTCATTCTAAAGTAACCTGACTAAATATCGAAAATTTCAATCTTAGAGTGAAAAATAGTTCTTTAGAAGCATTGATGTGGAAAATAAAGCACTTTGTCGTCTAAATTACGCAAAAATGAAAATAATAGACATCTCATTTTAACGGATATATTTACCAAAATTACACTAAAATATCTTGAAATACTAAAGAGTAAATTTATTCACTAAACAGTCTCCTAGTTTAAGTTGGTAAATACTGGCATAGTTCTTACCTTACATTCTTTGGTGTTACAAGGAGTTTTGTTGGTCTTTCGCTCAACTGCGCCTCACACATAATAATCAAGGAGTTGCAGTCTGGGGAGTTAGGTGGTCAGATGTAATTGATTATGTGGTCGCAGAAATTGTCTGACAGCCATGACTGGTTTCTCCTTCTTATGTGGCATGGTGCAGAGTCCTGTTGCCAGATATAGGGCCAATAAGCAGTCACGCTTTAGACCCAGAGCCACACTGACCCCTCAAGGCAATTGATGTAGGCTTCTGTGTTGAGTTTGAGGTCCTGTGGGAAGATGAAGAGAGGCATAACGTCATAGTGATCACTCCAAACACCTTCGTAATCACCATTAGACTCATCAAACTCTTTCCGGCTCTGCTGCACACTCCTCAGATTGACACCCAAACAATCTGAAATGTTCGTATTGCAGCTTCCGACGCGAAATGCCAAACAGTACATCATGCCGTTTCCAAATTTCTGGTGGAGTGGATCGCGTCAATGGGCGCTCTTTCTCACAGACGGCGCCCAACTGACCCTACTATACTGGTCAGTCGGCAAATTCAAAAACAAACAACCCGCATGCGCGAAATAAAAATAAAAATAAATAGGCGACAATTTACCCATCGCATCCTGTATATGTAAATATATGAGAAAAAAATAAGTGAATTTTCATCTTTCTCATTTTGAGTTTGAGAAACAGTTTGACTAGTATTAAAAAGTGCATGTCCTTCAAACCTTGGGGAATATATATATATATATATATATATATATATATATATATATATATATATATATATATATATATATATATTAGAAATAAATTTGTAGTGATTTTACAATTTCTTTCTAACTTTTCGATAGTTATAGAATTTTGTTTTAGTTCTAAATGTATACGCAATTTGACTAGTTATATAAATAAGTGTCCCGTCCTTCATGCATAGACACACACACAGCCAGTCACACACACAGTCACACAGACACATGCACACACACACACACACACACACACACATAGCACTAACTATTCTAAACTAACTCGTAATATTACATTTTTTAAAAAAATATAGGTCAGTGGGACTTTAACTATGTTAAAACTTACTGTTGTGAATGTGTACAATACAATGTCATTCCTATCCCCCGGTACTATCAACTAGTATCAGCCCTGCGACTATCCCTACTACATCTCCCTCTATTGTTTTGTTGTCATCGTCGTATATGTTATATGTAATAGGAGTAGGTAGGCTTTCCTACCGCGCGGTCTACACTCCTCCCCCTCTATTGGACACGATTAGAGGCTCAAACCTTGTTTCGTGTTTAGGAAGGGGTTCCCGGATCTCTCTCTCTCTCTCTGGCCTCTGTACTGGCGCCGCTGTGTTTCTCCCGTGATGCGTGCAGTCTGTGGCATTGCCTGTTCATTCTGAGGGTACACGGTTGACAGTTCCCTGGTTGCTGTTTCCGACTGGTAGTTAGGAGCCCTTGAGCGGCCGCTCTGATCAACAGTTGCATAATATCGGGGTGTCTGTAGTGCCATGTCGCGCATGGATAGGTGTCCCTGCAGTCATCTCCGGTGGGTAACCCTGAGGCCACATTATGATTCAGGCTGTGCCAAACCCCCTCTCTGCCCACGTCATGGGTGATAACCGTCGGCTTCCTTTAACTCAGGCCTTCTCTTTTTCCAACACCAATTATCCACATGAATTACAAAAACCAGAAATATAAACCTAAACCAGCCTTCCAAAAATCACCCAAACCTTTAAATATCTCCTTCTCCAACATCCGTGGCATTAGAACCAACTTCTGCAGTGTTGAATCTTTCCTCATTGCTAAGTGCTCGGATATACTGGCCCTGTGTGAGACCAATCTTGACTCCTCTATCCCTTCCTCTGATCTCTCGATCCCTGGATACCTTCCTCTCCTCAGAAAAGACTCTCTAACCCACATGCATGGCCTGGGTGTCTACGTCAAGGACCATCTCCCTCTGGCTAGAGAGTGCTCTCTCGAATCGCCGGATCATTCGTACTTGTGTCTCCGGCTATCTCTTCTCAATGCTGAAAGCTATCTTTTCTTCCTCTACCGCTCTCCATCCTCCCAGGACTGTGGAATACTCGATGTCATTTCTGACAGCATAGATAGGGCCCTCTCTCTCCATCTGTTCGCTCAAATATTTGTGTTTGGCGATTTTAACGCCCATCACAACCAGTGGCTTAAGAATGCTAATACCGACCTCGCAGGCATTCATACTCTCAACTTTTCAGTCTCTCAATCCCTCACACAGATAATTGATTTCCCACGCGTTTTGCTTACAACCTTGACTGTAAGGCCTCACTCCTCGACCTGTGTTTTACCTCCATCCCTGAGTCTTGTAGTGCCACGCAGCTCTGTCCTATCGGTAACTCCGATCATTCTGTAGTGCCTGTTAGCATCTCCTTCAGCCCCACCCCCTGCAAGGAGCCTCCTACCACCAGAACCTCATTCTGCTATCAACGGGCTGACTGGGACTCATTTCGTGACTTCCTCCGCGATGTCCCCTGGGATGCTGTATTTAAGCTCCCCATTCAAGATTGTGCTTCAGAGGTCTCTTCCTGGGTTAAAGCTGGAATCGACGCTTTCTTCCCCTCCAGGAAATTCAAGGTCAAACCGCGCTCCTCCCCTTGGTTCACAGCTGCTTGCTCAGCCGCCATTGCCCATAGGAACCACTTCTTCCACCGTTTTCGTAGTAATATGTCTGACTTCAATAGAC
>OZ038507.1:90167839-90187839 GCA_964036315.1 Acanthosepion esculentum
TATATATATATATATATATAATTTTATTATTTTGTGTGTATATATATATATGTTGCTATTATATTTTGTGTGTATTTATATGTTGTTATTATATTTTGTGTGTGTGTGTGTATATATATATATATATATATATATATATATATATATATATATATATATATATATATATGGGGGGAATAACATTGAATCATGTTTCATTTTGTTTCTCCATTCAGACTTTTTTTTGCCGATTTCAATTGACAGGCGTAGATTTCCTCGAAGTGGTGTTCAATCACTTTTTTTAATGACTCAATAAGATTCTGTTCGATTCGCCGCCATCATCGCTCTGCAAATCGATCTAATACTGCCGCCATCGAAACAATCTTCACCATCGCCGCCGCCGCCACCACCGCCACCCTCACGCCCTTACTGAAGCTATTTCGACGACACACACTCTTCCCTGGCGTCTGGTCATCGAAATTATTGTTCTTTTCTACAATTTCCAACCTATTCCTCTCTCCGTCTGCGTCGGTTTTGTTTTCTTTATAATGCCGCTTGCTTGGCTTGGTTGTATAGTTTTCTAACGTGCTTACCAAAAAGATGCCGTCGATGTTTCATAAATCGTACATCGTACAAGTGAAGAGTTCTTAATAGGAAATTGCAAAATTAAAGCTTTTGTTTTCACAAACCACAAGAGTCCATTCTGGAAATGCAGTAATACTAAAATTCCATTTAGAAGTGAATCACGAAATCGCTCTTTTGCAATTATTTTTCGTAATAAATGTGTTAATGCTAAATTGCAGACAAAAGACAACATCAGAGCTTATCCTCGGCTTCATTTTATGCGTAATGTGTATGAGAATTAACACATAATATAGTCATTTATCACATAGCGAAATTCATCGACACTGAGTAATTTTAAGTTACCTTAGTTATATTGAGCTTTCCCAAGTTTAAGTACTCCATGCTTAAAATATAACCATAATGACAGACATTTCAGTCATTGTACTTGCTTTGGAGACTAAGGGGTCTTACCACGTTTGCACATACTTCTAAAATCGATAATAAACAGCCTCATGAATAATCTAATTTGTTTAAAATATATGAAAATAAACATACAATAATTATCGACGTAAAAGTGACATTTCCTGAGCTCTGTAATGTACCCATCAAATTGAAATACATCCACCAAATGAAATACACCCAGCAAAGGAAATACACTCACCACATGAAATACACCTAGCAGATGAAATATACCTAGCAGATGAAATACACCCAGCAGAGGAAATACACACACTAGATGAAATACACCCACCAAATGAAATACACCCAGCAGAGGAAATACACTCACCAGATGAAATACACCAAGCAGATGAAATATACCCAGCCGAGGAAATACACCCACTAGATGAAATACACCCAGCAGAGGAAATACACTCACCAGATGAAATACACCTAGCAGATGAAATACACTCAGCAGAGGAAATACACCCACTATATGAAATACACCCACCAAAGGAAATACACTCATCAGATGAAATACACCCACCAGAGGAAATACATCCATCAAATGAAATACATCCACCAAATGCACCCACCAAATGCATCCTCTAAATGAAATACACACCATTAATCCATTCCGTCTTTATAAAGCTCAACGAGGACGACACCTTTTTCATCGGATGAGCAACGGTAATACAAACACGGAAGGAAGTAAAATCACCTCTCATACAGACCCCAACATATATCCGAATTTCTTGATAAATTTGCTAATCTATTACAGGTTGACAAAATTATTTTTAACACATAGGCATTCCACACCAATTCAACCAAAAAGTTTAGGAAATAAACCTGCATCAACATTGGAAAACGTAACAACAACTTACAGGACATGAGAAATTTATCTTTCTGTACAATTGTTTTAAGAGACAGATTACAACCGAAAGTAGTGTTGACTGCTCGTTTAATGAATGTCGGATATTTCCTTATAAATTATCGCCTAATACCATCCTTAATGTAGCAACGTGTATCAGTCTCGCTTATGTGCGTATCACTGTTGAAGAAAAGCCGATCAAGATTCTTATGTCACATTTATGACAAGTTTTAATGACTCTGGATTCGAGTCTCGTTCCTTGCCCTAAACATTGTCGTAGTTTTCATCTCCGTTATTCTTGTCTCCTTACGCTCCCTTAAAATTGTTGTCTTTTTCTTTCCCCACTCTCATTATCTCCTTCCTCTACATTAGAATTGTCCACTTTTTCGTCTTCGCTCGTCTTGTCACCGTCCACCCTATTAAAATTGTCCTATTTTATACCCCGCTCTTCTTGTCTCCTACCTCGCTATTAAAATTGCATACGTTTTCATCAAAGCTCTTCTTGGTCCCTTCTCCTCCTTTAAAATTGTCGTATTTTTCTTCTACACATTTTCTTGTCACTTTTCTCCTCCTTAAAATTGTCGTCTTTTTTCCACGCTCTTCTCGTCTCTTTCTTCTCCCTAAAATTGCACTCTTTTTCTTCCCCGCTCTTCTTGCTTCCTTCTTCTTACTTAAAATTATCCTCTCCCCCCCGGTCTTCTCGTTTCTGTCCTCTACCTTCAATGTTTCCTCTTTTCTTTCCTTCTCTACTGGACTTCTGTCTCCCCATTAAAATTGTCGTCATTTTCTCCCCTGCTCATCTTGTCTCCTTTCTCTCCCTTAAAATAGTATTCTTTTTTTTCACCGCTTTTCTTGTCTCCTTACTCGCCCTTAAAATTGTCCTCATATTCTTCCCCGCTCTCCTTGTCTACTTCTTCTCCTATAAAATTGAACACTTTTTCTTCTGCAGTCTTCTTGTCTCCTTTCTCTCCCTTAAAAATGTTCCTTTTTACCTTTCCCGCGCTTCTTGTCCCCTTCCTCTCCCCTTAAAATTGTCCTTTTATTCTTTCTCGCTCTTCTTGTCTCCTTCCTCTCCCTTAAAATTGTCGTCTTTTTCTTCGTCACTCTTCTCGTTCCCTTTCTCTCCCTGAAAAAATTTCCTTTTTATCTTTCTCGCTCTTCTTGTCTCCTTCCTCTCCCTTAAAATTGTCGTCTTTTTCTTCGTCACTCTTCTCGTTTCCTTTCTCTCCCTGAAAAAATTTCCTTTTTATCTTTCTCGCTCTTCTTGTCTCCTTCCTCTCCCTTAAAATTGTCCTCTTTTTCTTCCACGTTCCTCTTGTCTCCTTTCTCCCCTTTCAAACTGCCCTTTTTTTCTCCGCTCTTCTTGTCTCCTCCCTTAAAATAATGTGCGTACCTGATCTCTGTTTTATTCTGCTTAATGGTTTTCTTTTTAGGAATGAGACGAAAACGAGGCAGTTGTCCTGATATCGGGTGTCAGTGAGCGGTCGTATTTCCTACCACCTCATTCCAGAGGAGTTCATAACAAAAGAAGGATGACGATACAAAGTAAATTAAAATCTAGTTTCTTTTTCTCTCACTTTCTTTCCTCTTTTCTCTGTCCAACATTTCTTTCTTTCTGTCTTTCTTTATTTTATATTTATTGGTCTGCTTCGTGTTTAACATTAGATACTTCCATCTATCCATTTATATCGATATGAATCAACAGATTCCCCGTACCTGAGGCTCTCTATAATGCAAAGTCACGAAATTGCGGTCTAAATTCAAAACAGCTCATGACGTGGCAGTTCACTTGATCCAACCTGGGTTTTTTTATAACATATGTCTAAGCCACATTGAAGTTACTTATCAGCGTCCATTTTCTATCCCTTGTCGCCGTATTGCTTAGATTGGACTCCCTATGATAAAGCAATCATGTAGTTTACGATGTGTTTCATAAGATCTTCTTTCTCTGTTTCCTCACCGTCACTGTGTCGTGATTTCCATGTTCACCAGAGATATTCTGTGGAAAATCAGAGAGATAGGAATGAAATTACAAACACTATTGCACGCATAACACTATCATTTTATTGCATTCTTCATGTGCAGTCTCCCTTAAGGACGTAGGCGATCATGGCTCTCCACAATATCCTATCCTTCGTAGCTCTTAATAAATGTATTTCTATTTCTTCTAAACCTTGTTCTGCCATCCATTTACTCAAGCTCAGTAAGTAGGCTGTGCGTTGTTTTCCCCTGTCCTTCAATCTGTCCTGTGAGTATCAGGTTTTTCAAGCCCTCTTTCCTCATTATGTGACCTAGAAATTTCAACTGTCCCTTCCTGATGTTAATTATACATTTCCTTTTTGTTTTCATTTTTCTCTAAAACTTCGTTGTTGTTTACGTGTTCGGTCCATGGTATTCTCAGCATCCTTCTGTAGAGCCATATTTTTGTTGCTTTAACTCTCTTCTTCATCTTTGAGGAGATCGTCCAGCATTCATATAACAGGACTGGTATCATGGAACAGTTCAACATTATTTTCTTTGTTCATTGCACAAGTAAACCTAAAAAGGCGGGCTATAAAAAGTGGTCAAAATATGTCCTTATTCATACGCAGTGTATGTGTGTGTGTGTATGTGTGTGTATGTGTGTGTGTGTATGTGTGTATATATATATATGTATGTGTGTATGTGTGTGTATGTGTGTGTGTGTATGTGTGTATATATATATATTTGTGTGTGTGTGCGTGTGTGTGTGTATGTGTGTGTGCTTACAATATCGAAAACTTTTGAAAATCACCGTTTGTGACATTACGCTTGACCGTAACTGCTAACGGTTTAACCACAAAAGCAAAAATTTGCTTCGGACACACACACATGTCTTAGCCATCATGAAGATGATATTGGAATATATCGAAACTACTGGAAAAATAAAACTGAATAAATACTACTACGGTAGCTTCCGTGTTCTCTTTAATAATGAAAAAAGAAAGCATACACGTGATTGTGAAATGATGTTTTCTACGAAATTTCTCGGACAATCAGGCCAGTAAATCTAATTAATATTGTTTATTTAAAAACACAGCATTCGATTTGAGTGTGCTTTACTGTAAAACACAGGCTAATAGATAATATTTAATCGAAGTATTTCCACGTGGCACAGTCGTTATTAAGCTTTTCTTGCTAGATAAATTAACAGCTGAGTCATGAGTTCCGTACTCACTGCGTGCCACGTCTAAAATTACGCTTAGAAAATAAATACATTTGGTAATAGATAAAATTTACGTTTTTAATAACAATATTCAATATCGGGTGTAGAGATAATTGTAGACCGACAATTAAAATTCTTCATAAAAAATTTGTCCACCATTTCTACCAAGAAGCTTTCAGTAAGCACCCGGGATTGTAAACGAATGGAATAATTTTGTTTTGCTTCATTTTGTTCTACGGCATATCAACACCTCATTGGGTTATTTTAAGATGGATTCGTATGAATAGAATATGTATTTCTTTGTAAGAAATCAGTTTCTAGATCAGGTTTCATTGACCTATTTTTGTAGAGAGGGTTTTTATCGTGAGTCAAATGTATTGCTATTTTGTTTTCTCAAAAATTCATTGCTGGTATTTTTACTATAAAAATCTATTTTTACACTTTCATAGTGTTTTGATACCAGTTCGGACAGTTAACTATTTGTCCATAACTGGGACCCTAATAGGTTCTGCCACCCAAGATCAAGGTGGACCTGAGAACAACTGTAATTAAGAGGTATTTCCACGCTTATGACTTGCCTAGGGGCTCAATCCATGGCATTCTCATCATCCTTCTGTAGAAGTACATTTCTTTCAACTCCAGTTTCTCTTCATTTGTGGGAAAATTGTCCAGCCTTCACTGGCCTGCAAGATGATTGATATTACATAACAGATAAGTAGTCTTTTCTGTTTCTAACGATATATTTCTGTTTATTTGCTTAGCATTTGGAATGCAATTTGGTTTTTGGTGTCGTATTTTCCCTGCAGCATTTGCCTATTTCTTACCCCCACAAAATGCTGCTTTAGGAAGCTATTTGAAAGCTTATGAAAGAACAAAGGAAAGTCGCCATGCTCGAAATTAACTAGACAGCCGCAATATATATATATATATATATATATATATATATATATATATATATATATTATCATATTTTTTTGTTTTTAAAAATATGATTCCTTTGCTACATAAGAGTTCTCATGTTTCAAAAGCGAGAGCCTAAACCCCTAACGTAATTTTGGAAGTTATGTTGAGTTAAGGTGCCTGGACCCGCTTCCTCGTCAAGCGAGAATTTCTGCATACCTGCATATATATATACATCTCTCTCTCTCTATCTCTCTCTCTCTCTCTCTCTCTCTCTATATATATATATATATATATATAAATATAGGTGACTATACTCGTGTCGAAAAACCTTCGAATTCTTGATTTAACAATAGCCAAATCAATCACGAAGGGAAAAAAAGGTTTTTAAAAAAGAAAGAGCCAGGAACATGAAAGTCCGTCGAAAATAATCGCACAGATACAGGTTCAAGGCCCAAAGAAAAAACCCCGATACGAGTAAACAACTAACTAAAGAGCTCGATACAAACGTAGAGCAGACCTAGTCAAAACCTAATGAGCCAGACAAACCTACCAAGGTTTCACTTAGACAGATCGTCAGGGTCATATATATATATATATATATATATATATATATATATATATATATATATGAAATATAGTCTTAAAGTGTGCTATATTTATGGGGTAAAGTGCTCAATATCAGAGATAGAGCGTGTGTAAATATAAAAGTGAACACTGAAGTCAACACTTAGAGGCGACAGTCTGTTTCATGCTAGATGCAATCGTCAGGCCATTGTGGCCTGACGATTGCATCTAGCATGAAACAGACTGTCGCCTCTAAGTGTTGACTTCTATGTTCACTTTTATATATATATATATATATATATATATATATATATATATATATATATATATATGTTGTGGATTCCGGAGATGGAATCCTGCACAAATAAATAAATAACGCCAGTAATTGAAATAGGAAAATAAGTGTATTGAACGTAAGAATACAAACTTGAAATGAAGATTAGTAGTCCAGGAATGCGGGTTAGTAGAAAGTATATGTACAAGACTCTGTAAGTGGAGCCGTAATTATCTCTCTCTCTCTGGACTCTATGTATCTCAACCTTGTCTCAACGTATCTCCACCCGGTCTCCAACTCAGTCAGTATAAGTATACTTTAGACGAGTCCATCTTGTGTAAAAGAGGAGAGCCCCACAACAATATATATATATATATATATATATATATATATATATATATATATATATATATATATATATATATATATATATATAATCGTGTGCAAAGGTTCAACCCCCCAATTCTTTTTCATTTCCAGGCTTGTGATTGCATTAGATTATGTTTATGATTTCATCATCCTATATGATATAATCCGTATCCGCCATGTTAACAAACCACTGCCCAGTGAGCGCATTATCTTCGAAAATTAGCCCAGTTTTTTTCAAGTTTTCCTGTGTTTTGAATGTCAAAAAAAAAAAAAATAGAGAAGTTTTTCGCAAATACAAAGAGTTCAAATTTTGATTTTACTCATGGAAGGACTTCGTACACAAGAAAAATTAAATAAAAAACTTAACCGTAGTACCTTGTATGTCGTTTTTAATGAAACTTGCATAAAAGAAGGATTGCTGCCTAAATATACAACTATATATATATATATATATATATATATATATATATATATATATATATATATATATATATATATATATATATATAGCGATAAAGGTATTCAGCTTAATATTACTAGACATATTAAAACGCGCGAAGCAACCGGTTTCGCTCCCGCTCATCAGGCTTGCAACGGGAGATTTTAATTTAAAAAACAGAAAATGTACACTAAAAAAAGAATTGTGGAGGGAAAAAAAATATGAGCAAAAGGAGCTAGAGGCAAATGACAGCGAGCCCCAACAAACACTCACGTTGTTTACACAAGGAAGGTTTGCAGGACCCGATGTAAAGTGCCTCCAGCACCTTCAGGTGAAATAACGAGTGTGACCGGGACAATACGGTGAACCGGTCAGCACTAAAATTCACTGCACACGATCTGCTATTTAATAAGTGCTCACAAATGGCGGACCCGTAGGTGTTTGGGACGAGTTCATTCAGCGGCAAAGTGTGGTTCCTGATTTTGGTAGGAACGTGCTTGTTAATTCTCATGTCCAAGCGTTGTGTTGTCCTTCGTATGTAGTTAGCCCCGCAACTACAACCATATTCGTAATTTATAGGGTTAATTTGATGAGGAGGGAGGACGTCTTTACACACTGGACGAACCATGGGCCGGGTTTGAAAAACAATCCGTACCTCGGCAGAGAAAAAACAGCGACGAACCTTTGATGAAATTTGTCTAACCATACTTTCACATTTGGTTCCAACCCAAGGCAATCTTAGATAAACAGGGCACTTTTTAACGATACAGTGTTTGGCACTTCTGAACTCCTCAATTTTCTCCCGGATAACCGAATGAACAGTATTAGGTAGATAACCTATACCACATAGGGTATCCTTGACAAAATTGATCTCATCGTCCAAGAAGGGCTCTGAACAAATTTTTAGTGCCCTATGTACGAGGGTTCTAATTAAGTTTATCTTACGTTTGGAGGGGCAAAAGGAGTCCCAACGCGTATACATTCCCGCAAAAGTTGGTTTCCTATAAATAGAAGTAAGAAAACTTGTTGCTGTACGATGTACTAATACATCCAAGAAGGCCAATTGATAATTGGATTCCTTCTCAACAGTGAACCTTAACGCTGGATGGATACCGTTTACAAACGAAAGAAACTGATCGGCCTCAACTTCATTGTTAAATAAACAGAAAGTGTCGTCAACATACCGACGATATAGTTGAGGACGGAGTACATTATTCCGTATTCTTTGTTCGTGAAAGCCCACAAATATGCTGGCTAGAGCTGGACCCAAAGGGGAACCCATAGCATATATATATATAATGATATATAAGAAGACGGAGACTTTAATTATGATATATAATGATAATAAGAAGACGTAGACTTTCCACATGTCCTCCATCATTAGCAATACAAAGGGTAATACGATTTTGCAGTTCACGGAAAACATTTGCCAACTGATTTACAGTAATGCCTGAAATCACATTAGTTATTTTAGCTATACTTAAAAGTAGGTACATTAAACTTTATCACATTTTTTACAGATTATTTCTATCGCAAATACAAATAAAGTAATAAACCATATATATATATATATATATATATATATATATATATATATGGTTAGGGTAATGTTGCAAACCATAGGGATACTTTATTAAAAGTATACTTTCACATTTTATTTATTAGTTATTTGTTATAATGCCGTTCAAAATGTCCTCTTCCTTTTTCAAAATATATTTCAATTCTGTGCTTGAATGATTCTTTAATGTGTCGGAGAGATTCCTCTGTCATTTTACTGCGTTCATATTTAATTCTTTCTTTTAGATTTATCTTACTTCTTTCAAATTGTTTTCTGCAAAATAAGAAAATATCGAAACAAATTAGACATTTAAAACATGATTAATTAACCACTATGTTCCGTAGGTTTTGCCTCATAGATATTATATGTCGTTAATGATGGAAGGCATCCACAGTATTAATCGTGTCCTCGCACATTCGCCAACTGGTTTTTTGGTCTGGACTCTGTCTTGACCACAATAAACATTGCTATTTTTTGTTCATGTGCCTTTCTTAACCAAGTTTAACACGTATTTTGGGTCATCGTCTTGGAGTTATCCACAGATACTTCAGTAGACTCTTTTATGCTTTGATCCTGAAACTAAATATATTGTACTTTCTTCATGATCCCATCTCCTTGAAACAAATTACGAGTCCCACTCGCGTCCTGGGTAAGATGATAAACTACACCTGGCGTCCTGGGTAAGACGATCAACTACATCCGCGTCCAGGGTAAGACGATTAAACTACATCCGACAGCACGTCTCTGATCAGGAGGTTTTGAGGAACGTGGAACCACCTCTTAATTGCTGGTGTCCCCAAGTCCACACCGACACAGGGTGGTAACACCTGATAGGGGGTCCAAGCTATGGGCAAATAGTTAACTCCAAACTTGGGTCAAAACACTATGAAAATTTAAAAATAGGTTTTAATACCAGCAATACATTTTTGTAAAAAAATTATTACCAGCAATACATTTTTGAAGCAGCTATAAAAATTTTGTCGTTATTAAACAGCTCATTGAGGTTGATATGCCGTAAGCCAAACCAAACCAAACCAGTCCCACTCTCATAGCATAATACTTTGGGTGGAGACTCATTTCTTTTAATTCTCACCCAATCAACAACATTCCAGTGTCCAAGAAGTTCATTTTTTATTCCATCGGACCAAAAGCCTGAAATCCTCGTCGAGATGATTCTTAGCAAAATCTTGACCCATTTTACGTGTCCGGCTTGGGGCATTAGTCATCCATGGAGATCAGACCTTTGCAAAATTTTCTTCATCGTTTTCCAAGATATTTCATCAACAGAATTCCAAAACTATTCTTGTTTTGTATCCTCTGATAATTCTTGAGATTATTGAGAATTCTCCTGTCACACGAATTGGTACCTTACGTTTCCTTTCGAGTCTTTTAGGATTTCTTTTTATAGTGTGAACATTCTTGAATTTATTGAGATAGCCTTCGACTGTTCAAGCCTTCTGCCTGCATTGCAGACAGTAAATAAAGAAAATAGCCGATCTTATATTAATCGTATGCGATTCGTAGATCATGTCATTTTTTATGCATCTTCGTCTGAATAAATTATATTCCATGTCAAAATTCTGATTCATGAAGGTTCAGACAGCGGCTAAAAGCATTGTGTTACATTTATTGTATATAAAATACAATTAGGGCACAAGGCCCAAATGGGGAGGGGTTGAGGCTGGTCGTCACTAACTATCTTATACCTAGCTAATCTGATTCACGACCCATTCACACATTACAGTTTCCACATTCACCACAAGAACTCGTCCATCGCCAATCAATCCTCCATCCACAATAATGCCGCATTCTCTCAAGGGGAACCTACAAAACGCGCCCCCATGCCCTAAAAGTTTAATGCTAATAAATATATATATACAATTCTAATAATGAAGAATGAGAGGGGAGGAAGATGAGTCCAATAACAAACTAAACTTGAACACAGAGTAAACTTAAACATAACTGATGTTAGTAGGGCCCGTCCAACCCTCAAAAAGGAAAGGCCGCTGTATTCTGCTCATTGGACAAAATCAAGAAGCTCTCTCAAAGCCTTGTATTGTGTGCTTAATTTTAACACACTTTTATTATTTTCTTTGAATTTCAGGACGTGTCGCCGAGGAAATTGTTTACTTTCTTTCCGTTTGCAAGTCTCCTGCTCCTGATGTAAAGTTAATTCTTTGTTTTACATTGATTAAATTTTTAACTGGTTTTGAAAATATTTTAAATTTCTCGGCTATCCTTTTTATTTTATTTTCAAAAGAAAGGCGTAAAAATCTCAAGACCCCAAAACCGAATACTGGAATAAGAGTCCAAATCTAGACATATACAATTAACTAAAAGTTCCTTAGCTCATGAACTCAAAAGACATTTAGCTAATCTTAATACAAAAAGTATCACAAACAACGGGTTCCTCAATTTACTTAAACTGTTCGCAGGTAAATATTGGAGATCAATAGTGCGCTTGGACCTTTCTAGAGAGAATCTAAATAAAATATCAAGTTATTACAAACATGGAGCATTTTATTTTAGAGTAATGATTAAAAAAGTTAGCCTCCAGAATCATAACTGTAATGATATTGCCTACTCCTTCGTTCCGGATTCCCAGAATGCCAATCTGCTTTTTATATGTACAAACACGCATGCGCATTATAAATAAAAACATACGCCATGACAGTCCTTCATGCATAGCTAACACACGTGTTCGGGTTATCATTATCTATCAATACACATCCATGCACAACATGGCATGACAATAAAGATAAAGATGTGTTTGAATCCCCTTGATTGTGTGCCACAAGTCTGGTTTAAAGTTCCTAACTACATTTTTGAGACCACTCTGTTAATAACGTAATCAGAGAGATCTATAATGATATAGTGAGTTTCATCTTCTTTGGATGCTCAAAACGCGTGACCTTGAGTCAATCTAAGTCGAGCTTAGTAAAAAATCTTAAGTGCCTTTTTGCTAATAAGCAAATCTTACAATGAATGTTGTTGATTTGACCCCGGCTTGATAACGAACAGACAGAGACTCGTGCCAGATTCAGAGGAAGTAATTAAATACGCTGGGAGTTGATAAACAAATGTGGCTTTTAGTAAAAACTGCAACGTTATGGATTTGAATGCGAACTTAAGTAAAGACTCCTATATTATGAACTTGAATATGACTGAGTAATAGACCTCAAGTTTACGGACTTCAGAGTAGACTTGAGTAAAAACTTCTACATTATTGAATTGGGTTTGATTTGAGCGGGACTTAAGCAGAAACAGCCACATTGTGGTTTTGAGTTTCTTTGGGTAAAAACTTCAATATTAAAAAATTGACAATGAAGTGGAATAAAATTATGAAATTGAGTGTGGCCTTGAGTAAAAACCTAAACATTATGAATTTGACCCTCGAATAATTCAACATTAGGGACTTGAATACGACCTGGAGTAAAGTCTTTTACATTATGAGCTTGACTTTCGATTTGAGTAAAGACCTCAACATTATAGACTTGAGTGAGGATATGAGTAAAAACGTAAAATATATGGACTCGAGGGTAAACGTGAGTAAAATTATTTACATTACGGATCTAAGCGTATCTTGAATAGAAACCTCAACATTATGAATTTGAGTCTGGCCTTTAGTAAAAATGTGGTGCCAAGTTTATTGAATTTATTTTGACTTGGGCATATTTTGCAACGAAGAAATAATTTATTGTTTTCTTTTCTTCGAAATGATGTGGGCGACAGAGTAAGTTGTGGAAACCAGAATTTATTTCTGTTTTCAATAAGAATAAGTCATTCTGCATTTTCTTGCGACAAAACCATTTGCACACAAATCGATAAAATCAATAAATTTTCTGAAAAGAAATGAACGAAAATAAATGTAACCCTTCGACTCTGATGTTAAATGCAAATATTAGTTAATGTTGATGTAAAATCTTCAAGTTTCATTTGAAAACAAATCCTAAAATGCGTCCAGGGAAGAAAGCATTTGATGAAATATTTGAAAAAAAAAGTGATTCAAAAAGAGAAAAATATAATTTTTTTTTTATGTCCATTTACGGAGGACGCGTAGTAAACAGAAAAAAAGAAAAGCTGCCGATGTTTTAAAAGTTTTTTTTAAGTGTGTGGCCAAAGGTTAATAAAACTGAGTCTTCGGGAATAAAGTGGAACACACTGTCGGCTTTTAAGTGAATAATTTAGCAAATTAAAAATTATGAAAGCGACATAAAAAGAAATGAAATTGTAAAACCGAAAAGATTTAATAGAAATATCTTACTTTTTGCTTTCAGAACGACTCGCAAATTGGTGCACCAGAGTCTTGGAGAATGTAAAATGCAACTCTGCACATGCACCCCAAGCTAAAGTTGAAAACAAGAAACTTGACTTCCGTGAGTTCTGGAAAAGTTCAAATAAGATTCTCAACAGAGTCAAACCGCAAATGACCGCCATTACAAATTGTTCCGTAGTTATCTCATCAGTGTTGCATAAGGCAAAGATCCTTGCAATTAAATTTGCCTTAAACACCACGCCAGCTGACAGAGTACAACACCTACTCACAGAACACAAACTTGAAATATCTTTGTCTTGGCTTGACTCTACAGCGATTAGTGGTCCGGATAAAAATTTCTGTAGTTGTTATTAGGAATTTTAGCCGGAAATTCTTTAGCCGCTGCTAACAAACAACATCCTGCGCGGCAAACAATATGAATTTCGCTTTTTATGATCGACTGCTGATGTTTTAACTGTCATTTCACATCGAATCAGTGAGGCGCTTGATAACAAATCTATCACAAAAAAAATCGCCTTACATATCTTGAAGGCATTTGACAAGGTGGGGGATAAGGGGCTGCTACACAAACTCTCAATGAGGCCCCATGCCCG
Source organism: Acanthosepion esculentum (assembly GCA_964036315.1). Lineage (NCBI taxonomy): Eukaryota > Metazoa > Mollusca > Cephalopoda > Sepiida > Sepiidae > Acanthosepion > Acanthosepion esculentum. Next base: position 90,181,852 of record OZ038507.1, read on the forward strand.
GAACGTCTCACTCCAGATTTGAAGTGGAACTCGTATATAATATCCATTATTTTAAACGCTGCAAAGATGGGCGGCTCGCGGTTACTCTCCAGAAAGTACCTGGTTCCACCTACCATGGTCTATCCCTGCGAGACCCAAATAATGCCTAAAACGGAATATTGCCACCGCATCTGGACCGAAGCTGCCATCTATCTATCTATCTATCTATCTATCTATCTATCTATCTATCTATCTATCTATCTATCTATCTTAGTCTGTTCATATCTATCTATCTACTTATCTATCTACCTATCTATGAGTCTTTTCATATCTATCTATCTACTTATCTATCTACCTATCTATGAGTCTTTTCATATCTATCTATCTACTTATCTATCTACCTATCTATGAGTCTTTTCATATCTATCTATCTATCTATCATTAATCTAACATAATTCTGAAAACAAATTATGGTGAAAACTCAGATACACCCCCACAAAAAAAAACAATAGAATTTTATCCCCGACTCAGAACCATGCACAGGGTAATTAAAAAATAATGATATAATTAGTTGGTCTCATTATCTCTCCGGCTCTGTCAACGACGCTCCAGACGTATTCGTCCCTTGAATAATTCACACAGAGCAATCTGTCATTGTTCTTGTGTCACCTAGTTGCTTTTCTAGAAGCTGACTATACTCGACCACTCCAGATGGCACAAGGATGCCTGCCTTTTCGTTTTGGGTGTCACATTGGAAGCTGTCATGATAATGCTCTCGATACATCTGAATAAAGAATGAGAATGTTTTAATTTTTTCCCATGCCCCCCCGCTCTCTCTCTCTCTATATATATATATATAGCTGGCCACTCGTATTCGAGGATACCCGTCTACTAGAGCGGCTAGCCAATCCCTACTGCAGACGCTCGCTCAGGCACATTTGTGTTTATTCAACACCCACAGAGCCCAACTGTGGTTTATACTGCAACTATGCCGAGCAGACCTGAGTGTGTTATCTAGCGTGATCAACAATTTAAACAAGGTCAGCACATTCAATCCCTCGGCCACGCTGAGTTGTGACTTCGTGCTATAATGGTTTCATCAGTTAGTAAGTAGCGGCTTACTTCCTGATGAATCCATTCTGGTGGCATAAAGGTCGGTGTTTAAAATATTATATATATATATATATATATTTATATATATATATATATATATATATCTGTGCGTGTGTGTGTCTGTATGTATATCACTTTACACATACATACATGCATATGCATATACATATATACAGATCTTTAAACATACACATGCACATACTCACAAACAATGCTAAAATATAGCAAAATCATATCGTAAAAACAGACTCATGATCCTTGAAGCAAAACACATAGAAAAACAAGTATCTATAAATAGAAACAATTATAATATGTGATGCCCCCTCTTAAATGTATGTAAACACATAAACACACACACATCACACCTTACCTATGTCACAACACCCTTAACGTACGTCACAACGCTTTTGGTCGATCTCACAACCGTCACTCGTTCTACGAAACACGTCATTTGTCTCTAGTTGCCTAGATAATGACTTAGGAAAATCGATAGCTTTCGAAATGAACTTCGGAAAATTTCTCACGGAATTTCCTGCTTGTCTGAAAAGGATTATTCGTAAATTGGAAAAGTCGATCACAAAAGTAATCTACACAAAATGTCTGTTGTGTCTGTTGTTTTTAATATTTACTTTAAAAACATTTGCTGCGTAAATACACAGAATATATATATATATATATATATATATATATATATATATATATATATATATATATATATGCATATCCGAATGTAATGAGAACGAAAATAATATATAAAGTATTAATTCAAAAGAGGACTCAGTTCTCGAGAGTAGAGCAATAATTATTTATTATACTTCTTTCATATTGCCAAAAACAATTTACTTACTACAAAGATGCAATCTTGTTTCGGTGCATTTAGTTGCACCTCAACTGGTGAGAACCAACAAAATGCACCGAAACAAGGCTGCATCTTTGTAGTGAGTAAATTGTTTTTGTCTATATGAAAAAATTATAATATATATCTATATATATATCTATATCTATATATATATATATATAGATATATATATATATATATATATATATATATATATATATATATATATATATATATATATATAGATATAAATATATATATATATATATATATATATATATATATATATATATATATATATATATATATAGGTGACTATACTCGTGTCGAAAAACCTTCGAATTCTTGATCTAACAATAGCCAAATAAATCACGAAGGGAAAAAAAGGTTTTAAAAAAGAAAGAGCCAGGAACATGAAAATAATCGCACCGATACAGGTTCAAGGCCCAAAGAAAAAAATCAGATACGAGTAAACAAATAACTAACTAAAGAGCTCGATTCAAACGTAGAGCAGACCTAGTTAAAACCTAATGAGCCAGACAAACCTACCAAGGTTTCACTTAGGCAGATCGTCAGGTTTGTCTGGCTCATTAGGTTTTGACTATATATATATATATATATATATTCAGTTGCATGGATATTTCAATCATCAAATTGGTTTATTTTTTTAAAAGTGGATGCTATTTGTGCTTATTGGTGTTTGCTTGTTTGTGTGTAGTGGAGGGGGAGAATTTTCTTCTCTGTTTGTTTGGGGTGACACTCTCACATACAGAGACACATACATACAGGTGTATGCATTTTAGTTCATACAAACTATAAATAAATCGTATAAATAATGTGAGGTTGGCTCAGATACACATCCATCCATTCGAGCATACAAATATACGCAGTTGTCATTCTATTTGGGTGTCGAGACTTTAACCTTACATATGTAGCAATGTTTTCGTAACAAGCAAGGTGGGAGTGGTCTTGACGTTTTTCAGATCGACCATCGGCGCCATCAGATAAGCTCACATTTCCTCACACATATATGTAGACACGTACATTGTAACCCAGGGTTACAAATTAATATCTATGCAAGTGAATATGTTATCTCTATCACAGATATTGAGCACTTTCCACTAAGTACTGCGTATATATATATATATATATATATATATATATATAGTCGAAACAAATATTAGTATACATACAAATTTTTAATTTATTGTATTTCCGACAAATATAATACTTTTCATATAATTAACATAATACTGACGCATAATAACTAAATATGCATAAAAACAGAACAAACTTGATTTAATAAAAAATAATTCCCATTTATCCATTTTAATAGGTGAAAAAAGTATTCGTACAATGCAAATTTCAGATTTTAAAACCTTTAAATTGCTTTAATACCCAGGATTATTCAAGTGGAATATTCTGGAATGTTATCAGTAGTCATTTTTAGCCTAAGAATTAAAAGCAGATTCTGTCATTGATATTCGTGCAAGAAGGTTTTCAGCATGGCAAGAGGTAAAGAATTGACAAATTCGCAAAACGAACTGATTGTTAAGGTCTGGAAGGAAGGTAAAAGTTATAGGAAAATCTCAGACAAACTGAATATTCCACTTACTATCATTAGTTCATTTATTGCAAGGTATAAAAAACACAAAACTGTTGAAAATGAAGAACGAACATGTGCAAAATCTTCGAGGAAATGATTGCGTCAATTTAAACAAAATACAATGGTTACATGTCAAGATTTACAGGAGGATTTGGTTTCATTAGGAATTTGTGTCATGAAATGGACAATAAACAATGAAATTCATTGAAACAATCTAAAGTGACGCCCCCCCCTCGAAAAACTACACTGCTAGTGAAAAGACACAGGTTGAAATTCGTTTGTGAACATAAGAATAAAGAAAACTCGTATTGGGAAAGAGTATTATGGACAGACACAACCAGAATGGAGTTGTTTGGACGTAATTCTAGAAATCATGTATAGAAGAAAGTTGGCGCTGCCTTCAAACAAAATGACAGAGTTCTAAAAGTGAATTTGGTGGTGGCAGCATCATGGTTAGGAGATGTATTTCTGCAAAAGGTACTGGCAACATATCAGTACTAGATGGTAGAATAAATGACGCAGCATAACAAAATATTTTCGAAGCAAATTTAATGATTTCGGTTGAAAATCTTGAACTTCATCCTGATTGGATCTTCCAACAAGATAATGATCCCAAGCACTCTGCACAATCTAGGAAGAAATGGTTTGCTGAAAATAATGTAAATATCCTGAAATGGCCAAGTCAGTCCCCAGATTTAAACCCAATCGAGAACCTGTGGCATTATTTGAAAATTCAAATCCAATCGAGAGCTCCAGAGAATGAAACAGAATTGCAACTTAAATAATTAATTGAGAACTAAAAGAAGAGGTTAGTTGCTGTAGAAGTGAATAATGGCTATTCTACAAAGTATTAAATGAAGATTACGTATTCATTTTTGCATTGCACGAATATTTTTTCGCTCATTAAAATAGATAAATATGATTTATTTCTATTAATTCAAATTTTGTCTGTTTTCTATGCATCCGTGTACAGTTAATTTTATGAAAATTATGTTTGTTCATTAGTTGGAAATACAATAAATTAAAAAAATTGTATGTGTACGAATATTTGTTGTCCCCCCACTGTATATATATATATATATATATATATATATATATATATATATATATATGTGTGTGTGTGTGTGTGTGTGTGTGTGTGTGTGTGTGTGTGTGTACAAGGTTAATGGTCAGGGTTGAATCAGACCAGGAAACAGTTGGATAAAAAGTGCTCAATACACGCGGGAAAAATAAAATAAAAATAACATGGTCAGCTGATAGAATTCGTCTGATAAGACCGTGAGGTCGAAACCAAGGTCACGTATTCTATCTGACCTGCTAATTTTTAAAGTTTATATATATATATATATATATATATATATATATATATATATATATATGAAGAAATATAGTCTTAAAGTGAGCTATATTTATGGGATAAAGTACTCAATATCAGAGATAAGGCGTGTGCAAATATAAAAGTGAACATAGAAGTTAACACTTAGAGGCGACAGTCTGTTTCATGCTAGATGCAATCGTCAGGCAACTAGTGCTGTTATCTTTCTAGGCTATTTATATATACGGGTAAGTGGTGCATTGTGGGTACTCTATTTTGGTGGTTATTTTTACCGGAAGTCGTTTATTTGTTTATTTATTTGTGTCAAATTATTTTGCTTGTTTTATTTAATTTTATTTTTTATCTTATATATTTATTTTTATTTGGATCGGTGTTTTTATTAACGTAGTAAAAATTTGTTTATATAGCTTATTGTGGTTAGTCTATTATGGCGGTTATTTTACCGGTAGTCGTTTATTTTCTTGTTTATTTGGGTCAAATTGTTATGCTTGTTTTTATTTATTTTAATTTTAATTTTTTTATCTTATATATTTATTTATTTATTATTATTTTTATTTTATTTTGATCGGTGGTTTTATTAACGTAATAAAAATTTGTTTATATAGCTTATTTAATAGTTTTGTTTTTGTTTGGGAAGATAAATAAAAGCTATTTGTTGAATTTTGGGGTTGATTGTTGTGGTTTGTTCTGACTATTAGTGGGAACAGTTTTTAATTTATTTATTTGGTGGGAACAGTTTTGAATTTATTTATTTGGATTGATTATCTTTATTTGTTTTTTCTAAACGGCTAGTTTATCGGTATCGTTTGCTCGTTTATTTATATATTTGGATGTATTTAGATCAATTTATTATACTTGTTATTTATTTGTTACACTGTATATTTTCTCTTTTTGGTTTTCGATTTTTAAGTAATGCAGTATATTATTTTTTATTCATTTTTTATCGTTATAAAACAGTTATAGCTATTTTTCGTCCGATTTTTTGTTTTGATTTTTTATAGTCTAATTTTTTGGTCATAATAGTTTGATAATTTGTTTATTATTTACTTTATTTATTGATTTTGTTCCTTATTTTTTATTCTATTTCGTCTATTCTAGCAGGTGCGATTTGGTAAT
>OZ038507.1:90192839-90255339 GCA_964036315.1 Acanthosepion esculentum
AAAGAAGAGAGAAACCGCAAACGTTTTTGGTTGTAATGTGGATTTAAAAAAAAAAATATTACGCCTTATTTTCCATCATTTTGCTAAACGTGTTTCTGGTCTCGCGACCGTCATCAGGCAAAGGGTGGAGATTTCCATATATTATTAAAAATAATTAATTTTTTTCTTTATGTTCTTCGATGTTAAATATTCTCGATATGATATGTGATCCAAACGTCTTTCTTGAACTGGCTATATATATATATATATATATATATATATATATATATATATATATATATATATATATATATATATATATATATATAATTTATTGAAGTATAGCTCGTTTCCTATATAACCTTTAATCTGGATGCTGTTCGCGGAATTGAAAGGATTAACTTTATTTCGTTTTTAGTTTTCGTCGACGCAGAAGAATGAACATTTCGGTTTGATTATTTGACTTTTTATGTTAAATTTTATGAAGGCACGAACTGTAAACTCTATCATCCACTACTCCTGTAATAGTAGCTGAATCCTAGTCGCAGACACTATCTGATTTTCTGGTTTTAATGAAACACGAGTAAGAGTTGGATTGTTATTACCGCAAATAAGAAAAAAAGATAATGAAAATTGGTCCGACCCTATTTTGAGTGAGGATATTGGTCTGGCATCAAAAGGACACAGGTATTTTTTTTCTCTTCAAATGAATTTATTTTATTGCTGCAAAGACAAAGTGACTCTCGTCAGATCAATATTTCCAATCGATATTCAGCAAGGACCAATCTTTGCGATCGAAGTTCAATTTTCTCAACGAGACAGATTTCTAAATAAAAAAAAAAAATGAAAAAAATGTTCTGATTCGGCGTATGCAAAAGTTGAAATCTGAAGATGAATAAAACTTTATTTAAAAGGAATTATCTGAGTTCTACCTTCAGGCGTTTATTTATTCTGTTTTGAGGAAAAAGAAGAAAAATAGAAAAAAGTCCACGTGACGCTCGATGTTGTAATCTAAATAATTTAGGCAAGAAAGGAGCCGGAATGAATCCGATGATTAAATAATGAAGTCAATGGAGATCATTTGATTGCAATCATTCCGTGTCGTGAAGGGTTTGTCAAGTTCAAGGAAGGTGAAGAAGATGAAAACAGATCGCGACTGACTTGTAAGTTCTTTTGGATAAATGAGACTCCAATCAAAGAACGCGTTGTTATTGGTTTGGACAAATATAATGACATTCATACCCCAAAAGTTGTGACACGTTTGCAAATTATGGGGAACAGTCAACAAGAGAAAAGGGTAATCAAGAGAACAGTAGATAGCAATTAACATTGCATTTATATTTTTGCAGATTAAAGATGGCTGGAAAGCATGCAGTCGGAAGGGAGTTCCATAAGCGAGAAGTAAGTGATAAGAAATTGTTAGCATAGAACTTACGGCTACATCTAGCCGACTGAACTGTAAATTGATGAGATCTTGACGCCAGTCGAGCACTACACAAATTGACAAGTAAATACATTAAATAATATCGATCCAAATTAAGTTCATTTCTTTCCCGATATGAAAAGAAATCTTTTTTTAGAAGTTTGTAAATCAAGATGGAATGTAGGCTCACAATGATGCAAAATGTCGAACTCTTACGGTTGAATGAAGAAGAATCTGCAACAACAACAGTTAAAACCTCTTTTCATCAAACTGCTCCCTATTTGTGAGGATATGAAAGGTGTATTGCCTTATATATTTCTAAAACTGTAACTGTAGACCGTTATAATCGCTCCGTTTAAAGCTTACGGGTAAAAGATTATGGAAAAAGGGGGGTCATTTTCAGGATGGAAACATGACAAAGCTCACTCAGTTTGTTCTGCTGATTATCAAAATATAATCGATTTGGCGTGAGAAATTCTTCCTCATGCACCATATTCGGTAAATGAAGTTTTTTTTAATACAGACAAACCTCTCATCAACGGACTAATAGGGGTTTGGGGGGGGGGTCCGTTAAAGCCGATTGTCCGTAGATGAGAAGGGATTATTTTTGAGTTATAAAACCGATGAGCATAATGTAAATACTATAAACATGTATATATGGCATAAATAAAAAATATACTTAATATAGATATATTAATCATAACAGCAAAAATAATAGCTTTCTCACGGCTACTTACTCACACACGCGCTATTGTATCGTACTTTATATACTGTACACTAGTATTTGTTTACAATTGAAAGGCCCGCCACCGCCGCCGCCAAGCAGTCACTCTGAGAACTAATATGACTCCTTCCGATAAAACCCCAAATTTTGAAATACATCGCTGACGATTTGGAAGTTTTTTCAAGAAGTTTTTTTAAAAATTTTGACTGCCGATTTTTTCCGTTGCATCCGAAGTCCGTTGATGGGGGGGGGTGTCCGTAAATGAGAGGTCTGAATTTACAGCATTTCTTTGATAAAAAAAAAATTACAGATATCTTCCATGTTCCTAATTCAATTGGCAATTTTCCTACGTCGAAGCCAGAATCGTTTTATAAAACGGAATTCGAAAAAAAAAATCAAGAAAGTATTATTATGATTAATAAATATATGTATACAAGTTAGTTAGTTCATCTGGTGTCTCTTTTTAACCCCGCTTCCAAGGATGTGCTAATTGTAGGCGAGTCTCAGGGAGGATTTTGGGTTCACAAGCACTCCTCAGCCGTATGTATAAACACTATTAGGATAGTACAATCCTGTTCAAATTCAGGGATTCCTTCTCTAAGAATGGTTGCCACCCAAAGTTATAGGACCCAGTCTGTACTTCTATTTTAGTCATAGCTGGAGTTAATTAACTTATACTAATTTTTATTATTAATTAACTAAATGCTAATAAAAATATTGGAAAAGTTTGCATAAAACTAATTTATTTCTGGGATCCCATCATTTGAGGTTGAAAGCCGAAATTGATCTGAAATATGCATTCTAGGGACTCATTTACAGCACATCCCATTGTACTAAAAGATTAACGATAAGCTAAGATGCCTTAATAATTATAGAAGTAAACAAATCAATTCCTAGGTAGACAGGTTCCCGTACGACCAACGAAGTTAAGCAACGTCGAGCCTGGCCTATACCTAGTGTTACAGTTTTATTGGGTACCTTTATATACTAGTGAGACAACCAAAATGAGCTGACTCATTTTATAGTTCACCAATTGAAGGTTTAACCAATCAGAAGGCTTGAAATATTCAACGTGTATAAAGGCAGCCATGTTTTTTCTCTCTCCGAATATTCACTGCCAACCTCTGATATCGAAGACTGAAGAAATACTGAACAGCTGCTACTAGTGATATTGGCGTTATTTCATTGAACAGATTATGTACTGCACTGGATTCCATATTCATAGACTACGGGGAACATGGTCAACACCTAGATGGGTTAAAGTTAGGGAATACCTTGGATGTGCAGTTGGTGTAATGGTTAATGACATGGAAATGTTAATCGGAGCTCCAAGTTCCAATTCCAGTTGGGTTTGTTATGTTCACTTACGCGCAAATATCCTTTAGAAAGGCATGAATACATCTGTTCCCCTCTTATCTATGGGTTAATTAGTAAGACTTGTACCACTAAACCATTATTATCACAAATACAATTCTTACAATCTAAAATATTTTCTAGCTTTAAATAACCTGTAAAGGGTTGATAAACCATAAAAAACGAATTAGTCAATCAGTTTGGGTGGACAACCATAAACTGCTATTTTGTGTCGAGTGTCGTGTTGGTCGGCAGAAAAAGGATTCTCAAATAAATACAAACCTAAAAAGAATTTTAACTTTGCGTTTAAATTAGAAGCTGTTAATGCAATTTCAAATCAGAGGATCGGTCACCAGTCATTCATTACAATTAAGACTTTAAAGGCATTGTCCCGTTTGTTCAACGGGGATATTTATATATATATATATATTGATATACAGGGTGTCCATAAAGTTCGTGTGCACTTTACAAAAATTATAACTTTATTTGTATTTGCGATAGAAATAATTTGTAAAAAGGATTAGAAGTAAATCTATATTTTTTAAGGTTTTATGGAAATTTTATTTAAGTTTCCACATGTCCGCCATCATTAGCAATACAAAGGGTAATACGATTTTGCAGTTCACTGAAAACATTTGCCAACTGATTTACAGTAATGCCTGAAATCACATTAGTTATTTTAGCTATACTTAAAACTAGGTACATTAAACTTTATAACATTTTTTACAGATTATTTCTATCGCAAATACAAATAAAGTTATAAATTTTTTAAAGTGCACACGAACTTTATGGACACCCTGTATTATATATATATATGTATATATATATATATATATATATATATATATATATATATATATATATATATATATATATATATATATATATATATATATATATATATATATTGATGAGATAGTTTGTAGTGGAGATTTTACCGTGGTCGTATAAGTTTCTATTTGAACAGATAATTCACCTGGGGTCTGAGAAGACCCCTGTCAGACATTAGGGATTATCCTTGGCCCTACTCCTTTTGGGTAAATAGGGGATTGATGCTTGGGGGGGGGGCGATATCCAGACTTAGATGATTGATTGATTCGTTTTCTACGGAGTATCAATACCTTGAAGGTTATTTAAAACCAGAAAATATTTTTAGATTCTATGAATTTTTGGTGGGGGGATAATAATTCTTTAGTGATACAAGTCTTACTAATTAACCCATAGCAGGGGAAAGAAGAGTTGGATTCATGCCTTTTCAAAGGCTATTTAGACGTAAGTGAATATAACGAACCCAACGGGAATTGGAAATCGGATTTCCGATTAACAGTTCAGAGCCATCATTAATTACACCACCTGCACATCCAAGCTTAGAGCACTTTTCCAAGCGGTCATCTATCTAGGTACTCATAAAGCTTAACCAGTAATTTTGGCAAAATAGGTAAAAATGCGAATTGCACATGCTAATTTTCAAGAGAGGAAATATTCACTTGAATACAATTCACGCAATACAATCTTTCTACCATTTCCTTCATTTGATTTAGTAGCTTACTAAATAACGTTTAGTGAATAAGAATATTAAAGAATGTTAATTTCTACTGAGATAGAAAAAGACAGAGATATATCTACTTACTTCAGTACCTGTCTATATTTCTGAGATGAGGTATTATGTACACTATTTACATTATTCGAACTATTGTCCTCATCTTTGTCACCATATTTATTACAACGTTTCGGCCTTTCAGTATCTGTCTATATTTCTGAGATGAGGTATTATGTACACTATTTACATTATTCGAACTATTGTCCTCATCTTTGTCACCATATTTATTACAACGTTTCGGCCTTTCAGTATCTGTCTATATTTCTGAGATGAGGTATTATGTACACTATTTACATTATTCGAACTATTGTCCTCATCTTTGTCACCATATTTATTACAACGTTTCGGCCTTTCAGTATCTGTCTATATTTCTGAGATGAGGTATTATGTACACTATTTACATTATTCGAACTATTGTCCTCATCTTTGTCACCATATTTATTACAACGTTTCGGCCTTTCAGTATCTGTCTATATTTCTGAGATGAGGTATTATGTACACTATTTACATTATTCGGACTATTGTCCTCATCTTTGTCACCATATTTATTACAACGTTTCGGCCTTTCAGCATCTGTCTATATTTCTGAGATGAGGTATTATGTACACCATTTACATTATTCGGACTATTGTCCTCATCTTTGTCACCATATTTATTACAACGTTTCGGCCTTTCAGTATCTGTCTATATTTCTGAGATGAGGTATTATGTACACTATTTACATTATTCGGACTATTGTCCTCATCTTTGTCACCATATTTATTACAACGTTTCGGCCTTTCAGCATCTGTCTATATTTCTGAGATGAGGTATTATGTACACCATTTACATTATTCGGACTATTGTCCTCATCTTTGTCACCATATTTATTACAACGTTTCGGCCTTTCAGTATCTGTCTATATTTCTGAGATGAGGTATTATGTACACTATTTACATTATTCGGACTATTGTCCTCATCTTTGTCACCATATTTATTACAACGTTTCGGCCTTTCAGCATCTGTCTATATTTCTGAGATGAGGTATTATGTACACCATTTACATTATTCGGACTATTGTCCTCATCTTTGTCACCATATTTATTACAACGTTTCGGCCTTTCAGTATCTGTCTATATTTCTGAGATGAGGTATTATGTACACTATTTACATTATTCGGACTATTGTCCTCATCTTTGTCACCATATTTATTACAACGTTTCGGCCTTTCAGCATCTGTCTATATTTCTGAGATGAGGTATTATGTACACCATTTACATTATTCGGACTATTGTCCTCATCTTTGTCACCATATTTATTACAACGTTTCGGCCTTTCAGTATCTGTCTATATTTCTGAGATGAGGTATTATGTACACTATTTACATTATTCGGACTATTGTCCTCATCTTTGTCACCATATTTATTACAACGTTTCGGCCTTTCAGCATCTGTCTATATTTCTGAGATGAGGTATTATGTACACCATTTACATTATTCGGACTATTGTCCTCATCTTTGTCACCATATTTATTACAACGTTTCGGCCTTTCAGTATCTGTCTATATTTCTGAGATGAGGTATTATGTACACTATTTACATTATTCGGACTATTGTCCTCATCTTTGTCACCATATTTATTACAACGTTTCGGCCTTTCAGCATCTGTCTATATTTCTGAGATGAGGTATTATGTACACCATTTACATTATTCGGACTATTGTCCTCATCTTTGTCACCATATTTATTACAACGTTTCGGCCTTTCAGTATCTGTCTATATTTCTGAGATGAGGTATTATGTACACTATTTACATTATTCGGACTATTGTCCTCATCTTTGTCACCATATTTATTACAACGTTTCGGCCTTTCAGCATCTGTCTATATTTCTGAGATGAGGTATTATGTACACCATTTACATTATTCGGACTATTGTCCTCATCTTTGTCACCATATTTATTACAACGTTTCGGCCTTTCAGTATCTGTCTATATTTCTGAGATGAGGTATTATGTACACTATTTACATTATTCGGACTATTGTCCTCATCTTTGTCACCATATTTATTACAACGTTTCGGCCTTTCAGCATCTGTCTATATTTCTGAGATGAGGTATTATGTACACCATTTACATTATTCGGACTATTGTCCTCATCTTTGTCACCATATTTATTACAACGTTTCGGCCTTTCAGTATCTGTCTATATTTCTGAGATGAGGTATTATGTACACTATTTACATTATTCGGACTATTGTCCTCATCTTTGTCACCATATTTATTACAACGTTTCGGCCTTTCAGTATCTGTCTATATTTCTGAGATGAGGTATTATGTACACCATTTACATTATTCGGACTATTGTCCTCATCTTTGTCACCATATTTATTACAACGTTTCGGCCTTTCAGCATCTGTCTATATTTCTGAGATGAGGTATTATGTACACTATTTACATTATTCGGAATATTGTCCTCATCTTTGTCACCATATTTATTACAACGTTTCGGCCTTTCAGCATCTGTCTATATTTCTGAGATGAGGTATTATGTACACCATTTACATTATTCGGACTATTGTCCTCATCTTTGTCACCATATTTATTACAACGTTTCGGCCTTTCAGCATCTGTCTATATTTCTGAGATGAGGTATTATGTACACCATTTACATTATTCGGACTATTGTCCTCATCTTTGTCACCATATTTATTACAACGTTTCGGCCTTTCAGCATCTGTCTATATTTCTGAGATGAGGTATTATGTACACCATTTACATTATTCGGACTATTGTCCTCATCTTTGTCACCATATTTATTACAACGTTTCGGCCTTTCAGTATCTGTCTATATTTCTGAGATGAGGTATTATGTACACTATTTACATTATTCGGACTATTGTCCTCATCTTTGTCACCATATTTATTACAACGTTTCGGCCTTTCAGTATCTGTCTATATTTCTGATACGAGGTATTATGTACACTATTTACATTATTCGGACTATTGTCCTCATCTTTGTCACCATATTTATTACAACGTTTCGGCCTTTCAGTATCTGTCTATATTTCTGAAATGAGGTATTATGTACACTATTTACATTATTCGAACTATTGTCCTCATCTTTGTCACCATATTTATTACAACGTTTCGGCCTTTCAGTATTTGTCTATATTTCTGAGATGAGGCATTATGTACACTATTTACATTATTCGGACTATTGTCCTCATCTTTGTCACCATATTAATTACAACGTTTTGGCCTTTCAGTATCTGTCTATATTTCTGAGATGAGGTATTATGTACACTATTTACATTATTCGGACTATTGTTCTCAACTTTGCCGCCATATTTATTACAACGTTTCGGCCTTTCAGTATCTGTCTATATTTCTGAGATGTGGTATTATGCACACTATTTACATTATTCGGACTATTGTCCTCATCTTTGTCACCATATTTATTACAACGTTTCGGCCTTTCAGTATCTGTCTATATTTCTGAGATTAGGTATTATGTACACTATCTACATTATTCTGACTATTGTCCTCATCTTTATCGCAATATTTATTACAACGTTTCGGCTTTTCAGTATCTGTCTATATTTCTGAGATGAGGTATTATGCACACTATTTACATTATTCGGACTATTGTCCTCATCTTTGTCACCATATTTATTACAACGTTTCGGCCTTTCAGTATCTGTCTATATTTCTGAGATTAGGTATTATGTACACTATCTACATTATTCTGACTATTGTCCTCATCTTTATCGCAATATTTATTACAACGTTTCGGCCTTTCAGTATCTGTCTATATTTGAGATAAGGTATTATGTACACTATTTACATTATTCGGACTATTGTCCTCATCTTTGTCACCATATTTATTACAACGTTTCGGCCTTTCAGTATCTGTCTATATTTCTGAGATTAGGTATTATGTACACTATCTACATTATTCTGACTATTGTCCTCATCTTTATCGCAATATTTATTACAACGTTTCGGCTTTTCAGTATCTGTCTATATTTCTGAGATGAGGTATTATGCACACTATTTACATTATTCGGACTATTGTCCTCATCTTTGTCACCATATTTATTACAACGTTTCGGCCTTTCAGTATCTGTCTATATTTCTGAGATTAGGTATTATGTACACTATCTACATTATTCTGACTATTGTCCTCATCTTTATCGCAATATTTATTACAACGTTTCGGCCTTTCAGTATCTGTCTATATTTGAGATAAGGTATTATGTACACTATTTACATTATTCGGACTATTGTCCTCATCTTTGTCACCATATTTATTACAACGTTTCGGCCCTTCAATATATGTCTATATTTCTCGGATGAGTTATTATGTACACTGTTTACATTATTCGGATTATTGTCCTCATCTTTGTCGCCATATTTATTACAACGTTTCGGCCGTTGTACGCTCCGGCTTTCTTCAGGTGATTGGAATGTCAAACTGAACCCTTTATTTCGCTCATTGGGGTAGACTGTTCTAGTTCCACAAGGACACATGGCACAGTGGATAGAGGCGTTAGTTAGATCCAGTGACAGGACCCAAAGAGTGTGAGTTCAATACCCGGCTAAGGCAGTGGAGAACTTTCAGAGGGAAATTAACAGGAGATGGTTGCTGATAACTGACATCCATTAAACATGGCACGTGGAACTAGAATCATGGCTCTCCCAAGATTCTTTTTTATTATGTGTGAATTACCACGATTTCTTGTTTCTTTCAGTTGCTCTTATTAGAATATATAGACGTAAATATACGTTCTTTCAAACATTCATATTAAATTTGCTAAGGAGATTTCTTCCATATTTCTGTTTTTAGTTGTTTTCTATCGTATCTTTACGCTGACTGCCATTCCATAGCAGCGAACACTCCGACTAATAATAAAGGATTCCTTCCTGGTGAGACGCCAACCCGCAAATTCTTTGTTTAGAAGAGGCTGTTTAGCCGTGTCAGCTGCTCTTATCATCTGACTACAAAGAACTTAACAATTAGCAGGAGCCAAAAGCTAAACATGTACACTTAATATTCATTCTTTTTCGATTTTTCTCGACTTTTTTTAATTGTCATTGTCGCCATAGATGTTATTGCTAGAAACTAATAGACAATTTGCGCACGCGACTCAGTTTTCTGAGGAAGACAAAAGAAAAACTCGTATAAAAAAAGGATTACTTTTACATCAAATCCGTTCGATCATCGATCTCCATAAAATCTGTTTTATCATTTATGACTTGCCCTGTCTTTTTGGGGAAGATAGAGGAGTGGTTTCTAGTTTTGAATTCAGAGTTGTCCTTTTCTTAGACAAACAACCATAGTTTGGTAAAAAGGATAGATAAGAATAGTCACTAGTATTGATAGTAGATTTTTAAAAATTATGATGAACATTTAGAACGAAAACAGACATGGCTTTCCACAGATACTTTAAAAAAATTACTATGACTTATTGGGAAGGATAGTGAAGTGACATATCGTTCCTTTCCCCACGCTTTTGAATTTAAAGTAGACTTTCTCTTAGATTAACTGCCATTCAAGGCTAGAGGATCCATTCTTCTCTGCTATTTAATCTATAGCTTGGTCGGAAGATATGAATCCATGCCTTTCCCAGCAGACTAAACGGAACCTGAAGTCAGCTCGTCGGTTTCACTTTCAATGCCGATAACCCTTACACTACTCGCAGGTCCAGATTTTACAAGATTTCGATGAGGATAGAGCATAAGTAATTAAACCCTTCACAAATTTATATGTAGATGTAGAGATATATTTGAAATATGCAGGTTGTCCTCGAGTTATGATAAAACCGAGTTACGACGACCGTTGTATAAGAACAAAGTAAATAAATACTCAAGTTTTTATCTCTTCGGTGAATGATAACAGAACGTCGACCGCGCGTTTCGCATGCACTCTCCTGGACACTTGCTATGATCCCCTCTTTGTTCAACAGACGTCTGGTAAGGATATTCTGTAAATAAGCCTCTTGCCAGGTTTTAAAATTAAATAGTTGTTGACAAGAAAGCGGTAACTATCGTTAAAAAATTTAGTACTATTCATATTATCTTACATGAAAAAATTAGGATAAAGAAAAAGACATTGATATTAGATGAAGAGGTGCGGTTAGCAGGACAATTATCGTCGCGAAAATGGGACTTTATTTAATCGTTTCATCCCAAGCAAGGCAAGAAAGCCACTACCACGCAGGTGCTTACTAAACATCAAAGAATACAGGAGCGAGGATAATGAAAAAACAGGAAGATAACAATTGAAATTGCATTTAAATTTTTAAAGATCAAAGTTGAATGGGAAGCAAGAACCCGAAAAAGAGTTTCACAAGCGAGAAGTGCGATAAAAGAAATACTTAGTATAGAAATTACGGTTACATCTAGCTGCCATTTCAACTGTAAAATGATGAGACCTAGCCGCCAATCTAGTACTGTGCTTAAATTCATGAAATCTAGGTACCATAGAGGAAAATTTATCAGAACAATAAACATGAAAGTATTTCTAGAAAAGACACAGGGAAGCTACATTATGGTGTTGGGAAGGGACTGAAGCCGAGATGCCAGGTCAGGATTAATGATATTGCAGATTTTTCTTTGGATTTCATCAAGGCTCTCTAAATATATTGCAGGAGCACCAAACCAGATGTGACAGCAACATTCAACGCATGGACATGTAGGTTTGTAAATATGTTAGACAGATTGAGGAAAGAAAAATTGTCTAGCACAACACAGAACAACTACTTCTGTATCAGCAGAGAGCCTCCTCTGTTGCGTTCACCTTCGCAAAATGCTATCGAGAAATGCGTGAATTCATCTCTTTCTCTCAGCTCTGGGTTAAATAAATACGAAGCCCGAGCACTTTAACATTGGCTGGCAGTCAATATAGAAGGTCAAATCTGAATTAAACTACACCACTATCTTTACCAAAAGGAAATGCCAATTCGTGTATATTAAAGGAAGTTGTGGAGAGCCATAATAAACTATGTACTGAAGGTACACGGAAGTTAAGAAAAAGATGATAAATGACCCTGTAACTACATTTCACTAGCGGAATTATTCAACTTTAATAAAGTGGTCGGAACAAAATGCCGTTATAATCTGGGAACGACGTGTATAGATAAATAGATTGATTACTGCTTATCATTGCGAATTTGTCTAAGTTGTTCAACTCTTGTAAATCTTTGACAGGTTAATAAATATTGATATATATGTATTTAGGTCATCCGAAATAAATGTACTGGTGTCTCTGATTTCCAGCCAGAGGCCAATGTACAGATAAGGAGACGATTATGTTGACCATGTTCACCATAGTCTATGAATATAGAATCCAGCGCAGTATGTAATCTGTTCAATAAAACAACGTTGAATATTTTGTTATTGGTTAACCCTTCTATTGGTGAACTATAAAATGAGTCAGCTCATTTTGGCTGGCTCACTAGTACACCAGGGTACCCCAAAACTCCAACAGATTATAGCTCTCCATAGATTCTTTTTGTTTTATTATTTGTGAATCGCCGTACCTTTTGAAGGAGGATAGAGGGGAGTGGCTTCTAGTTTCTGAATTCAGACTTGGCTTTCTCTTAGACTTACAATCATAGCTTGGTGAGAAGGATAGAAAAATAAAAATAGTCACTAGTATTGATAGAAGATTTTTAAAAAAATATGATGACCATTTAGATAGATCGAAGAAAGTCATGGCTCTCCACGGAGACTTAAAAAATTACTATGGCTTATTGGGAAGTAATATCTCGTTTCTTTTTCCGCTTTTCTTTGGCTGATGACATAAGTCTTCATATATTCCATAAGAATGATGTTGAACGAAAACTTAACCTTCATTACCAAGTGTTCCAAGAAATAGGACCCAAGATAAACGTTTCTGAAACAGAAACCAAGATCTAGGCTTAGAATGGAACAAGTAATAGCACAGAGACAGATTTCACCCGAACAATTCTGAATGTTGAATGAAAACAATTCAAACACTTGAAATATCTCGGCATGTGGATCAGTTATAACAAATTTAGTACAGTATATTTAGTATAACAAATTTAGGAAAGGTGATACGGAGAACATAGAATAGTGTAACCTGTGCTATGGCGAGTTTTGTCCAATAACTCAAGATGCTACAAAACCAAAGCCTGAAAACTCAAGTTATATTCTTAAATAGCTTCATTAGACTCTCATATGGATGTTATACATGTGATCCAAATTCCTTTATAAATTTGTCAATTATCACCTACAAAGAAGGCTGCAAAAGTAGGTATGCAGTAAGTATTACCATTATTTTAATAGTATTTCTAGGATTCATTTAATAAATAATAATAATAATAACAATGAATGTTTTGCAGGTAAAAATGGGTGGGTGAATGACGGGGTCAAACAGTTTGAACATTTGAGGAATTGATATGTTTATTATTGATATGTTATTATTGATAGGTTTATTATGGATAGGTTTATTATTATTATGTTATTATTGATAGGTTTGTTATTGATATGTTATTATTGATATTTTTTATTATTGATATGTTTATTATTAATAGGTTTGTATAAACAATGCAATACATTTTGTGCACACGTTTGGTTTTTCATTACTGTATACCTATTTTTGCACACACCCCTGTATAGAACCGTTTTTTCAGATGAATAATTTCAAAGGAATGAATTTCGTAAATCTTAAAGAAGATTCTCCTTCATTAGATAATATAGAATCGTGCCACAGAATCACGAATAAAGAGATTTAACAAAGAACAAATTGTTTGAAGACTTCCAAAAGCAGCAACAATTATAACTAGAAGGGAAAAGAATGATATAATCCAGGTGTTGACTTTCCACACATATATAAGCTAAAGGTTAGGAAAGAAACTCCCATCAATACGAGAAAGTGTGGTAAATGTATTTAAAAACCTATTTTCCTGAAAAACTGTTACCTGAGAAGTTTTTTTTTTATAAATTTCAACCGACAGTGGAAGTGTTTCGTCAATAAATACCGAATATTTATTGTATGAAAACAACGAATTCCAACCATTACTACTTTTTATTGTTACTTTTTGTTTTAGAATGGCACTAAAATGGAGTAGTTTCCTGGGTATGACGATAAAGTATGTCCAGCAGCAAGGCCTCTGATCAGGAGGTTTTGAGGAGCGTGGAACCACCTCTTAATTGCTGGTGTTCCCAGGTCCCCCCTGACCCGGGGTGGTAGCACCTGTTAGGGTCCCAGCTATGGGCAAATAGTTAACCCGTAAACTGGGGTAAAAACACGATGAAAGTGTAAAAATAGGTTTTAATACCAGAAATACGTCGTAAAAAAATTATTACCAGCAATAAATTTATGAAGAAACAAACTATTACAAGCAATACATTTCTGAAAGAAAAATATTACCAGAAATAGATTTTTGACAAAACAAAATATTACCAGCAATAAAAATGTTGTCGGCATGAAATGACCCATTGAGGTGTTGATATGCCGTAAAACAAACCAAACCAAACCAAAATGGAGTAGAACAGAAATTCTTTACAATGATCTGGGAGGCAATCATTATTTCAAGACAGATCTTTCGAATAAAGTGAGGCAAACAAACAAATTGAAACAAATCTTAACATAGATAAAAGAAACAAAGAAAAAAAGAATGGTTAACTTCATGGCTGAGATAGTGTTCGAGGTCGGGGTTCGAGTGCAGGTGAAAGAATATGATGATGATGATATGGTGATTTTTTAGGTAAATCTTTTATTTCTTGGAAGCTTCACTTGACTCGACCTTCATACGGTCCATTTGATCATCTGCCATATTGAGTTAAGAAAGAAAGAAAAAAACAACGAATGAAGAAAAAGAAAATAGAAAAAGAAATAAAGATAAAAGGACGAATGAGAAAAACGAGAAAGAAAGAAAAAGCAAAAGAATTAGGAAAAATAAAATAAAGAGGAATGCGAATGATAAAAAGAAAAAAATGGAAAAGAGTAAATTAGAAAAATGAAAGAAAGAGAAAGAAAAAGTGATAAAAAGAAGAAAGAGAATAAAAGAAAAGAAAAAAAGGAGCAACTTAAATACGAAAACTAGAAATTAGAAAGAGTAGGAAAAAGAAAGCAAAAGAGAAAAGGAAAGAAGAAATAAGAGAAAAGAATAAAAGAGAGAGAGTGAAAAAGAAAGAAAGAAGGGAAAAAAGAGATGAATAAAGAATTAAAAAAAGAAAGAAAAAATCTAAAAAAAAAAACAAATGCTTGGGAGGAAAAACAAACGAGCGAATCGGAGAAAGAAAGCAAAATTTGAAGCCGGGAAACTGGAATAAAATAAGACATCGAAGATTTTAATCAAGTTAATGTTTCGCCTCGACCTTGCTTTTCAAAATGCTTCGAGATAAAAAGTTGTTTTTTTTGTTTTTTTCAAGAAAGAAATACGCCTAAGAGCCGCCGTATTGTCTCTGGTCCAGTGTAGAGGCTTTTTGAAAGTGATCGAATGTGAATGAATCCTGAGAAGCAGTTATTTTTACCTTTGAGCAAAATGAAAGCGCTCAGGGCCGCCGAGATGCATCAGGATTAATGAGATCTCTCTCTCTCTCTCTCTCTCTCGTTCTCTCTCTCTCTCTCGTTGTCTCTTTCTTTCTCTCTCTCTCACACACGCACACACAAGCTCGCTCGAGCGCGCGCGTGCGGTCGTATTAGTTTAATCTGGCCTATTCCTATCGATGCCAATCAGTCCGTAACAATCATTCTCACCCCGTCTGTTCATATATAATTACGCATGTTCATATCTATCTATCTATCTATCTATCTATCTATCTATCTATCTATCTATCTATCTATCTATCTATCTATCTATCTATCTGTTACAGCCTGTTCATATCTATCTATCTATCTATCTATCTATCTATCTATCTATCTATCTATCTATCTATCTATCTGTCTATCTATCTATCTGTTACAGCCTGTTCATATCTATCTATCTATCTATCTATCTATCTATCTATCTATCTATCTATCTATCTATCTATCTGTCTATCTATCTATCTATCTGTTACAGCCTGTTCCTATCTATCTATCTATCTATCTATCTATCTATCTATCTATCTACTCGGTCTGTTCATATCTATCTATCTATCTATCTATCTATCTATCTATCTATCTATCTACTAGGTCTGTTCATATCTATCTATCTATCTATCTATCTATCTATCTATCTATCTATCTATCTATCTATCTATCTATCTATCTGTTACAGCCTGTTCCTATCTATCTATCTATCTATCTATCTATCTATCTACTCGGTCTGTTCATATCTATCTATCTATCTATCTATCTATCTATCTATCTATCTATCTATCTATCTATCTATCTATCTATCTATCTATCAATCTATCTACTCATTCTGTTCATATCTATCTATCTACCTACCTACCTATCTATCTGTGTTCATATCTATCTGTCTGTTTATCTGGCTAGATACCTTCAGTGCCTCTAAAACCAAACTGGTTCCATCCCATCACCGCCGATCAGACCCCGAACTACCGTCAGTCACGATGAACGGATGCCCCCCCTTGAGAAGGCCCCATTCCTTGAGAGGATATTGGAACTGCTATATACTCTCCATCGCTGAAGATGTAGGTAAAGTGATCAGCTCCTTGTATCGCATCAGGAAGTACATGACTCCTCATGCTATCCTCCACCTGTGTAAGAGCCAGATCAGACCGAAAATGGAGTACTGTTGCCATATTTGGGCGGAAGCTGGCCGGATCACAATTTCCACTTCAAAAGCGTCTCCGTGTTCTTGCTGGAGAATTATTCTTTACCGTTCAACCTCTCTCTCACTGGCGGGATGTAGCAAGTCACTCACTGCTCTATTGCTACTTCCATGGAAAGTGCTCAGACGAACTACATTTCTTCGTTCCGCCAGGTCTAACCTTCACGGCTAGGACCCACCCTGCCACTTACATAGAAGCACCCCTCACATTCGCTCCGTATTCCATCGTCGAGAAGTAAGTTCCACTCGAACAGCTTCTTCACACGAACCACTGCTCTGTGGAACCGACTCCCAAGAGGGTGTTTCCCCGATCCCTACAAACTTAACCTCTTCAAGTCTAGAGTTAACCGTTTTCTTCCCGCTCCTAACCATATGAATTACCCATTAACGTGACCCTCTACCGCAAGTGCACCCCCGGGTCTGTACCGGTTAAACTGTACTGTAAAAAAAATCATTAATTTATGAAGAATTCATTTAAACTCTCAGGCGTTGTCAGGTGACAATGACGTATGTCGTAGTCATGGTTAAAATTTTAGTTTACACTGATTTGGTCTTTCATAATATTACTGAAAAAAAATATTAAGAATTTTCAAATAATATATTATAATTGTTTTATTTATTATTTTTATTCGTCTAGAAAGACTTCATCTCTGCTGTCGGTCGTTGTCCGGCATTAGGTAAGTTTTAGTCATGGTTAAAATATCTGTCTCCTCTCATGCGGTCATTCACAATATATCTGCTGAAAATGTTTAAAACCTTTCAGGAAATTATAGAAATAATAGTTCCTTCTATTTTTTTTATTGAGATTTGTCTCGGAAGCTTTCATCTATTCTGCCGGTTCTTGTCGGGTGCTTATTAGGTATTTCGTATATATGGTTAAAATCTCAGTCTAATATTTTCCAGCATTTAAAAAAAAAAGCTTATGAAAAGAGCGTTAATAACTTTCTCTGAAATCATAGAAAGAGCCTATCTTTTTTTTAAATTTTAATACACCTTTAAACCGTATATCCTATACGCCTTTACACTATATAGTGATCTCCCGAGTGTAGCTTAGATGAGGCACAAGACCGAAAGTAAGAGGCACCCAGTGAGGATCGAACTCACTGCCTAGTTGTAACTGTTCTTGCGAGACAAGCTTGCTAACCATTACACCACCTCGAGGTGCCCAACTTTACACTATATATCCTATATAGCGTAATATGCCTTTGCACTATATATCCTATATAGCGTAATATGCCTTTGCACTATATATCCTATATAGTGTAAAAGTTAATAAATCGTATACCTGAAAGTCACTAGGGTCAGTTTTGTTGACCATGTTTAATACCTCTCTGCCTTCCCTTATCGATTTATGTAATCTATCCGTATGTTTTAAAAGATAAGCAAATATTAAGAAACACGAAAATTTCGTTAAAACAAGGAAAAAGTAATGGACTTCCTTTATAGCAGTAAATGCTGGACAATCTCCGCACAGACGAAGTAGAGACTTGAGGCATTAAAAATCTGGTTCTACAGAAGGATGTCGAGAATAACATGTGAAGGAAAAAGGACACTGTGGGTGTTTCTGGATCACATAATAAGGAAAGAGGGCCGAGGCACTCACAGGACAGATTGAAGGCAGAGCCTCTGTAACGAGCTTGCGAAAATGGTTGGCAGAAGAGAGATTAGGAGTAATGGCCAAAAAACAAACCCTACAGGGAGTTACAAACAATAAAACGTTGTGATGATCCATGATCATTAACTAAGGGATACGGCACAATAGGCTGTATCAAAAACAATTCTACAAACTTTGGATCTGGTTCTTCACATCAAAACAAGGACAAACTGCGAAACCATTCTACACCGTGTGCGAGTATCTGAAAGGGCCCACCAGTCAATGATCCGACGGGTACATGCGTGTGTAGAAACAAGCGGTGGACATTTTGAACATTTGTTATGAATTTCTATGTTAAGGCACAACGATGACCTTTTGGACAAATATTTATATGTACATCTTACCTTGTTTTCATGTTAGAATACCGGCCCCAAAGTTTGCAAAAATACTTTTAGATTGTATCTTTGATTGTACATTTAACAGCGTCTACCGTAAACTTAATAACTCGAAAACGAATGTTTATACGGATTTTTGTCCTTGTTTTCGTGTTTGAACCTGCCCCCAAAGTTCGTAAAAGTATTTTTGATTTGACACATTATATATATATATATATATATATATATATATATATATATATATATATATATATCTAATGTGGCAAAAATACTTTATATATAAACCGAATCTGTAGAAACTGCAGTAAATTATTGAAAGATTACGCTTTTAATATGAGATATTTGTAAACATTTTATATATTAAAAAGAGAATTTACAGTCAATAGATAAAAATTCGGAATTTCTTGGAATTTTTTTAACTCAAAATCTTCATATAAATGACTGTCTGCAACTGCAAAATTACCCAATACTCAATCGATATTTTTTCACAGTGTATGGCGTCCCGTTTGAATGTTTTTAAAATGGAACAAATTTATTTGATCTAAAAACAAATAACTTTTTATGTAACGTATTTTAAAATTGGGCGCGAATCAAAGCATACATTATGACCCAAGTATTTATCATGTTAAGTTACTTGACTGACTGACCGATGATATCGGTTAATACATTCAATAAATATTTCTTAGCCAAGGCACGTAAGTGTTTTTGAAATTCCGATTCGCAAAATGAGTCATTGAAACATGACCGGTGTAAACAGTAAGTACATAAGTAAGATAAAGTGAACAAAATCATAAGTGGTAGATTTCTGTTTTAACTTGCTTCGAATAAATACAAAAACGCAGGAAGCCTCAAACACCACGTGTTACAATATCGTTTGCATTTGTCACACATGATGAAGTTTATATGATGGGTTGGAGACTATAATTATTTTTTATTGATACTTCATTGTTTTCGTCTAATGTAGATGGTTTCATTATTTTAATCCTTTTGCTGTTGAATTTATGGATTATTTTGGTGTTGTTTGAAAAGAGTTGTCTGATGTTACAAGATATATGGTGTGTAAACGCCTGTTGTTTAACCTATATAACACATACTATTCATTCACAGTGATACAATCTCCAGTTGGACAGAGATAATCAGGAGCAGCATTAGTCGTATTTATATTCCTGGTGGGTTGAGAAATATTATTTTTAGATTACTGGTTTTAAATATTTTATAATAAATAGATGTTATTCGGATATTTTTCTACAGGTTTCGAAATCAGTTTTGTAATTATATTTATTTTCGAAATTTTCTACATCTACAGAAGGATTTTTCTTTTAAGTTTGAAAGATAAGGTAGCCAAGGCGGCTTAGGCATTTAAATACTTGGAAAAGATTTTCATTCTGAGCAGACTCGATTAACCAAACTGAAGATAGTTTAGCGTGGTCCAACCTGCAAAGTTATGTACAAAACCTGTCACCATTATCGTGAAATTTTGGTTGTGATGCATCCATCTAGTATACATTTATGAGATTCTGTGTGTCATGATGGCTATATTGGGGATTGTATATTTCTACAACAGCGCCATTTTGTTGATGTTCTACACTCTAATTAAATAATGACAATAATATTCGATTGAAGTTTGAACTGCCAAGGATTTGGAAGTTGAAGAAGGTCACAATCATACCAGATGTCATTGGTGTATTTAGTACGATGACTGACAGAATAGAGACAGCGATTAATTGTCCAGTGTAACTTTTGCAGAAATAAAGCCACTTAGAAACGGACAGAATAATCTGCGAGGGGATGAACACTTACATTGGTTGGTTGAACGGCATTTCAACCTCTCTTGGCCATCCAACGCCGAAACCCAAATATCCCGAACACAATCTTATGGCTTCAACTAAATACATTCTGAATATAATTGAATGCCTTCGACTACAAATAAAATGTATTGTTGCCATAAATATGTATCGTTGGCAATGCCACCATAAATATATATTGTTGGTAATCTTACTATAAATATGAATTTTTATACTTTCAAAGTGTTTTGCTTTTGTTTGGGGGTTCAATATTTGCCTATAGCGGGGATCCTAACAGGTGCTACCACCCTGAGTCAGGGTGGACCTACGAACAACAGCAATTAAGAGATGGTTCCACGTTCCTCAAAAGGTTCAATCGCCCAATCAGAGGCATTGCTGCCGGATGTAGTTTATTGTTATACCCAGGACTATGGATACATAGAATCAGATGAAAACTGCATGCCAATGCAATGTACCAAATGCAGAAACCTCTTTATGATCAATATTCTGTCCGCACCAAACTGATGTAAACAAACCCAGTACTCATTAGTGGTTACATAGAGCAGGGTTAAAAACTGAAGCTGAAAGTTTGATACATGGTGCGAAGCACTAATACTTGTTAATTAGAAATTACCAAACATACGTACTGCAAAATTGTGTGAACCCGAAATACAAACTCTGTGATGAATATCAAGAAACAATTGACCATCTTGTAGCAGGTTGCATGGTATTGGCACCGACTGAATATAAAACACGGCATGACAGAGTGGGCCAATATATGCACTGGAAAATATGCAACATTTAGGGGAAGGAAGCTGTAAGAAATTGGTATGAAATTCACCCAGACCTAGTTATAGAGCTAGGGACGGGTAACAATTTAATGGGACTTTAAAATACACACTGACTGAACAATCAAAGCTAATTGGCCAGACATCGGGATCAAAGATGACAAAACCAGAATGTTTTTTTTATTGACATGGCAGTCCCTGTAGATTTTAATGCAGCTTTGAAGATCTTCAAAAACTATCAAAATACAAGGATCTTGAAGTGGAAATCTAAAAAATGTGGCACGTGAAGACATCATTAATTCCAGCTGATTGGAAAAAAGGGTTCCGATAGACTCATTGGAGGAATTCGTGGTTGGCCATGTCTTACGAAAATACAAAAGATTGGGCTCACAAATACAGATCATACAATACTGAGGGCTTTACGTAAAATGACAGTGATCTTAGTTTTGTTCTGTTTTTTTTTTTTTTACAAAAGTGATCAGTGGAAGCCATTTCTGACCTTAGATTTCTGGTTGGGACCCAGGAGGAAATGTGTATAGAAAAGAAATCAAAGAAAATAATAATAATAATAATAATAATAATAATAATAATAATAATATATTTGAATAATAATTATCTTAAATAGTAGGCCAAGCATCTGATGAAGACATTATTCTGTGGTTAGGTGTGTCCAGAACTGTTGTCAGCCGAACCTTTTCTTGTATGCTATCAAATTACAATTGATTGGCATTGGTCAATTTGCAAAGTGCTCGGCCATTAAATACTTAATACTGGTTTGAACATGCACTATAGGTGGGGGGGGGGGTCACCGACATTCATTCAGACGACTACCCCCACAGAAACAGCTACCCCCACAGACGACCGGGAGCAGACGACCGGGAGGGTTTGCTAATAGAGATTAAAGGATAAAATTCATTTTTGTTGATACTGTGATGTTAAACCTTAAAAATACAAAAAACAAAACAAAACAAGAAAATACATAAAGATCAATAGAGCGAGGTTTCATGAAGATGAGGCAAGAATTTTACAAGACGCCATCGGAGACTTTGGATACATTAAGACTTATTTTAAAAAGGCACACTTTCAGGAGTTGATCAAATCAAATAGGATTATTATATATTTCAATGACGCTTAATCATCATTCCTGATCAAGTACAGAATCTTTTTTCCCGATATTCAACGATTCTCTATTGTAAACTATTAGCAATACGGATCTATAGCAAAATAATTTACACTGCAATACTATAGCAACGACATTTGTAATCCGTATTGGTAGTTAAAATACAGCCTATTCTGTCAGTATTGCTTGCATTAATTCCTTATATAAATTGCAATCGCATCTCTCCTAACATTCAGTGAATTTTTATGAAAAAAACGATTATTTTTGTAAAATAATTAGAAATGCTATTGTCTGCTAACACAATTTTTATTAATTACAGTTATATATATATTATGAAAGTACGACAATTATTTTAAAACATTGTTATGTTTATACGTTCTTTTTATAGATACAAATATTTAAGTAAATGCTCTGTTTATAATAAACAGTATTAATAACGTTTACCGGCCTGAATGGCGGAGAAATTTTCATAGAAAATATGCGTCCCTCGACAGGAACCGAACCTGCAGTATCTACTGAACCGTCATATAGCTTGACGTGCCTTAACCGATTAGGCCACAGAAGAGCGTTCGGTTAGCAGTCGATTTTTACTGTTTTTAAACACAATTCTTGATGATTTTCTCTCATTAATTCATATCTGCTCAATGCGTATCCAAATGTAAACAAATGACGTCATGAAATGGACAAAGTCCGACAATTATTTAAGACATTTTTCAAAAATATAAAAAGAACGTATAAACATAAAAAATGTCTTTATATATATATATATATATATATATATATATATATATATATATATATATATATATATATAATGTGGCAAAAATACTTTATATATAAACCGAAACTGTAGAAACTGCAGTAAATTATTATATATATATATCTCGGATTGAGCAATGGAAGGGACGAGTTCAAAGTCGTGCTCGTTAGGTGAAAATGCCCTTGGGAAATACATGAACTCTCCCCTTTTTTCCCTCCAACTATGGATAAAAACCAGAACAGACTGGGTTATAGCTTTAGCTGGTAACCGTTCTAGGAGAAGGATAACTTTAAATTCAAAACCTGAGGAGAGGGTCGTTTCTGGATCTGTTACACACTCTGTAGTCGGCTCTTCCAAAAAGTGTGGTTATTTTTGCACAAGCCTTCATCACTTCATCATTAAATCACAAGTGCGTATATATATATATATATATATATATATATATATATATATATATATATATATATAATTTAAAGAAAAACAGACCACTTTAAGGCTCCATTCGTTATAATTTATTTCACCAGAGAATTTTCTTTTACCCTGGATCTTCAGACTTCACTTTCAAAGGTGAAACGATAAATGAATTTAAAATTTACACTTTTGAAGGGGCAGTATTAAGCTTATATAAGTCGATATAGAAGGTGGTGATATATACATATATACATATATATATATATATATATATATATATATATATATATATATATATATATATATATATATATATATATCAAAGAAAATGATTTAAAATAAAATGAGAAAAACAAAGTAAAATGATATAAGAGCCTTATAGAGGAATATATAAATAAACATTAAAATCTTTAAATGATTGTACTTGGTTTTGAGTTTGAAGTTCGGCCCAGATCAACATTTAAGATTGAAAATAAGGTTGGAGATAAGAAATATAAATTCTATTTAAGAGAGATGCTGGTTTACCAACTTGAAGTGGCGTTATAAAATCAAGTGTGTGGGGGGGTAACTCTATTTTTTTCATGGAATCAATAGAGTAAATAATAACAATATTATTAATATTCCTAAAAAAACTAAAAGTAGTGATATCAGTAATTATAAAATATTCCGTGATAAAGTAAGATAAGGTAAAATAAAATGAAATGAAAGCCATAAATAGGAACTTGTAAATATACAAATAGGTAAATAAATAAATAAGGCAGATAGGTGAATAATTGAATAAAAATACTGAATGCAAATCAAGGAGTAAATAAACACATTTCTGATAATAAGACTAAAGGTGAAAGAAAAGTCAACGAACAGAACAAAAAATAAAAACGATAGTAATATACTAAAAATGCTAGTAATAGGATAATGGGATGACAAAAATGTTAAATGCATTATCGTTTAAAATTAACAATAGTTGTACAATAAAGATAATTCAGCAAGAAAAGTAAAAAATATTTTAAAAAACATATTTAAAAAATATTAATATCAATACTAGTAAATGTGGACGCCTTATCCGGCTAGAATATACTAATCTCGATCAACATGTTTGAGTAGGAGTTTGGATCTATGTAGGCAGGTGTTATCAACTCACTTCTTTCGTTTAAGAGGTTAGGATTTTTTTATATCTTTCAGGATTATTAATTTTTCAGAGAGACGTAACTTACGTTTATTGCCTTTCCCGCCGCCGAAGGGCTTAGCTTTCGCTACTAATTCCCAGGTGATAATTGGGTTTCTATTCTCGATTTTTAGCTTCCAGAAAAATGTGGAGAAGGTAGTGCTGTTTCGATATTTAATATTGCCAATTGTCATTCGGTGGTGGTAAAAGAGCGATTTCCAAATGTTTTCCGTAGAGCCCACGTAAAACTTCACCTTGTCGCCATGTTCGATTTCAGCTTTATAAACTAACGATTTGGACAAACATTTGCCGTTTAATGGACAGGGTTTGCTATTTTTGCAGTTGTAGTTACTAGTTGTGGGGGATGTTGTTGCTTTGAAGGTTGTTGAAATACTTATTTAGAATGGCATTATTGTCGATGTTTTTAGCACAACTGTAGTTAACTTTGATGTTATTTTTGTTGAAGATCTTATTAAGTGTTGGGGAATGACTAAATTCCTTGTGGATTGAATAAAAAATTTCCGATGTTAGTTTTGACTTTTCTGTTGAAGGCCGGATTAAACCATATAATATTGCATTCACGACATTTTGATTTATTGGCGTCTTTATTAGTATTTGCTAAGAATTCGAGGTTTATTTTATGGTTACTACATTCTAATGCTTCTATGTACTTGTCTTTGTCAAAAATGTCCTTATTGTTAGAGTTGGTGGACAGTCGAAATTGGACCGACTTATGTAAATTATTCAGTATTTTAGGATGGTGGTTGCACCGTCTGTTCATATATCTATGGTTGTATAAAACTTTGGTGTACGGTTTTTGAAGCCCTTTAGATAGGTCAAATGTTACATCCGGGAAGCTGATAATTTTAGCATTGGTGGTGGTGGTAATGCTCAGATCTTGTTCTTTGTAGAACTTAATTAGGTCTTTTCTAAGGCGGTCAGCTTTTTGGTCGCTTGGTTCGCGTATTATTATATTATCGTCGTCCCTATATAGGCCTATGGTTTAATATCAAAAATAGATCTTAACCGCCAAAGTAAAAGCAAGCTTCTACTGAATCAAATGCACCCATGGCAATACTAAAGTCAGGATTGTTACGGTTGGTCCACAAGGAACCTACATGGAACAGAAGGGGGTCTTTGAGAATGTTTAATGATGTTAATGTCCTGTTCGCTTATGGGACAGTAGATGTTGGCCAGGTTTATCGCATATGTAGAAATTGCAAATAACAAATTGTAGTTAAGAGCATTCACTTTTTTAATTAATTTTATTGAATGAATCAATGGCGTCAGCAATGTTATGCCACTCGTTATCTCCTAAAGCATTTCTAGTGTAATTACAGGCTTTTTTGAAGATATTTTTGCTTATTCTACCGATGTTATTCTTGGATGGGTTGATTAGCCGGTACTGAAGGTTGTGTGGAAGCTGTCCTTGTGGTTTATTTACATATTTATATGTTCCTATATAAGGCAGTTATTTAATTTTACTTTATTTTTCTTATTTTCTTTCCGTTGATATGTATTGTGATTATTATTATTATTATTAGTAGTAGTAGTAATTTATTTTATTTTGTTTTGTATTATTTTATATTATTTCATCATGGCATACTTTGTTCTTGATATCATTTGTTTTAGTTTAGTAATATTATTATTAATTACTCTCTTGATTTTTGGAAAAAAATAGACTTGCCTTCCTTCATTTCCCAACGCACCTTTTTTTGTTTACTTACGTTTTCGAAACTAGCGTCTCTTTTGTAATTTCCAAATTTATTTTCAATTTGAAATGTTAATCTGAATTTAAATTCAAGTTCAAAATTAAACTACAATTCATTTAAATATTTTAACTCTAATAATATTCCACTCCAACAAGAATATTTCTGGTGGGAACCGGAAAAAAAAATGGTGTCAACCCAAAAATAAAAATAAAAATAAATATAATAATTCCAGCACTTGAAAATTGTTTCGGCATGAAACTCGGAGTTGTGCATTTAATTTAAGATATTATGTCCATTCCTTAATATATATATATATATATATATATATATATATATATATATATATATATATATATATATATATATATATATATATATATATATATATATATATATATATATATATATATATATATATATATATATATATATATATATATATATATATATATATATATATATGAGACACGGTGAAGTAATGGATAGCAGCTTGGACTGAGGAATCGGAGAGCCGAGTTCGAATTTCAGTTGAATCCATTACATTCACTTACGTGCTAATACCCTTGGGAAAGGTGTGAATCCACTTCTTCTCCCTTCAGCTATGGGTAAAAAGTAGGATAGACTGGGTTCTTTAGCCTTGGATGGCAACTATAGGAGAATTCAAAACCTGCGGAGGGTCGTTTGGGGACCCTGTGGCCCGTAGTGTACCAGGTCACTGTATTCGGCTCTTCAAAAAGTGTGGATAGTCTTGCACGAAACCTTCACCACTATAATCACATCTCATGTGCAGTTGTCGGGCTGTCGGTTTCTGAGAAACTGATCTGCTTGATCATACGCATATATTATACGTATATATACGTATAATATAATAATACGGGGGTGAATGTATGATTCACAGATACTAGAGTCTGATAACGTGAAGTCCAATGAGACAGTCTTTTTGCTTACAAAGACGTACACAGACTCCAGTGCCCGCAAATGAAGAGAGAGTGCGAACTAGACAGAACAGAAAACCAGTCCGGACTGAAATTCATTGCACAATCCCTGCAATTTATAAGATGTTCAGTGATAGCTGTCCCGGAAATATTGACCAGCTGGCTCTTACGGGCATCCGGATTAAGAATACGTAATGGGACATGCTGCCTAATACTACAATCTAAGCGTTGGGAAGTCCTTCCTATTTAGTTGCCACCACAACCACAATTAAATGAATAAATCACGGAAGAAACATGATGGGGAGGAAGAGGATCCTTACGAATAGACGAAAAGGCAGAACGAGTGGTAAAATAAATCCTTAGTTGAGCAGAAAAATAGCACAGTTGAACAGCTGACAAGATCCGCTTAGCCAGAAGCTCGTCCCGCGAACCAATAAAAGGAAGCCGCAGATAAATAGGACATTTCTGAACTAAGTATTGTTTAACCTTTGTAAAACTAATAATCTTATCAAGCATGACACTATCAAGAGTATCGCTAGGATATCTATCTTTTAAAAGGGTGCAGCGGATAAAATATTGTTCACTACAAATCATCAAGGCCCTGTGAGTTAAGGTCTTGATGAGATTAGTTTTACGCTTTTTGGGACAAAATGAGTCCCAACGCGTATACAAACCAGAAAACGTTGGTTTGCGAAACACCGAAGTAAGAAATTGAGAAGGAGTCCAATGCACAAGGACATCAAGAAAAGAGAGACAAGAATTAGACTGCACTGAATTTCAATCCGGACTGGTTTTCTGTTCTGTCTAGTTCGCACTCTCCTTTTCATTTGCGGGTACTGGAGTCTCTGTACATCCGGTCCAGGTAGCCTTCTCTTTGTAAGCAAAAAGTCTGTTTCCTTGGACTTCACGTTATTAGACTCTAGTTTCTGTGAATCATACACTTCCCCCCACCTTTTCCCCCGTCTTTGCGCTGCGCAAATTCGCGTTGTTTTGATTTTGGTTTTCCCTCAAACCATCAATCATTTCAATTTTTAATGTTTTAATCATATGTAGGGTGTTTGTGCGAGTAATATATATATATATATATATATATATATATATATATATATATATATATATATATATATATATATATATAATGAAATGGACAAAGTCCGACAATTATTTTAAGACATTTTTTATGTTTATACATTCTTTTTATAGATACAAGTATTTAAGTAAATGCTTTGTTTATAATAAACTTTATTAAACAATATTTACCGGCCTGAATGTCCGAGAAATTTTCATAGAAAATATTCGTCCTCCGACAGAAATCGAACCTGTATCCTATACGGAACCGTCATATAGCCTGACATGCCTTTTACTGATTTGGTCACAGAGGAGCGTTCGGTTAGCAAGGTCGAATTTACTGCCTTTAAACTTCAATCTGTACGTTTTAATCGTTTGCCTTAAAGGCAGAGCGTAATGATTTAGAGATGGTTGCCTTCCGGTATGTTGCATGGTTGTTTGTTATCAAAGATCGCTCAGAGCTGGACGAAGATTCTACAGTAGGATCCTGTTAATGATCCTAATATCATCGGAATAACCAAATTTGTACAAAAGGCGCAGAAAATTATGAATAAGAACCGCAAAAAGTAAATTAATGCCACTGCTAAGAAGTACGAGGTTTCAGGGCACAATATCAGAAGAATTGTGCATGAGGAACTTCGATAGAAGTCGTACGTAATGCGGAGAGGCCAATTCATGTGTGAAATGACAAAAGATAATCGTCTGATCCGTACACAGCGATTGCTGAGCAAATTTAAATATCAAGAGGCTGGAATATTTTGCTTTTTATCTGATGAGAACAACTTTGATCAGGACCAAGCGAAACAATGACACATGGTCATGCCAAGACCCTAAAGTTGTTCCAACGGTTATGTACATCAAGTTTTCATTGTTCTGGGAATCACCAGTAACGAGGGATATGCCATGACTCTTCATGTCTTTCCTCAGGGCTTAAGAACAAATGCTGATGACTATATTGACTATATAGATTTTTGAGATGGTCACGAGGCCTTGAATTGAGAGCATGAACAAAGGAAGAAAGAAACCTACGAACAAGACGCTGCACCGTGACAGAAAGAATGGACGAGTTACAATCTACACAATCACGTCGCTCTAAACTTAATGCCTCCTCGCTCTCCAGACTTGAATCCATTGAACTACTAGATATGGAGAGCAGTTGATATAGAAGTTAATAAACACCACCATCTTTGTTATCTGCCATAACAAACAGAATGTTCAAAATAGATAATGTTCATCTGATTTGGGCAGGTCAACATTGCAATATTGAAAGTCAACGGTAGATTCATTGAAAGGTGCGTCAAAAATAGTCTTAAGATTATTCATACCAATCTTTTCTTGAAGAAAACTTTTCTTTTATGACATGCGTCTTTTACAAAATTCATGCACATATCTTCAAAGAACTGAACAACTCTGTGTAGTAATATAAACAAGACAATCATATAAGTAGCAGTGTAGCAATAAGATTGTCTTGTTCCAATATTCTCTAGGTATAGACAATCAAATTACTACACAGGCAGGTTTAAAAGAATTACTTAAAGCCGAATGTATTAAAAACCGTTATCATAAAAATCCGAATGGGATTATAAACACTCCTTTAATAAAGGCACCGATACAACTAAAAAATAACAACGGTATTGTTATCTGACGCGCTGATAAGACTAATATTTTCGATATTTTAAACAAACATGAGAAACACTCAAAATTACAGGTCATTTTAGACGATCATAATAAATTTAAAAAGTTAGCCAAAAACACAACCTTCCAACTTAAAAAAAACCATATCAATAAACTTATTACTGCTAACAATGCTGAAACAGGATCCTATAAACTTCAAAAGATTATAGGTGATTATCTTCCTGGCTCATTTATGGAAATGTAAAAATCCTTAAAACAGATCATCCCCACTGACTTACCATTTCACAAATACATACACCAGTATGTTACCTTTCAAAAACCAATAACAAATTAATTACTCCCTACCTCCCAAGTAAATACTGTATTAATTCCACAAATGGATTTATACAAATTTTTCATTCTGTAAAACCAAACAATCAAATAATAGCATCTTTACAAGTACAAAATTTATTTAATATTGTCCCCGTAAATGAAACGACTGATATCATTTAGCTTTGATGTATAAAATCACTCTTCTCTCCCACCCACCAATAGTAATCTCACTATTTAAAAAAAAATATTATTAGTATGTACCACTCAAGTACCTTTCCATGCCTCCTTGGCAATATTTATACACAAATAGACGGTATCACTATGGGATCTCCTTTAGGCCCCCTTTTATCTAATTATTATATGGCACATTTAGAAAATAAAATACTTAATGACAATAATAAAACCCTATATATGTAAAATATATAGATAACATTTTCATTTTAGTTAAAATATTGATCAAATTACACTACTTAAAAACAAATTTGAAAGTCAGCCCGTCCTCAAATTTACACTAGAACTCAATATTAATAATGAAGTTCCAGTTCTTGACGTACTTATTAATTCCAGCACACATACATTAACTCGTATCTTCTTAATTACAAAAGTCAATGCCCCTAACGATATAAGTTAGCTGTTATAAAAAAATTAATCCAACGCACACAAATGATATCTACTTCCAAAACCATATTCTATAAAGAATTACATAAGGTTAAACAAACACTCGTTAAATATGGATTCCCTAATTCCATCATTGATCAATAAATTAAAATGTATCCCAATAAACTTAATAATATCACTAACAAAATTGATAATATTAATAATAATAATGTACGTCAAAATAAACATAATACTATTAACTTATATTATTGTAACCAAATGCATAATAATTACAAACATGATGAAAGAACAATCAAAAACATAAGAGGTAGAAATGTTAAATCCATTAATAATAATAAACAACTTAAGCTCATCATATATTATAAAAAATTAAAACAATTGACCTCATAGTCTAATAACCCTACAACCACGCAATTAAATCTTCTACAAAAAAACAATGCAGTGTATCAATTTACATGCTGTTCAGAGATTGTATCTCTGATGATAATAATAAACCCGTTACATATATTGGTTTTACTACAACCACGCTCTCCCGTAGACTTACCTGTCACTTTTCTAATCTTAGTTCTATTAAACAACATTTCTTAGAAAAACATAGCCATGTCCATAATATTAGAAAGATATTAATTGAGTATACATTAATACTCACACATACACACAGTAAAAAGATCCTTCAGATATTGTAGGACATCTACATTAAAACGAAGCAACCCACACTCAACAAAATTACATTTCAAACCAGTCACAACACATTACATTGTATCTAGACATATGGTGCTGTTGTAAAACTTCGGTCTATCACGTGGTATGACGACATAGAACCGAATCTTGAACTTACAATCTGCGTCTGCTATTCCGCGACCGTTATCGTCGCATAGAAATTTTTTATGTCAAAATAACAAAATATCATCTTTGACGGTGGATATCTTTGTTTCATGTCTGTATAACCACTCTGAAGATGGCTCTTGTGAGCCGAAAGCTTAGGACCAACTTAATAAAATATATCCAAACGTTTTGTCTTTATTTACAACAGAAATTAAAGCAAATATTCAATTAGAACGGCTCATGAACAGACATCCATTGTCTGTTATATTTAATAATATATGTTTAAATAATGATCTGCTGCCCAAGACACTACATATATATATATATATATATATATATATATATATATATATATATATATATGACCAAATGAGAGAAAGAACAAATGGAGTAAAAATCCACAGTTCGTAGTATTTACTTTTAAAAAAGTGCTCAATGCAAAGTAGAGCAAAATATTATTATTATATTTTTATTATAAGTGATTATAATAAAATCATTTTAAATTGCTGCACAAAAGCTTACATGTACATACATAGAAGTTCAATTATAGTATTGAAACATGAAAACTTTTGTGTAGCAATTTAAAATGTTCTTATTATAATCTCTTATAATATATATATATATATATATATATATATATATATATATATATATATAAGTAAGTAAATATATATATATTTATAAGTAAGTATATATATGTAAGTATGTATAACTCGTATTCAAATAATTGGCAATGAATTTCTATCGGAGTCAGTGTATGGTAACTATTGAACTGTATAAAATTCGTGGAATATTTGTTTAAGTGATACTATTTATCATTCAGTACATCTCTAGCCCGACATAATAATACAAAGGAAACAGTTTATTGAAGTTAGCTTGCAGGAGACGAATAAAAGCACCATCTGCAGTTCATCTCACTAACTCAAGAAACAAAGGGAAGCCACTAATATCAAAGTCAAATACAAATATTTTTATACAATGCGTCCAGAATTTAATTAACGATTTATGTTGTAATGAACGCAGAGTAATTAGTGTACTGGTCAAATATTCTTGCTTTTTTTCTTCTAATAAACGTACTCTTTTTTTTGTTTTTTTTTTACTATCAATGACAGGAATACTTTTTCTTTTCGGCGGGTTATATATTTTTTTTCCGCGAAAGTCTAATAGTTGCAATCTAAAAAATATTTTTTTTGTTGTCTATTTTTTGTATTATTATTCGTGGCGACATTAGCGCCTGTTCGTTTTTCATCAAATGGTTATTGAGCCTTTTTGTTTTTGCTTTTAATGCGTTCCCTTCAACCTCCGTTTGTTCAGTCAGGAAATAAAATGGCGAATAGTTCTATTTTTGTTTGTTCTTTTTATACCTCCTTTTTTCATAAAGGGGATCGCGTCTGGCTTGTTCTCCATTTCTGCGTATTATGTATCTGAGTACAAGTTTTATAATCAAGAATTAATAATCTTTGCTATTTCATCACGTGTTGAAAAGCGTTCGTTTGTTTGGTCAGTCAACGAGTACCACTGGTACTATATTGTCACATTGTCAGGTAATCGTAAATAAAATTGGTCCTTCCATCAGGCTTTTCTGATTAGGAGTGAGACTAGTCACCCAGTATGATTCAAATCAAGACCTGTTAAAGGGTGGTTAAACTTCTTGTAGATTAAATAGGCATCTAACACAATGGCAGAATGGGCTCTATAGCTGTGGATGCGGCGGTGATGACAGTGATGTTCCTGGGCGGAGAGATTTCTAGACGGAAGGTTCTCCCGATTGAATCAACGGTCACATGTCCGTGACCAAGACGAGCCTTCAAGTTAGAGGTTACATCGGTTACGGTTTGACGTGGAGAGAGATGGGCTCTGCCAGACCTACTTGCTCAAGATGCTGTTCGCATAAATGAATACACCTATCCAGATATGTGATGGGAAGTGGTCAGGGGCTCAGCGACTCTACGACTACATGAGACTGATGATGATGATGACTGCGGTGAAAACCGTGTACTTCTGTAAATATGTGCTCTAAAAATATTTATCTGAATCTGGCACAAGTTCCTGTTTTACAGTCTCCAGTCCTTTCTCTATGGACGCAACATACAAACCTATCGATACTCTCTCACTATTTCATAGCAAATATTCAGATGAGATCCATTCCTTGGTTCCAACACTTACGATCTTTACAGCTAAAATATTCTACAGGGTCGAATCTCCAGCACTGTTTTGTATACCATTTGTAAGAAAGAAGTTCAATTCAAACAGATCCTTACCAAGAACCGCTAAGGAATAAACTCCCGTTCACCGGACAGTACAATCTTAACTTTTTTCAATCTTTACCTATTCTCTATCTTCTCATAATCTTCACTCCATACTTCCTCTGCTTACGTTCATACCCCCTCACCTCATTCACTAACACTCTACCTTGAGTAGCTCTTGAGCTTTGTATGAGGTGAAAATTACTAAAATAGAGAAGTAGACGGAAGCGAGCAATGACTTATCCGGCAAGTTTGAGCAAATGGATGGAAGAAGAAGTCTCTTTCTCATGTACACAGATGTGTGTGTGTGTGTGTGTGTGTGTTTGTATGTGCGTGTGTAAAAATTCACATATAAATAATATATGTCTGTAAAAATGAAATATGAATAAAAACAAAAGGAAAACGTTTCTTTACCAGTGATGGACTATTAATGCAAATGTTAGTATTTTATTTTGCAATCTTAACTATATCGAAATAATTACAACCACATCCCAAACTATTATGGATTGGATCAAAACTAAAAATGTCCACAATAACACTGATCAACAACAAAACAAAAAAAATCTGAAATGTTGTCGAGACACCAAACATCTTTTTAGATAATTTGAGGGCGTTGAATCTGAAAAGACTTTACTTTTTCTTGGTTTTCTTCTACCGTTTTTGCTGCACATAAATGCCTAATTTTTGGAAAAAAAACATTTCTGTCGTCTGTTTTCTGTGTATATGATATTGACCGATGGCAATATTTCTCAAAATAAAATCGTAGAAACCTCTCAATTTGTATTTCAACCAACAAATATTGGTCTGCTTATTGAGAAATACTATTTTTGCAATAACAATCAGACCCTAAGTCTTTAAAACTAAACCGATTGAATATAACAAGACCAACAAATATTTTCATCAAATCATTTAATAAACTAACAGCAGAAATAAAACCTTCGTGAACAT
The DNA here is from genome assembly GCA_964036315.1 of Acanthosepion esculentum. Classification (NCBI taxonomy): domain Eukaryota; kingdom Metazoa; phylum Mollusca; class Cephalopoda; order Sepiida; family Sepiidae; genus Acanthosepion; species Acanthosepion esculentum. The sequence goes on from OZ038507.1 coordinate 90,227,961, forward strand.
AAGAACTATGGTAAAATTTTTCTCTTGATTGTCTGTCATGTTCAATGTTATTGAAAGTCCCTTTTGATGTACAATGGAATAGGTGCATTCAATTTCGATGTCTTTAATTGGAGTTTATGAAAACAGAATGCTCTCAATGTATTTGGTTTCTTTTTGTAGTGAAGGGATAAAAGTGATGGGATAAATTTATGAATATCAAACAGAAGATTTTAGGGTTTCATTTTTTGATGTCACCTTAATCAGGTTCATTAAAGTTTATCAGTTAATTTGAATTTAGGCGATAAATTTGAAAAATCGTTACTTCTAATTTAAAATTGTTGACTCAAAAACACTTTTTTCTTATAAAAATAATTTATTTCAGGTGTCTGACTTAAATTGCTCGGCCTACCTGAAAGTTGATGGGTTTCTACGACCTTTATGAACTAAATTTTGCGATCAGCCAAGATCGTAAATTGATATTTTTTTTCCAAAATTGAGCAATTTCTGTACAGTAAAAACGCTAGCTAACCATGAAAAACTAAGGTCATTTTCAGAATCAGCACCATCAAATTAGGTAAAAAATGTGTTTTGTTTCTTGGCACCAAAAATCTTGTTGATCGGTGTAATAATTCTGAATTAGGGAATTGCAGGAAAAGCTGTAAACAAGAAGAAGCCTATAGGTACTTAGGAATTAGCAAAGGAGATGGAATACAGCATATCCAAATAGAAGAGAAGGTAAGAAAGGAGTACTACAGGCGTGTGCATCTGGTACTAAATACCGAGCTGAATTTAAAAAATCAGTAATAATCAACTTGGCTGTCCTTGACGATCAATACAGTTTCAACATTCTTAACTGGACCATAGCTGACATTAAGCGAATGAATTTCAAAACGCGAAAGCTTCTCAGCTGCCACCGCATGCTTCATCTCAAGTCGGATCTAGATCATTTGAATGTGCTTAGATCCGAAGAAGGAAGAGGATTAGTTCAACTAGAACTGTCGTACAAAACTACAACAATTGGTCTTCAAAGATACCTGAAAACTACAGAAGACTGGATGATGATCTGTCTCGAAGAACATGAAAGAAGTAAGAAACTTTATTCAGTAATAAAGGAAGCCAACAACTTCAAAATGGACTTACAAATGGGTGAATAAATACAAATAAAGCATAATACACCAAATGCAGCTGCAAAATACTTTTAAAAAGCAAAGGCAAATGCAACCGACCAAATACAGAAACAATCGCAAGATAAACCGCTTCACGGTCTATACTCTGCCTGTACCAAACAAGCTGATGTAGACAAACCTCATAGCCATCAGTGGTTACGTAGTTCAGGGTTAAAATCTGAACCCGAAGGTTTTATTCTTGCTACACAGGCCCAATGCTTGCTAATTAGAAATTACCAAGCACAAATACAGAAAGATTGTGTTAATCAAAAATTCTGTGATAAATATTCAGAAATAATTGACCATCTTGTATCAGGTTGCGCGGTATTGGCACCCACTGAATATAAAACTCGGTATGACAGAGTGGGCCAATATCTGCAACTTTTACAGAAAGGAAAATGCAAGAAATAGGTATGGATCCCATCCAGAACCAATTCCAGAGATAGGACCTGTAGTAATTTTATGGGAATTTACAATACACACAGACAGAACAATCGAAGCTAATCGCCCACACATCGTTAGAGACCGCAAAGACGTAATGTGCCTTTTTATTGACATGGCACTCCCTGCAGACTGTAATGTTTGAAGAACTTCAAAAAACTATCAAAATAAAAGAACCTTAAAATCGAAATCTCAAAAATGTGGCACATGGGCGCATCAACAATTCCAATTGTAGAGCCCTCGGATTGATTGGAAAGAGCCCGATAGACTCATTGAAGGGATTATGTTTTTTTTATATGTTTATACGTGTATGGATTTTGATACATAATCTGAAGAAGACAGACGTCTTGTCGAAATACTGTTAAACATTTTTGGTGACGAAGGAGAAAACAAAGTTTATCGCGAAAACGAATTCGTGTTCTTCGTCCTGTCAGAAAAGAAAACCAGAAAAAAAGATTGCATTCACTTTAGTTGCCTTTGAAATCACCACCCCCCGAGTCTCAAACCAATCGCAGTCTTTCTTACCTTAATAAAAGAACGCTGCCTGGAACGACTGGGCGTCTTTGTTCTTCGTGAGGGAAGAAGGTTGATGCACGTTGCGAGATTTGATTTATCCAAACCAACCTTGGAATTTTGGACTTGCGAGACTCAGTTATGATCCTTGAAATTACGATTTTCTTTCTTTCATTAATTTTCTTTCCTTCTTTCATTCATTTTCTCACTGAAACCAAGAAACCAAATAGTATCTTTTCCCTTCTTTTCCCGTGATCAAAACGGAATAGTTCATTATTTATGAAGTATTGGCAGGACGTAACGGTCGGACAAACGAACGAATGGAGAGTAAAAAGGTAAATGGCCCAGCCACTTGAATCCCAGTCTACTAGGGCGGCTAGCTAATCCCCATTGTTTTTTCAACATCCACAGAACTCACCTGTGTTTTATACTGAAACTATGCTGAGCGGACCTTACTTACTGTTTCTTGGGAGAGATCGCGTTATCGAGCGTAATCAACAAGGTCAGCACGCTCAAATCCCTCGGTCACGATGACTTGTGACTTCGTGCTAGCAGAACCACCGACGGTTCCCCCAAAGGTTTCGTCTACTCAATTACACTAACAAGGCTGGGGTCAAAATGGTTTTCAGGCACTTTCCAAAGATGTCGAACAGTGGGATCGCCTCCTCCTCATGTTTCTTGACAAATCGACCATAGTGAGATTTGAACCCGGGTCCCATGGGCAGAAAGCGAACATTCTAACCACTCGGCCACGTGTCCATGAATGGCAGGGCAAGAACAATTATAATAAGACAATAACAATACTTGAACATCATCAAGGTAATACGGGAGTCACATTTAGATTCTTGGGAACGCCGGCAATCGGGTAGCGTCACCTAACCCGGTCCTACTTACAAAACCTGTTATCATATTGTACACATTTCTGTGGGTCTGGTATACGCCCCTGGGTGTCAGAATGGCCATATTTTTCACCAATATCACTTTTTGTTATGCTGCTCTCTTAATCAATAATGATGATGATGATGATGATAATAATAATAATAATAATAACAATAACAACAACAATAATAATAATAATAATAATAATAATAATAATAATAATAATAATGATAATGATAATAGTAAATTTGGAAAATTTGCAACTCCTATGGGAAGGAAACTGGAAGAAATTGGTACGAACACCACCCAGACCCGGTTACGGAGATAGGACCTGTTACAATTCTATGGGACTACACAATACACACTGACAGAACAATCAAAGCCAACCGCCCAGACATTGTTATTAAAGACCACAAACAAAATAAGTGCCTCCTTATTGATATGGCAGCCCCTGAAGACTGCAATGTATCTTTGAAGATATTCGAAAAACAGTCAAAATACAAGGACCTTGAAATAGAAATCTCAAAAATGTGGCACATGGGAACATCAACAATTCCTGTTGTAGTTGGAGCCCTTGGACGGGTTGGAAAGGATTCCAGTAGGCTGATTGAAGGGATCCCTGGAAGTCCATGCCTCAAAGAGATACAAAAAAGTGTTCTGACAAGTACAGCCCACACTTTACGAAGGGCTTTATCTATGTAATTATTTTTTTATTTTATTTTATTTTTTTTGCAGTGGAAAGTGTCATGATGCCATTTCTAACCTTAGGTCCCTGGGCGGGACCCGGAAAGAAATGTGTAAACGCCAGATATCAAAGGAAATAAAAATAATAATAAAAATAATAATAATAATAATAATAATAATAATAATAATAATAACAACAACATTTATCTAACTGTATGACAATTGTTGATCAATTGATAGAAAAGAGAATTGTTTACATTATATCTTTGGTACAAACACAAAGGCAAAATGGGAGCTTAGCGTTTCATTATATGTACACGTGAACACCGTGGTGAGAAAAGCAGTGCTCTAAATATTGGCTTTTACCTCGGCTTGGATCCCGACCTGGAACTTTGGTATCAAATACGTGACTATTTTAAGCACGTGGCAGGCCACGCATATGAGTAGTTATTTGACTGAGACCGGTAAAATCTGATTTAAATTACCTCTCTTGCCTCGTACAAATGCATCACCCTCGGGCACGACGCAAAGCAAATAACTCACTTTTCCGTCGGCTACTGACCATGCTAATAAATCACAAACGGCTAGAAGACATTGCGCATGTGCAATGTAACAATACCGAGCGGCACACAAGATTTGGACAGTCTTCTGATAAAACACAGTAAATAAATGCCACAAGCCGTCCATGTAAAACATTCAAGTTTTTAAAAAATAAAAATCAACAGGAAAAGAATACACGACATTCCAACATTATGTGCGAATCAATAAAATAATAATTATTAAACTAATTGCTGTAGATTGACGAAATGTTGGTCAAATGGAGGTTGTCTGTTTAGAAGCAATATAACAAAAACTTCGATCGTATTGAAATATAGAATTTAATTTATGTTGATTATTTGAAACGTTCCAATTTATATGCAAACACCTCAGACGAATCCCTTTGAAGCAATTGGATGATGATAAAATAACTTATTACTTAAGATTTATTCAAAGAAATAACAAACGAAGTAAAGAATTCCTCGCCTTGTCAAGTAAGAAAAGTAATATTATTTACTGATATAATTTCCATTTTTCTGCTGACTTCATGCAGCTAGTACCCATAAAAGACGTTCAGTTCAGCACTTCTTCAAGGGTAACGGCTTCAAAGACAATATTCTTGGATGAAAATTGTTTACCAGTCCCACAAAAACATCTCTTGACGATGCTTCAAAGATGTGCGAACGCTTTGGTCACTCGATAAATCGGTCATATTTTCAATAATGCTAATTTAGCTACGGATGAGCTGAAGTATTCTCGTGCATAAATATCACTTTGTGTTTGAATGTCAGTGTTATTTATTTGAGTCATGTCTAAATGCTGATACTTCAGTAGGCAGGAGGGTTCATTCTGGCACCACCAACAACTCTCCAGGGGGCTAACCAACTCATTGCCAATAATCCCTGTCCAGAACATGACTCCTTCGCCTGCTGTTTGATTCCTCAGTCGAAGAGACACAGGTTCGCCCTTCGGACACCATTCTGTTTGCCAGCTCCCGGAACCGTCCAGCGTCGATCTGCATTCGTCCGTGAATAATACACATTGAAAATCTAATTTTAAATACTTATCAGCCGATGAAATATTTTTAGCGAGGTGATTCAGTTTTAGGTGAGGGCGAACACTGGGTACATTTGGCGCCAAATAAATCTTTGCGACGCTTAACTGTCTTCTTACGCATCTCTGTCTTTAAAACTGGTTTCCATTCGTTGCATACGAGAAAAGCGTCCATGTTTTTTTCCTTTATTGGCACGTAGACTGCATGCAGCTCGGCTTCAGATGAATTTCTTCACCGTACGGTGGTCTCTGACTCTGGCATGTATTTTAGCAATTTCCGTTGTTGTTTTTCCTCCATAAAGCATTTCAACAATCTTCGTCTACATAACGTCGCTCAAAAATACTTTACGTATCTTTTTGTATATAATTTGGAAGAGCGGAAAAGAAGCTATATCAACAAAATGGCTGCCAATTGTTTATTACTATGCAGTGTTGCTTACCTTTTATTAAAACAATGCATGTAGACAAAGAGGGGAAAATGAAGAAATCCAATTAGCATTAATGTTGGACTGGACTGTACACTTAATGAACTGAAATTAAATTTGGAAATATGACCTTCCCATGTCAGTCTTTCAGTACCCATCAAAATTTAATTTTGTTGTGGTGAATTAAGATAATCTAGTGATCTCTCGTTCAGTACTATAGATTTCCTTTTCTCTTGCCGGACTGTACAGAACTAACATAAATGGTTTGTAAACAAAGATGGTGACTTATTAGGTGTTCATTAATTTGTTTTATTACAGGTTATCAACCCTTTACTGCTTATTGGAAGCCGGAATATATTTTTTATGATCCACGGATACAAGTTCTATTAATTAATCCATAGCTGAGGGGAAGTGGATTCATGCCTTTCCCAATAATATTTGCGCGTATGTGAATATAACGAAGTCTACTGAAATTGGAACTCATGTCTCTGATTTCCAATTCCGATACGTCGTCCATTGCACCAGCCGCACACCCAGACTGTTATTTCCAAGCGGCCATCCATCTAAGTACTTACCAGGTTCGACGTTGCTTATATGTCCACACCGTCACTATACATATGTTCTCATTTTGTTTCGTCTTGGCTGAGGAGGAAGTGACGTAGGACGGTTCTGATTGGTCGATTTCAAGATCAGCCGTGGCAGTTCTTTATATATATATATTTTTTAACTTTTCACCCCAAGCAAAGCGAGAGTGCCACTAACACGCAAGGAGTTACAGAAAGTGGGAACAAGGGTAAAGAGACGTGAGAGTGGAGAGGGATGAAGAGAAGGACCGGGAATAGATCAAGACATCTGGAGATGTCAATTGACATTGCATTGGAATAGTTGGAAATTATTAGGGAAGCAAGTAAGAGGAAAGGAGTTCCAAAGACAGAAAGTGCGAGGCATGAAGCTATTGGAGTAGAATAGACGGCGACATTTAACCATTTCGACAGTGAAAGGCTAGGAGCGAGATGCTGACCTACTAACACGTTTAAATTCATGTCGTTTGTAACTAGCGAAAATAGCTCGTCGAGGCAGTTACTGTGAACGTATTTGTAGAAAAGACAGAGGGAGGTGACGGCACGTATGTGAGAGAGCGACTGTAAACGAGATGCCAGATAAAAGCCTACCACATTGCATATTCGTCTTTGGAGTTTATCGAGGACCCTAAGACGAACAGCGGGGGCTCCAGATCATATATGACAGCAATATTACTTGCAAGGGAGAATGATTGATTTATAGATTTGAAGGATGGACTCGGTCGAGAAAAACTTTCTGGCACGACACAGAGAACCAACTTTTCTTGCGGTAGATGAAGCTATTGATTCAATGTAATTATTCAGTGGACAGCGTGTGACCAAGCAGTCGCAAAGAGGTTCTCTCTCTCGTGGAGTTGAGCATCAGACATTCTAATGGGAAGCAGGGAGGGTTGTCTGTGGTGGGTAATACAGAGCAGTTTTGTTTTGAGACATTAAAGTTAACAAGCTATTTCCTGCTCCAGTCAATTGCTTGTCAAAGACCAGATCATAGGATGTACGGTGATTAACCACTTCGGCGTTGATTAAAGCTTCAAAGACTTTGCTGAAGAGTGACAGGAGACTGATAGGACAATAGTTACATGGGTCAGAAGAGTAGCCAGAGTTCTTGAAGACAGATGAAGACTTCCAACAGGCTGTAAAGCAAGAGTCGAGGCAGTGGTTGTATAGTTTGGAGAGGACAGGAGCCAGTTCAGGAGCACATTTCTTCAGGACAATGGCTGGTATCCTGTCTCCACCGCTAGCCTTATGAGAGTCTAAATAGAGATGATGCCCAATACCAACGATAGGGTTATGTGAAACTCGCTCAACAGAGCCTCAGTTCTTGGAGGGGGGAAATCGGGTGTGGGTATATCGGACGAGTCGAGCGTTGAATTGGATGAGAATTTACGAGCAAGGCATTCGGCCTTATCAACTGAGGAAGTCAGGATCTCAAATTGGTTGTACAAAGGAGGTATTGAAGATTTGATGTTGTTTAGTACGCTCTTGCAGAGACGCCAACAATCTTTGGAGCCGAATTTGCGAGATGCAATACCCTGTTTCATTTTATCAGCAAATAGTGACTTTGCTTCATTGAGGACACTCTTGCACCCATTACGGGCCGAGACAAAGAGACGTCTGTTGCAATCTGACATGTCGCTATGGTACAGGCAGATGTAGTGGTTCCTATGGGCAATGAGAGCTGAGCAAGCAGCAGAGAACCAAGCGGATGAGCGTGATTTAACCATATATTTCCTTTCTGAGATGAAAGCCTCGATTCCAGCTTTTACCCAGGAGGAGACCCCAGAAGCGCATTCTTGAACGGGGAGATTAAAGACCACATTCCAGGGGACATCACGAAGGAAATCACGGAACGAGTCCCAGTCTGCTCGCTGATAACAGAAAGATGTTCTTTTGGTAGGAGGTTCCTCGCTGGGGGAGGAGTGGAAGGAGATATTGACAGACACTATAGCATGACCAGAGTTGACAAGAGGGCAGAGCTGAGTGGTACAACAAGACTCAGGGATGGAGGTGAAGTAGAGATCGAAGCCTTACCGTCATAGTTGTTGGGGAAACAGGTGGGAAAGTCAACCACTTGTGTGAGGGATTGAGTAATTGAGAAGTTATGGGTTCGTATGCCAGCAAGGTTAGTTATAGAGTTTTCAAGCCACTTGGCATGGGGGCATTAAACTCACCGAACACGAATATATGAAGAGAGAATAGCCTTGTCTATGTTGTCGGAAATGCTTTCGAGTACACCACAGTCTTGGGAGGATGGAGAGCGATAAAGGAAGAGGAGGTAGCTTACAGTAGAGATAGATGGAGACACATGTATGAATGGTCTGGAGATTCGAGAGAGAGAGAGAGAGAGAGAGAGAGAGAGAGAGAGAGTTCCCTAGCCAATGGGAGATTGTCCTTAACGTAAATTCCTAGGCCATGCATGCAGGTTTGAGAGTCTTTTCTAAAGAGAGGAAGGTAATTGGGGATCGGAGGCTCAGAGGAGGGGATAAATGAGTCGAGATTGGTCTCGCAGAGAGCCAGTATATCACGAGACTTCTCAGCGAGGAACGATTCCACACTGCAGAAGTTGGTTCGAATGCCTTGGACGTTAGAAAAGGAAATGTTAAGAGTTTACCAATATTATGCAAATGTTGATCAGAACGGCCGCTCAAGACGCTACGCAAGACTTAGGGCTCCTAACTACCAGTCGTAAACAGCAACGAGAAAACTGTTAATCCGGTACCCTTAGAATGAAGACGCGTTGCCACAGACTGCACACATCACAAGAGAATCACGACAGTACTACCACGGAGGCCAGAGAGAAGGAAAGGAAAAGTACCGGGAACCCCTTCCAAAACAAGAAACAAGGGGTGAAGCTCTGCGATTGTTCAGGAGAAGGTGGGGGAGTGTTGACCGGGCGATAGGAATGCCTACCTACTCCTATTACATGCGCACTAACACACACACACACACACACACACACACACACACACACACACACACACACACACACACACACACACACACACACTTTGTCCAATTCAAATATATATATATATATATATATATTTGAATTGGACAAAGTCCGACAATTTATTTAAAGACATTTATGATATTTGTATCTATAAAAAGAACATTAAACATATCATAAATGTCTTTATATATATATATATATATATATATATATATATATATATATATATATATATATATATATATATATATATATATATATATATATATCGATTTTGTAGTGCGTATTCAATTTATGTAAGGTAAATCATTCAAACGAAAAACAAATACTGAAGCTAGTTATATGGCGAGAATCACTCTCACAAACAATATTTAATAATAAATTAGAACCAACTTCGAATCTGTTAATGAATGGTGTGATCCTTGTTCATAAATTCCGGGCTTATCTGGTCTTATTTTTTTGTACGAGCCGGCTTTCAGTCGTTTCGAACGACCATCTTCAGGTAGACATTTCAGTGTGTTTTTGTTAAATTCCGAGTAGTAATGCGACATCGAAAGATAGTGCTGTCCGAAAGAGAGTTTTTTTTGGCAATGAGATATTGTTAAATGTAAGAATAATTTTGGACCGTGCAAACGCAACGCTGAGGTTGAATTTTTTTAAATTTGAAAAATGTGCGTTCTTGTACTGAAGAAAAGTGGCATGAACTAAATTGTTCAATAATAAAAGTAAATGTCACAATATTATCAGGAAATTCGCACGAGGATCAGGTTATTTTAATATCGATTTTGTAGTGCGTATTCAATTTATGTAACGTAAATCATTCAAACGAAAAACAAATACTGAAGCTAATTATATGGCGAGAATCACTCTGACAAACAATATTTACTAATAAAATACAATCAACTTCGAATCCGTTAATGAATGGTATGATCCTTGTTCATAAACTTATGGAACACACAAGGATCACACCATTCATTCGAAGTTGATTGTATTTTATTAGTAAATATTGTTTGTCAGAGTGATTCTCGCCATATAATTAGCTTCAGTATTTGTTTTTCGTTTGAATGATTTACGTTATATATATATATATATATATATATATATATATATATATATATATATATATATATATATATATCGTCATCCATATATATACATATATAAATATATATATATATATTTACAGTCTGAAATATCAAATATATAAAAACATATAAATAAATACTTTCACAAAAAAAGCACTCAATTTTTTTCTTTTAATTTGCAACTTTTCAGTTGTTTTATCCATATTATATACATATCAAGAAAGTATACGTGGCTTCTCATTATGCTATATATATATATATATATATATATATATATATATATATACACGCACACACACACACACACACACACACACATATATATATATAATTTATGGCCAATGAATTATAGGAATTTCATTTAAATTATTTTTTTCACTTAACATTTTTTTTACACTAAGCGCGACTGTAAATGCAGCAGACATGTCTAAATTAATTTTTCGGGGGGGGGGGTATATTTGCCCACGTAAACTTTTCGTGGAGATAATGGTCATACATCTGTTTTGTTCGGCTTCTTGGAATTGTACTTAATTTTCTCCTGACTCTTTCACACGCAAAAAAAATACAACTACAAAAAAATTGAATAAAATTAAATAAAATTAGACGATGTACCGGTCACATTCGCTTGAAGAAATCCGGAGAGTCGACTGTTCAAAATAGGACATTATGGATTAGTTAAGAATTAAACAGAATATTCCGAATTATATCAAGAGATGGTTGATATGAAAAGAAAGAAAGATAGAAAAAAATGAGTATCGAGTTAACCTTTATTTGTAATTTGTAATTTTCTGTTCACACTGATGCAATATACAATTTATATCTTACGTATTCAATGGTGAAAAATGGTAATGTATTCGTAATTTTTCGTGGAAAACTATGAAAATGAATTGCGTAGTTTCCAATGTATTAGAGCATCCGTTTGACGTTGTGACAGAAAATACCATTCAGAATGTGTGTGTCTGTGTTTCTCTATGAGATTAATCGCTAAATAAAATCCATACAATATGGCCGCGTTACCAATGGCGGAAAAAATAGACGACCATATTTCCACCGTTATCCACCAATCACCCGCTGTTACAATTCAGTCGCCTGAGTAATATCCTATTGAATTCGTTTAGAATTGTCCCTCTTTCATTTTCTCTGATTTTCAATTTTACTTTTTCATGTTTTTTTTTTTCTTTACAAAGCCATTTACCTTCTTGACATGAAAGCAATAACGAATCTTTCAGTTCGGAAAGAGAAGGGGGCGAAATTTTGCAATAAAATGGCGGCAATTCCTTTGGAGAAGGTTAGAGAGAGGGGACAAGAAATTTTGCTCCCTCATTTTCTGGACCATTGAATACGAAAATGCCTCCCCCCATTTGCATCAAAACTTTGCAAAAATGGGCGGCTTTGTCGTGTGATTTGATTTATGGAAGCGCCGGTTTTTCTCCATTCCGTGAGTTTACCGTGGTGTTTGTCAGTGTGTATAACGTGAAAAGCGAGAGAAATAAAATAGCGTTGACTTGTGGATGAAACTTTGTTTGAGTTCCGCTCAATGGGATCGAAAAAAAATCTCACTAAAACAAAACCAAGAACAAAACAAGTTAGAGGAATAAAAATCTTGGGGAATGGATTTCAGTAGACAATTACAGACACACATCTCTGTCTGCAAGTCCGTCATCTCATTTAACTATTGATATCCTGTCCTTAATCGTCTCATATGCGTCCATCTCACTCTGCTTGATTCTTTCTTTCTTTCTTTCTTTCTTTCTTTTTTCTTTCTTTCTTTGTCTGAGTATCTATCTATCTATCTATCTATCTATCTATCTATCTATCTATCTATCTATCTATCTATCTATCTCAGTCTGTTCATTATCTATCTATCTATCTATCTATCTATCTATCTATCTATCTATCTATCTATCTATCTATCTCAGTCTGTTCATATCTATCTATCTATCTATCTATCTATCTATCTATCTATCTATCTCAGTCTGTTCATATCTATCTATCTATCTATCTATCTATCTATCTATCTGTCTATCTATCTATCTATCTATCTATCTATCTCAGTCTTTTCATATCTATCTATCTCAGTCTGTTCATATCTATCTATCTATCTATCTATCTATCTATCTATCTATCTATCTATCTATCTCAGTCTGTTCATATCTATCTATCTATCTATCTATCTATCTATCTATCTATCTATCTATCTATCTATCTCAGTCTGTTCATATCTATCTATCTCAGTCTGTTCATATCTATCTATCTATCTCAGTCTGTTCATATCTATCTATCTCACTCTGTTCATATCTATCTATCTATCTATCTATCTATCTATCTATCTATCTATCTATCTATCTATCTATCTCAGTCTGTTCATATCTATCTATCTCAGTCTGTTCATATCTATCTATCTATCTATCTATCTATCTATCTATCTATCTATCTATCTATCTATCTATCTATCTATCTGATTTTGTTTATTCATGTTTATTGAGCGATGGTCACATCTAGTCCTAATGTATATTTTTATACCAACAAGCTACCAATTACACAACTTAAAATTCGTAGTTTATGCTCGTCATGAATATGATAACTTAATGTGTGCAATTTTCTTACTTTCTCGATGGAAGAGACATATATTGTAAAGGTCGTCGTCATTTCATTCCTGATTAATTTGACGTAAAGATAAACACAAAAAGCGAACATAGAATGCGCGAAGTATAGAGAACTGCTCATCTATGAAATGATCAGCTCCCTTAGGAATTACTTTTCTTCGCATAAGATGAAGAAGCGTGTGTGATTTTATTTCTTAAGATATTTTTCAGTCCCTTAATACTTTGCTTAGTTTCAGAAAGGCATATTTAGCTATTCCTATCTGCCTTTCGATTTTTATACCATGCTTTCTATTGTCCATTGTTACATTTTACGCAGACAGTTAAATAACTGTACAGCCATGATTTTCACCGCCCCCAATACGTAGCTGATATCTTGTTGCTGACGGCCATTGATTCTTTCTTCTTGTAGGTTTTTCTTCTTGCTTTCCTTTACTTACTTTCTTTGTCTAAATGTTCTTTGTCATCCCTGCATTGTCATCTGTGCATCTTATGTTAGGTTATCTTAGAGTCGATAAACTTTCATTAAAACGCCCTCATTCAACACACGCATACATACACACGCATACTCGTACGCACGCGCGTGCACACACAAGACTTGCGCTCACATCAGGTTGAAACACCAGTTCCCGTACGATCAGTTCGCGAAGTTAAGCAACGTTGAGTCTGGTCAGTAACTAGATGGATGACCGCTTGGGAATATCAGGTGCTGTAAGCTTGTTATGTGCGGGCGGTGCAATGAATAATGATTTGGAATTTTTAATCGACGAGCCGAGTTCCAATTCCAGTTGGGTTCCTTATATTCACTTACACGCAAATACCCTTGGGAAAGGCATGAAACCACATCTTCTCCCATCAGCTATGGGTTAATTAATAAGGCTTGTAGTAATTGAAAAACTAATTATCTCCTGACTCTAAAATGCGTACGAAACATTTAAATTTCGGATTTAACTAAGCCTTAGAGATTGATATGCCGCTAAACAAAAAGCGACCAACTAATCAATCAGCACACACACACACACACACACACACACACACACACACACACACACACACACACACACACACACATATATATATATATATATATATATATATATATATATATATGTGTACTTAACTCAAGAAAGCACTAGAACGATTAAGAATTAATAACGACTATATGTCTGGAAAGCAGGAAGTCAAAATGGCTACAATTGAAAGAAAAGAGGAAAAAGAGAGAAAAGGTAGAAACCAATAAGGAGTGGGTGTAAAGTGAAAAAAAAAACGACGAAAAGAACAAATAAACACAACATTCTACATGTAGGCACATACGCGCAGACGGGCGCATAGACGCGGGCGCGCCAAAGGCAGACACGCACACATAGACTATGAAAAGACTTTCATCAAAGAAAAATGTATACAAAAAAAAAATCGAGAAGTATAAGCAGTCAATGGCTGATATCCACTGGCGAGTGGACAGAGTGATTCCCGGAAGCTCCGCCTGCGAAACTCTGGATTCGGGATGCTGAAGATAACATCAATCAGTTAAGTGATAAACCTTTTACTTGTATTAATTATATATATATATATATATATATATATATATATATATATGTATATATATATATATATATATATATATATATATATATATATATATATATATATATGTGTGTGTGTGTGTGTGTGTGTGTGTGTGTATTACATTGGAACTATATAAATGACCTTTCTTGTTTGACCGGTTTTACTTTCAACTTTGATAATTCATTTTCAAAGTGTTTTAGTAAAGTAAAGTATCGAATTTTAAGTATATTGAGGCATTAACGAATGTTTAAGGCCACTTTGATGTAACGAGTTTATTTTCATTCTTTCTTTTGGCATTACCTTGTGTCATATGGGATTGCATCATACTGTATCCTTATGTTGTTTGCATCAGCTGCTGTTCACACATAATTTATGGTCTTGTTCTTGTCAAATTAGCAGTCATCGTGATATTATTTGTGTAGTGAATTAAGCTTAGAATATGAGCAAAACTCCTCAATTTCACCGACACGAATGGTATAAAGTGCAGTTCTACAAGATTCGGAGACGGGTATGCAACGTAATTGGCCATGATCTGTCGTCTCGTCTGCAGTCGCTCTCTTACAGACGCTCCGTTGCCTCGCTCTGACTTTTTTACAAATACTTTCACGGTAATTGCTCCGATGAGCTGCTTTCGCTGGTTCCCAGGCCTCATGAATTTAAGCGTCCTACGAGGCTGGCATCCCGTTCCCACCCCTTCACCGTTGAAACTGTTAGATGTAGACGTCTCTTCTACTCCAATAGCTTCATGTCTCGCACCTCTCGCCTGTGGAACTCCCTTATTCCTTTTCCCTGACAAATATAATCTCCAACTATTTAAGTGTAACGTCAATCGACATCTCCAGTTGCCTTGATCTATCCACTTCCCTTCTTCACATCCTTTCCCCCTTTGATTCCTATCTGCTCTCGCTCCAAATCTTCTGTAACCCCCTTGCCTTGATCGATCCACTATCTTTCTCCACATCCTCTCCTTTACCACTCCTATCTGCTCTTCCTCCAAACCTTCTGTAACCCCTTGCGTGCTAGTGGCTTCCAGCCTTGCTTGGGGTGAAAAGCTTAAAAAAAAATGAAGACTATTCTTAATGTGAAATTAGTGTAAAAATAGATGGAGCAAACAAGCTATGTAACATTGCTGTCGTGAATTTCAAAATATCAGGGACATTTATTGACAAGTGGTGAAGTGGATGTTCAAAGGAAAACAGAGCTACATATGACAATTTGATGAATCGTATTTGCTACATGATCCCCAACAAGTTCTTGTAAGAAGATACATGCTGCCTTGCTTCACAATCGCACAGATGTCAGTTGTATGAGATTCAGACCGGCTCATAAACTACGGCTAACTGCAGCTACGAAATCCAAGCGTTTGACATTTGCTAAGCAACATGAAACCTGGACAACTGAAGACCGGATGAAAATTATAACTTCAGATGATTTTATTCTGTAACACTTCATTACGTGTACAAAAAAAAAATAGACAACTCCCTAGTAAGAAATTTATGCAATACAAACTATGATACACCCACGAAGATCGATGAATTAGTGCGTCACATCCAAATCTGGAACATCTGAATTCTGGTTACTGCCTCCAGGAACAACGATGAATAGTGAAAAATATGAAGAACTATTGTAAGAGAAGCTGGAATTGCATGTGGACATTTATTATTGTACAATGTTTATGTATGATAAATGTTCAATGCCACCAGTCAAAGGTAATAAAGAATTTTTGAACAGGATCAACGTGACAAAACTGGACACAATTTGTAGGAGATTAATTTTTTTTTGTTAAAAGCAGACTTGCAGAAAAACAACCTTCAAGTAGAGAAGCACTGAGAGAGGCTATTAAAGAAGTCTGGAGAAAAGAAATTTCGTTTGATTCGTATAACAACTTTGATACTCAGAATACGCCATATTGCATTCAAGCAGTCGATCACGAGCAAAAGACGTCGTACAAAATAGTGACCGCTGGACTCGTTTGCTTGAAATAAATAGAGAACATGGTCAACTTACAAATTTACGAGTAAAATTCAGTCAGTCTCTCATGGATAACTTATTACTGTATTGTTTTTAACTTTAAGATAGTAAAATTACTCTGTGGTAGTATTTTTAATGATAATATGATTATTAGGTTTGTTCGTCAATTTGCTGGTATTTTATTGATGTTGGGTTTGTTTTGTTATGCGTCGGTTTCTAATATATTTTTGCAGTTTGTCATGTAGCATATTAATGTTATTGTGAAGGATTTTTCTGTTTTGTTGTTGTGTTGGTTCGCAATATGCACTTAACTGAGCTATTATCAAATGATGGCAAGGTAATCGGCGTGATAATGTAGTGGCTGAGTAACCAATGTCTCTGTTGTTAATTATATAGAAAAACATTCTCTAAGTGGTCAAGCGAATTCATTGACAACATTAGTTTGTTGTAGCTATCGTTTCTTTTATGTTTTATTGTTTGTTGATCATTGAAGTTTTTTTTAAATTTTGCAGTGAGTGATGAGTTGAATTTGTATGTTTTTTCAATATGTGACATGTATCCATGGATTATTTTTAAAAATCTTGTCTAATTTGTGGTTTCTGTGTAGTTAGTTTCCGTGGATTACTTTGATGGCAATGTATGCTCTCATTATATTATTGTTCATTTTATTTTCTAAGGTTAGATTCATTTGTTTTTGAATAATGTAGTTAATGAAATTATCGTTAATATTTATTTTATGTTTTATATAACGTGCGTGTAAAGGATGTTAACCGCGCTTTATTCAATTATTTGTGATATGTGTTTCCTTCCCAGTGTAGCCAATTACTGCTGAGTTGAATAGACATACTTTACATTGGCTGTTGTCTGTTTTGAATCAATTAGTTTATCTAAAAAAAATGGAATTCCGTTATTTATGTCTAGCTTGTATATGAAAGAAAGGAGGGGGTGTATTTTCAAAAGTTTTTTCTCATATTTTTAAACTCCTTTTTAAGTAAGTGTTGTGGTAGGATCCACCTAATTTGCATCGTGGAGTACCGACCATATAAATATGGTTGGTACCGGGAAGAGAGGGGAACGAATCAACAGATTCAACCAGAGACTCTGCCCGACTGCGACTTAGTCAACCATTCTCCAGGAACGGTCTTCCCAGGAATATACAAAAGACTATATGTAAATATTGTGTACACTTTCTTGTTTCAATACATTTTGTCCTAAGTACATTTTGTGTTGCATTATTATTCCATGCATTAGTCAAGTTTCAACAGTTAGTATAAATATATCATCAATGTAGGTTTGGGGTGCGTTTTTTTTTCATTCCATTTTCACATGCCATAGGATTGAGGCGACAAGTAAATCCATAGAGACGCCGCTGTTTTTTTTCTATTTCATAAAAAGTGGTCAGAGAAAACTTGTGGGGGTGAGGCTTGTGAATTGTTGGTTTTACGTTTGGAGCTGGAAGTTATGGGTGTTTATAGACATGATTAACTATAAATGATTTTTGATATCGTAATTATTGTTTCACTGACAGAAGCTTTGTTCAAACAGGTTTGGTTAAATAATTTACACATTATTATGTCGATTAGTTTTCTTTGTGATCCTTTCAAGTTTGCGGATTCATTTTTTGTTAGATCTAGAAAATTGAGTAAGAAAAATGCCAAATTTTTCTTTTGAATATTTTTTATTTTCCCAAGTACTTTCAATCACATCTGAGGCTTTGTTGAATGGATTTTCGATGCCAAGTGGTGTTAATACGCCATTGTTTGAATCACACACAAACACACACACACACACACACACACACACACACACACACACACACACACACACACACACACACACATATATATATATATATAAGTAGGCATTGAAGTCAACACCCAGAGATGAGAGTCTGTTTCATGCTAAACGCAAGCATCAAGCCCGACGATTGCATTTAGCATGAAAAAGATTGTCAACTTTTATATTTACATACGCTCTATCTCTGATATTGAGCATTTTAACCCATAAATATAGCATACCGTAAAGCTATATTTCTTCACACACACACACACACACACACACACACACACACACACACACACACACACACACACGTATGTATATATATTAATGTAAAAAAAATGAAATTGTTGTATAGACTAAAATAAGAATTGGGAAAAAGACACATATATTTATATTTATCTATAATATATGTATTTTTAGATAGAAAAATTAAAACTTTGTTGCTGTATATATATATATATATATATATATATATATATATATATATATATATATATATATATACAGCAACTATCTACATGCGTCATTTATAACTCATCCCCTGCTTATGTGTCTGCGACAAATAAAACTGTAATCGTTATGCTAATGAATCTGCTTAAATTATTATTTTTCAACCTCCATATTTTGAAAGCATTGGACATGATCACTGCATTATTCTTAACCTGATATTTACACTCTTACTTATACTTTATATAGCATTGTACTACAGAATATCGGTCTATATTTCTGAGATGAGGTATTATTTACACTATTTACATTCTCATTTAATACACGTACAATACTCTACATTTTTCGGACTATTGTCCTAATCTTTGTTGCCATAATTATCTCAACGTTTCGGCCTTTATCCACTGTGCCATGTGTCTTTAAGGACATGTCACAGTGGATAAAGGCGTTGGTTAGATCCAGTGACAGGACCCAAAAGAGTTGTGATTTCAAAACACACATATATATATATATATATATATGTATACGTATAATTCTGACCTTATATATATATATATATATATATATATATATGTATATATATATGTATAATTCTGACCTTATATATATATATATATATATATATATATATATATATGTATATATATAATTCTGACCATATATATATATATATATATATATATATATATATATATATATATATATATATATATATATATATATATATATATATATATAAAGACATTTATGATATGTTTAACGTTTTTTTATAGATACAAGTATTTAAGCAAATGCTCTGTTTTTATAATAAACAGTATTAAATAACATTTACCGGCCTGAATGTCCGAGAAATTTTCATAGAAAATTTTTGTTCTCCGAAAATTTTATGAAAATTTCTCGGACATTCAGGCCGGTAAATGTTATTTAATACTGTTTATTATAAAACAGAGCATTTGCTTAAATACTTGTATCTATAATAAGAACGTTAAACATATCATAAATGTCTTTAAATATATATATATATATATATATATATATATATATATATATATGGTCAGAATTATATATATATATATATATATATATATATATATATTTATAATTCTGACTATATATATATATACACACAATTCTGACCTTATATATATATATATATATATATATATATATATATATATATATATATATATAATTCTGACCATATATATATATATATATATATATATATATATATATATATATATATATATATATATATATATATATATATACAACTACCAGAACGAGCGCGGGAGTGACTCTGCCAAAGCCTTTAGCAGACACGCACTTGTGCTGCTTTTATTTTTAAAAGCCTTGTTTCAGCGGTAATCGTCTATTATTCAGTGACAAGAGTGAATTATTGTTCATTGATCTTTCAGCAACTGAGGCATAACAATGAGTTTTCCTTTTCATTTCAAAGTTGCTCACACTTGCGTTCGATAAGTAATTTCATTTTCCGAAAGCGTTCGTCAGCAGATTTACACCTCTTCTCGTCTTGACTCGTGAAATTGCTTTTTTTCTATTCTCTTTTCCCGCCTTTTACTTAATTCGACCGCCTTAAAAACAACATGGCGGCAAAAATAAGCATCGGTGTTCATAGATTATTATGTAAATAAAACCATACTGCTACAGCAGATTATTCTCATACATAAATTCACCCAATATAAGGTTTGCGACCCAGGAAAGGTAGCGGGTGACTGTTAAAATGGTTCTGACGAATGAGATGCGTGGCATAAATGAAAGTGGGGGCACTAGGAAAGAGGATAAGGAGGATAGATAACAATTAACTCATGACTTGATTAGATTAAGATTGTATTGTTCATGGAAGTATCCCCGCGTGAGTCTGTTTCACAAAATAGCAGTTCTTGGAAAAATACTTCTTGAACATTGTTCTTAGATTTTGAATCCGGAGGAAATGAGGGTTATTCAGCTTCGTGGAAATAGAAAGGCGTGTCCTAGTTGTAAACGTCTGAATGGGTGGGACAAAAGAATGAAGCGTTCATTAGAACCTTTGCTATTGAAATAATGATTGTGTAGCAACAGGATAGCAAAATTGGAAAAGAAGCTTCAGAGTGGAGAATAATTATTACTCCACAATACGAGGTAAATGATTTACACGTACATAAATAGGATTAGATAGATTATATTAGTCTATCGACCGCTTCACACAACTTCCCGCGCTTTTCAACAAGAGTAGAAATTTATCCCTTGTTTAATGTTTAGGATTGGGTTTCCGATTCCTTCTAAAGGCTTCTCATTCTCTTTCACTCCCAATATTCCCCCCTTGCGTCTTAGGGGCATTATTGCCTTCTTTGGGGGTGAACTGATTAAAAAATATTGACAGTGAATAAAAATCTGCTATATTTGTCTGTACTCTCGGGTCCCTGATAATAGTGGGGTTTTTGAGTAAGAGGAGCGGGGGAGACGAGATTATTTTCAAAATATAATAATCTGTAACCCACTCGCGTTAACACGTCTAGCAACACATCTATCATTTATAAACTCACACAATACACTCTCCTGGCTCCGAGATCTGTCTCTCCTTCTCTCTTTTTCTTCTCAGTCGCTCTCTCCGTTAGCTTTGTTGAATGATACTGGACCTACGGGTCATCCGGCTTTCTTTTCTCTCTTCGGTTGAGGACGGTGTGTCGTTTCGATAGGATTGATTTGGGTTTTCCCATAATCCTCGATATTGGGATTGACGGAGAAGTCTATTGTGAACCCATTATATACGTTGTGTACCACAGACAAGATTGCATAATTCCTGCCTGTGGTCGTGGTAAACATTCGTCTCTTATATCCCCGGACAGCTCCCATCAAAATGGAATAAGAACTCCTTCAATAAAATGAACAACACTGTTGATAACTCTAACAAGTTTATTGAATATAAAGGAAAACTGGTTGAATATAATGTCTTTATTAGATACTGTAAATCAGGATTCCCACTGCAGGAATAGTATTTGGAGATGTTATGGTCCAGGTTAGGACCAAGGAAGAACAACACGAACACAAGAGTAGAAATAACGAAGATATATTACACGAAATAATAATACAAGATGTGGAAGGTGTTAGTATGACTGTCAGTCTGGTTTGGAGTGAACTGCTATTGGCTCGACTCTATTAGTCCCTCTCTTTTGAGAGGCGTAGTATACATAGTGTTAGGAAGAGTCTTAGTCTTAGGTGATCTTGTTAATTAACCATAAGGTAGTTCCTTTGCATGTTTAAAATATTCATAGATGCATTTCTGTAAAGATAATTGGGTTCTTGGGGCGATCAACGTAAACAAATTCCAAAACTTGTGGCTTCACTCAAAACAGATATTTTGTTCCTTTTTCTAAAATAATTTAGATCATTATTTTCTGTGACCGCACACATAATCTACAGATAGCGTAGTGTAAACAAAACGTCTGTTTTCTAGTTTCTCAAGGCCCAAGAAGTTCAGGCGTCATATTAATCGTCTTTTTCTTATCGGTGGGAAGCGGATAGGATTTGTAGATTTTGGATTGCCTTATTTTACTGAATCTTTTCTAGTTACATCTAGGTTCAATTCTTCATGTAACTTAATCTAACTTAACGTTAATTTCATTTTAATATTTTAAAACATACATTTTAGCGTGTTTCGTTTTTTTTAATTTTCTTATAAACACTTCAACTCACACTCCTTAGAATTTTAACAATTATCATCCAAATAGCAGTCTCTCGAAATCACTATCCTTTAATTTAATATCTGTCTATATTTCTGAGATGAGGTATTATGTACACTATTTACATTATTCGGACTATTGCCCTCATCTTTGTTGTCATATTTATCACAAGGATTCAGCCGTTGTACGCTCCGGCCTTCTTCCGGTGGTTGGAATGTCGAACTGAACCCTTTATTTCGCTCACTGGGGTAGACTGTTCTAGTTCCACATGCCATGTTTAATGGATGTCAGTTATCAGTTATCTCCTGTTAATTTCCCTCTGAAAGTTCTCCACTACCTTAACCGGGTATTGAACTCACAGTCTTTCGGTCCTGTCACTGGATCTAACCAATGTCTTTATCCACTGTGTCCTTAAGATCACATGGCACAGTGAATAAAGGCGATGTTATTGGATCTATCCAACACCTTTATTCACTGTACCATGTCTCCTTAAGGACACAGTGGATAAAGGCGTTGGTTAGATCCAGTGATATATTCTTCTATATTTTTTATCGCAAATGATTATAAACCTTAGAAAGCATGTTTCTAAAGGGATTCAAGTGCTTATTCTTTATTTGAGTTGTTGGAGATGAACTGATGGTGAAATGTCATGAATAATATGTAAGCCTCACACATGTCCATCATTTGCTGCATTCTTATTGAAGACTGTCACGTCCGTGTTTACTTTTTCGTTGTGAAAATTCATGCAAGTGCAATATAATTTCGAATCATCGTCTTCGAGTACTCGAAAAATTTCCATCAGAATTTCTTCGGAAATATCGAGATATGGTTTATACGAGAAACTTCCAAATATTTTTGTTTCTGTTGCATGTTTTCTATTAGACTGATAAAGAAAAATAATACGGGACGATTAAAATAGCTTTAGAATATTGAATGAATTATAATTTCAATTTCAGAATCTCTATCAAATCAGTTTCACAATTCTAAACGAGTGTTTCCTTAGAATTGAAATTAGTTTAGGAATTTTCCACGAGAATAAATAACAAGAACTAACAAACTGGGAAGAGATAGATAGATAGATAGATAGATAGATAGATAGATAGATAGATATATAGATAGATAAGACTGGGATAGATAGATAGATAGATAGATAGATAGATAGATAGATAGATAGATAGATAGATAGAAAGATAGAGACTGGGATAGATAGATAGATAGATAGATAGATAGATAGATAGATAGATAGATAGATAGATAGATATGGACAGACTGAGATAGGTATGAAGAGACTGGGATAGATAGATAGATAGATATGACGAGACTGAAATAGATAAATAGATATAAACAGAATGAAATAGATCGATATATAGATATGAACAGACTGAGATAGATAGAGACGTAGAGAGAGAGAGAGAGATATAGAGAGATAGAGAGAGATAGAGAGAGAGTTTGAGAGAGAGGGGGAGGGAAAGAGAGAGAAAGATTCCATTGATTTAACACCAAATGCCTTCATAAAACACCACCTAATTTTAAACTAGTGATAGAAACTTGTTAAGGTTTTTTTTTTCACCTTATAATTCCTGCAAAAGTTTCCCAGTCCAACACATCATTTGCTGCTGGGTATACTGCTGCTGTCCCCTGGACAAGTCCACGAGGGTAATATTCAAATCGTTCCTCTATGATATCTCTCAGGTTTTTGACGGAATACAGATGAAGTAACAGCTGACATTTTTCAAAGCTATGCAGTCCACGCAATTCGTTTCCCTAAGATCAGTCATCAGATTCCACAAAAGATGTAAATTATTCATGTTTGTCCACAGGTCACGTGGTGAGACCTACTCACGTTGGGAAACATAGGAAGGTCTGAAAAGGACATGTCCACAATTGTTAATGTCATTAAGTTCTAACACGATCAGAAAGAGGGCGAAGCATATAACTGTAGAAAAATAAGACAAAAACAAAACAAAAAATACAAACATTATGCAGCATGCATTTCTGTCTGTCTGTCTGTCTGTCTGTCTGTCTGTCACGTCGTATATATATATATATATCTATATATATATATATCTATATATATATATACGAGGGTCGTTCAATAAATAAGGTGAATTTTTCGATATAGGGACTTCTAATACAGATAGAAGCTTACTCTTTTTGATTATTTTTTGTTTTACTTCTTTTTCACATGGATTTAATTTCTTTTGCAGATTAAAAAAAAAACTTTGAGAGTTTTGCCGATTAACAAAGATGGCCGACCAAGAAGCATGCTCCAGGATTGAACAGCGGTCAGTTATCAAGTTTTTGGTTGCTGAAGGGTTGCAAACCAGTTGAAATTCATTGGAGAATGTCAACTGTGTATGGTGCCACATGTTTCAGCCAAAAAATGTCTACAAGTGGGCTAAATTGTTTAAAGAAGGACGGAGCAGTGTTGAGGATGAAGACAGGCCTGGGAGGCCTACAGAAGTGAGGTCTCCTGAGGTGATCGAATCAGTCAATGACCTCATTCAGTCTGACAGAAGGGTGACAGTGGATGGCATTGCAAGGACTTTGAGCTTATCTGTTGGGACAAACGCAGGGGTCATCAGTCAGAAGGAGTCATCTTGCATCATGACAACGCAAGGCCTCACACAGCAGCCCAAACAGTGCAGACCATCAACGAGCTGGGCTGGGAGCTGCTCCCTCATCCCCCTTACAGCCCAGACCTTGCTCCTTCAGACTTTCACCTGTTTGGACCCTTGAAAGCGTTCACGAGAGGCACGAAGTTTAAAAGTAACGATGAAGTCAAAAGTGTTGTGAGCGACTGGCTGAGACATCAGTCCAAAAATTTTTACGCTGAGGGTATATGGAAGCTTGTGCACAGATGGGAAAAGTGTGTGACAGTGCTGAGAGACTACGTTGAAAAAAAAAGTAAGCTTCTATCTGTATTAGAAGTCCTTATACCGAAACATTCACCTTATTTATTGAATGACCCTCGTATATATATATATATATATATATATATATATATATATATATATATATATGTTACAGCAAAAAAAAAAAGATACCTCAACATAAAGATAGTATATTTCAAGCCGCTATGTGCGCGGCTATCAGCAGTCCCCAAGTGTCTGTCTCGGAGCACTGTTCTAAATTTATTTTCTCTGGTAGACGCCTTGTTAATGAGAATGGGTTTGTGTTAGCGATTGGTGTGGGCGTAAGGTATCTTATCCCTGGGGCAGCGGTCTGGGGTTTATTTATTTATAGTTTGTTTATGGCCAGGACTTTTTGTTGTTTGTAGTTTAATATCAGTTCCTATTATGTGGCGTCTCTTATACAAGGGCCGAGTGTGTTTTCCTGGGATTCACAGTAAATAGTTTTTATACTACAGGTGTCCAATATTATTAATAAGCGATGGGGGATTTAAACTTAAACCCGTTAAGATTAAAAAGTAAATTAGTTGAGTTATAGGTTTATAGATTGTGGGTATAAGAAACGGCACATAGTAGGAACTGATATCAAACTACAAACAACGAATACCCACAATCCCCCATCGCTATACTAGGAAGTTGACTCCCTGTGCCGCGCCAGGAAATCTTTCTCGCCGGAGTCGATCCTTCAAATCTACAAATCAACCATTCGCCCTTGCAAGGATTATTGCTGCCATATATGGTCTGGAGCCCCTTTTAATTGTCTCAAGGTTCTTGATAAGATCCAGAGACAGATATTCAACGTAAATGATCTGGCATCGCGTCTGCAGTCGCACTCTCACAGACGTGCCGTCGCCTCCCTCCGTTCTTTTTTACAAATACTTTCATGGTAACTGTTCCGAGGAGCTGCTTTCGCTAGTTCCTAGACTTCATGAATTTCAGCGTTCTACTAGGCTGGCATCTCGCTCACACCTTTTCACTGTCGAAACTGTTAAATTTAGCCGTCTCTTCTACTCCAATAGCTTCATGTCTCGCACCTCTCGCCTGTGGAACTCCCTCCCCTTTTCCTGTTTCCCTGATAGCTATAATCTCCAACTATTCAAATGTAATATCACTCGACATCTCCAGATGCTTTGATCTATCCCCTATCCTTCTCCTCATCCTTTCCTCTGTCACTCCTCTTTGCCCTAGCTCCAACTGTTTGTAACCCCTTGCGTGTTAGTGGCTTCCCGCCCTGCTTGGGGTGAAACGCTTAAAAAAAGAGTAAAGACTCCAAATTCTAGAAGCTATTAAACTAACTAAAAGTACTAATCAGTATTAAAATATTTTTCACCACAGGTAACGGTAGCTTAAAGTGTGGATATAATATTTAACATGGGTCATATTATATAGTCATAATAACTGATTCATTTTCTAAGCTTTAACAAGTATTTGCAGGTCATTTAAAGTAAGACAGTATTTTTATATTGCAAGAATATTTTAAAATATAATTTAGTGATACAAATTTTACTAATTAACCCATAACTGGGGGAGAGTTTTTGCACATAAGTGAATATAACAAATTCAACTGAAATTAGAACTCGGCTCTACGATTAACAATACTGAGTCATTATCGATTACACCACCTGCACATAAAACAGCACCTGATATTCCCAGTCACCTATCTAGGTACTGACCAGGCTCGACTTCGGTAATCGTACGGGAACTGGTGATTCAACGCTGTATGGTCGTAAGCCGATAATCATCAAAATAATAAGTTTAAATATTTGATGCATTCTTTTCCGGTGCGGACAAGCTCCGTGTAATCGTTTTACGTTTAACTTTACACTTGATTAATAATCTTAATAATGACTGAGCTGGTCGAAATTACTTAAACGAAAAGAGGACGCAACATGAACTTTGAACGGTTTATGCACAAAAAGTCTGTTCCCGCTGTACAGCATATTTAAATACTTGAAAAATGCAAGGCAACGGCCATTTCACGTTGAAATCCAGGTTCCCGTACGATCACTGGTCAGTACCGCTTGGGAATAACTAGGTACTGTAAGCTTGGATGCGTGGGTGCGCAATGGATAACGGCTGGGAACTGGAAATCGGAGAGTTCCAATTCCAGTCGGGTTCGTTA